>BCJU01000001.1:5091185-5648513 GCA_001600355.1 Meira nashicola | reverse complement strand
AKMAGACGGCATACGAGATTTTCCGTCCTTCTCTCTCATTTCAACACCTAAGCCAAGATGATCTTGCCATATCTTTTCTTGTAAGTCTTGATTATCTGTGATTATGTTCGATAACATTTGCACCAAAGCTCGCGTTAATAATCTTGCATTTTCAACATCCTCTAAAGCAAAAGATGTCGTATACCATAACGCTTTCAAAGCTGATGGAATGATGGTGAAAAACATAACCTGACCTGATTGATTATCTGCTACAACATTTCGAATCAAACGTGCCAGTAGAGTTGCCGTCCAAAGTCCACTCTTTTGTATTTGAATATCATTCTCCGGCATTAATTCTTGTATCCGATTTCCATCATCATCAATTGATGCTAATTCAGAACTTGAATGCGAAGCAGCCTTAATCCAAACATCGCCTAATTTCTCTATAGATTCAAAGCCTAAATCTTCATCAGCATCAATGAATGCCAAACGGGCTTCTTTTGAGGCAGCTAATTCCTTATTTTGAGTTTCAAGCCAAGATTCATTTTGCTTCCACTGAGCGAATATAGACTCATCTTCATCACTGTTCGAGGTAGAATTCGGTTGGAATCGTTTAATCAGCTCTCGAACGCTCATCACTCTTCCCTACTTTTTTGGACCAAGATGATGGTAAAGACAGAGTTCCGAATCGTTCATTATAAAAATTTCTAAAAATCGGAAATAGCTGCTCCCTTTAGCGTAAAAGGCAAAGTCGGAAATAAAGTTTTTGTCTAAACTGTACGCGTAAAGAGGAAATGCATACGCGTAGTCTATTCGAAAAGGCTTGAGAATGAAGCGGAGCTGAGCAAATGTGAATATTAATTAATGAATAGACCAACACTTTCTTCTGCATGAACGTTCCAATTTGTTTCTATCAAAATTACCATCAAAGAGTCAAAAGAGTCCATTTTTACTTGCTAAGATGGCACCAAAAAGAGCAAGAAGAGGCTCTCGTGCTTCTAGAGGCGATACAGAGAGTGTCTCTGGATCGCAAGTACAAGAGCGGGAAGAAGAGATTGATCAAACAATCCAGGAACAAAATGGTAATTCCTCCAATGGCACAACACAAAACCGAGGGGAAGAGGATGATCCGAATCATGTAAAGATTATGCTGGCAACGGATAATCATGTTGGATATATGGAGCGCGATCCTGTTCGTGGATCTGATTCTATCAACACCTTTCGCGAAATTCTTCAGATGGCAAAGGACCATGACGTGAGTATATGCATGCATATATTGTGTAATTCAGGTGTTGACTCAACCCTTTGCCAAACAGGTTGACTTTATCTTGCTCGGAGGTGATCTCTTTCATGAGAATAGACCTTCTCGTACCACTATGCATCAAGTGATGGGAGCATTACGAGAATTTACGCTTGGAGACAAGCCAGTATCGATTGAGCTGCTTAGTGATCCAAATGACGGCAAACCTGAAGGATATCAGTGAGTGTGCATTTATGTCAACTTTCAGGCTGCGAAGCTTACATGTTATGTTTTTCATCAGATTCCCAGCAGTCAACTACGAGGACCCAAATCTCAACGTTGCTATTCCGGTGTTCTCTATCCATGGCAATCATGATGACCCTCAAGGTGTAGGACCAGAAGGCGCTCTTTCAGCTGTCGATTTGTTGTCCATCTCTGGTCTAATGAACTATTTTGGAAAAGTAGAGCTTCCTTCTGCTGACGATGTTGCCAAGAAAGGTTCAACGCAAGCGCCTGCTAAAGGTGGTCTTTCTGACGTTGGCATCCGTATCCGCCCTGTTTTATTGCAGAAAGGAGAGACAAAGATTGCACTGTACGGAATGGGAAACATTAAAGATGAAAGAATGAACTTTGAATTGCGCTCAAATAGGGTCAGGATGTATAGACCAAGAGAAGATCCTGATGACTGGTTCAACATTCTCGCTATTCATCAAAATCGAGCAGCACACAACCCAAAAGCAACTGTTCCGGAAGGTATGTTTGACGATAGCGTTCACTTGGTCGTTTGGGGCCACGAACACGAGCAACTCATCAAACCGCAATCTGTCGGTGGAAAGCGTTATTTGATCAGTCAACCTGGCAGCAGCGTTGCTACCAGTCTTTGTCCTGGTGAAGCAGCTGAGAAACAAGTCGCAATTATCCACGTGAAAGGTCGAGATTTCACCTTGGAACCGCTCACGCTAAAGACAGTACGACCGTTTGTGATGGACGAGGTGGATTTGGATGAAATTGTAGATGAAGCCAATCTGCGAATCGATGATAAGCAGGGTGTGACGAAGCTACTGAAGCGCAAAGTCAAAGACCTCGTCGAAAAGGCAAACCAGGAGTGGGATAGCAAGCACGCAAACATTCCAGTTGATCAGCAGCCAGAACGCATGTTACCACTCGTTCGTTTGCGTATCCTTTACACCCGTCACGAGATGGGCAATCTAGTTCGCTTTGGTCAAGAATTTACAGAAATTGTTGCTAATCCAAGAGATTTGCTGCAATTCAGCAAAAAGAAAACAGAGAATGCGTCTAGAAAGAATGCAAATAATACAGAGGATTATCTCGAGCCGACTGATGATATGCTTCCTTCAGAAAAGCTAGAGAAGGTTAGTATGAGCGATCTGGTTCGCACATATTTAGCAACGCAATCTTTGCACATCCTCAATCCGACCGGTCTTGAACGAGCGGTTATGAAATTTGTTGACAAAGACGATAAAGATGCAATTGGTCGCTTTGTTGAGAAGGAATTACGATCCACGAATTCCAATTTGGTCACCAGCAATCCGGATGAACAAGCCTTGGATGCAGAGTTAGATCGTATTCGAAGTGAAAAGAATCGCGCTGCTGATGACGAACGTGCGGCTAATGAACAAAGCGATGATGATGGACCGAGAAGAACTAATCGCGGTGGTGCTAAACCAACTAAACGAGCTACAAAGGGTCGAGGAGTAGATCAGGATGATGATCGAATCGGAAATTTGAACGATAGCTTAGACGAATCTGATCATAGCTCACTAGGTGACTTTGATATCCCGGATCCTACAGTCGCCAAAAAGACTTCAGGTCGTTCCACAACCACCACTCGTGGCGGGCGCGGCGGTGGTCGTAAAGCTAACCCTGCTCGTTCGCCGCAAACTCAACGTAGAGGAGGTACTCAAACAACATTGATGTTCCGTAGCAATCAGAGCGATAATGAAGAAGAAGAGATTGAAGAGGATGATGAACCACCGACTCCTGCCCCAAAGATTAGCTCTCGGGCAGCAGCTTTGGCTGGTCCATCGAAGAAAAGTACAGCAAAAACTCCCAAACCAACATCTTCCCGAGCAGCCGCTTTGGCATCTACCAACTCAGGTCGTCGTACTTCTGGCACACGCGCAGCAGCACGCAAAGCTACAACTCGTCTTGCAGGTGATGATGTAGAGGAAGAAGATGGTGATGATGATTTTGAGATGCTTGGGTAAAGGGTAAGAGGTGAAAAAGAAAGAGGCGATCTTCAGAACTGTAATTGTATCTGAGAGAATTCGAAGATCGACATACAATGTACATTAAACGCACACACACACACAAGAGAATGAAATTTGAAAGAAATCCTTGAATTTGATTGATGTGCTAGCAGTACAATGATACAGTGAATATAGAGAATTAGCCCCGGCAGTCTACTTGAACTTTATAGATGATTAAAGGAGAAGCATTGATCAGAGCAGCAGTATTTGTGTACGTTTATTTATGTTCACATAGTATCTGTCTGCTGTTGTTCATTTGTGTGTTTGTGCGTGTTGTTTGTTGAAAGATGATTAAAGCAATGTCTCTCCAAATGCTGAACGAATCAAAGAGCACCCAATTGCTATAGTTTGTTGAGCATCGCGTTCTTGCATTAAAGAAGGATTAACTTCCATCAAATCCATAGCAATCAATGAACCTGTTTCGTATAATGCTTCACAGATATAATGACCTTCACGGAAAGTCAAACCACCACGAACGGGTGTACCGGTACTTGGAGCAACGGAAGGATCCAAAGCATCAACATCAAAACTTAAATGAATTGGTCTTTCACGTTTACCTGTACCACCATTAACGTAATCTAAAGCCATATCTACGACTTTTCCGATTCCATATTTGTCAACTTCGTGCATTGAGAATGCTTTGATATTGTTCTCCTTTAGAATTTTACGTTCACCCGAATCAACATCACGTAAACCGATATAAACGACACTGTTTGATTTCAAAAGTGCTTTACTTGGAGGTGTCCATTTATTGAATGGTTCTACATCAGTTCCAGGTAATCCGAGCAAGAAGCTAACAGGACAACCGTGCAAATTACCAGAAGGCGTAGTTTGAGGCGTATTAATATCGGCATGTGCATCAACCCAAATCAAAGCGGCATCAGGATGAACGCGTAAAGAACCGGTAACTGTTCCTAATCCTAAACTATGATCACCTCCTAAAGTTAAAGGCATAGATCCATTACGAGCATGTTGTTCAACAACGCTTGCGACACGTCTGCTAACTTCTGAAACAACTCTTGGATTTTTCATTATTCCAATATCTTCATCATTTGCAATTTCTTTATTCACATCTTCGAATGCTTGATGACCTGAAAAGCCAACTTGCCAGCCTAATCCTTTTAATTGATCAATCAACCCAGCTTCCACCAAAGAATTTGGGCCAGTATCCACACCCATGCGGCGTTGACCACCTGAGAATGGACAGCCAATAACTGAAACGCTCTTGGCAGGGTAATGTTTAGGTGTATCAGCCATTTCTTTTGATCTCAAAAAATGCTTGCGATTGTGATGGTGGTAGAAAGTCAAGATGCAATCAAAGCTTACATATGTACAATCTATGTATGCAGATAATCTTATCGTTACATCGTACATACATGTGCGGTATTCCGCTTTCGCTTCTAAAATTAACACGATGGGAAAGTGTCACTTTCGCTTAGAGAAAGAGAGATAAAGCGTCTTCTATACTCACACGTGTACTTGCTGTGCCTGCTTATATTCATAGAATAGACAGGCATACACGGCTCCGCGGGATATACTCCGTTCAAATACGCGTCTTGGCAGCAGTACTTTTGGACCCCAGGATGAGTTTTGAATTTCCCCGCATAATGAGTTCAAGAATGTGTAGTATTGTCTTTTCTTCTCTACTTCATCATCCTTTTCGCTTAATCTCAAAATGGCAGGCTTAAGATTGACAGGATCTCGATCTCTCTTACGGCAGGCCGTCATTTCATCACGCTTTAGAAGTATTCCTCAACCTATCGCAACACGCTCTATCTCATTTTACAATTCTCACGTTGCAGGATTGACTGACGAACAAAATGAATTACGTGAAGCTGTGGCAAGTTGGGCTGATAAAGAATTAGCACCAAGAGCGTCAGAAATTGATGCAACAAATAAAAGTCCAATGGATTTATGGCCTAAATTAGGAGAAATGGGATTATTAGGTATCACTGTACCCGAACAAGATGGAGGATTAGGCAAAGGATATTTTGAGCATACTCTTGTAATGGAAGAACTTTCTCGAGCTTCAGGATCAGTTGCTCTTTCTTATGGTGCTCATTCAAATTTATGCGTTAATCAAATTCGGCGACATGGAACGCCTTCTCAAAAAGCTAAATATCTTCCTGATCTGATTGCAGGTACAAAAGTAGGCTCATTAGCTATGAGTGAACCAGGAAGTGGAAGTGATGTAGTTAGTATGCGATCAACCGCGGTTAAAAAAGGCGATAGATATATTTTGAACGGCAGCAAATTTTGGATCACAAATGGTCCCGTTTCTTCTACATTTGTGATTTATGCTAAAACATCTCCGGAAAAAGGTTCAAAAGGCATTACCGCTTTCATCGTCGAGAGAGACTGGAAGGGATTCTCTACTTCACCAAAACTGGACAAAGTAGGAATGCGTGGATCGGATACGTGTGAATTAGTTTTTGAAAATGTAGAAATTCCAGAAGAGAACGTTTTGGGAAAGGTGAACGGCGGTGCAGCAGTTTTAATGTCTGGATTAGATTTGGAAAGATTGGTGTTATCAGGTGGACCACTAGGTTTGATGCAAGCAGCTTTCGATTTCGCAACAGATTATGCTCATCAACGTACCCAATTCGGAAAGAGGATCGCAGAATTTCAACTTATGCAAGGAAAGATTGCAGATATGTACACTAAATTGAGTGCTGCTCGATCTTATGTATATGCAGTAGCAAGAGCATGTGATGCCGGTCATATCTCTAGACGTGACTGTGCAGGAGCGATCCTCTATTCCACCGATCGAGCCATTGAAGTAGCTCTAGAAGGAATGCAGACTTTGGGTGGAAATGGTTATATCAAGGATTATCCGATGGGAAGAATCTTAATGGATAGCCGTTTATACGCCGTAGGAGCTGGAACACAGGAGATCCGTAGAATGTTGATCGGAAGAACATTCAACGAAGAACTTGCTTGAGAGAACCTGTACTTGAAATAAAAACATATTCCCCATATTTGTAACCTACCTCTGCGACAAATTTACTCACGCTTTCTCGCATCATTTTAGGCCTCTAAGAAGCGTCTAATGATCAATTGAAAAACTAAATGTGATACAATGCCGAAAGTCCCGCGAATGCCTATCCTTTCCACCAATATTCGACTCCTTCTTTATTTCTTCTTTGGTCCACCAAGAGGAGCTCCGATATCCTTTCCACGCAGTTTCACACCCAAAGCACGCTCCATCTTTGCCATAATTTGTGGATTAGGAAGTGCTTTTCCAGATTCGTATTCTTGAATCACTTGTGGCTTTTCGTTAATTCGTTGACCAAGATCTTTTTGTGTCCATCCTTTCTCTTGACGTGCTTGTCCGATCGCTTTTCCAACTGTTGGAGGAACTTTTGCCGGTGGAGCAACTTCATTTTCACGATCTAATTTTGCCAAATGAGCATGATCAGGTCCAGCATGACCTTTATTTCCACCTGCTGCCGTTTTACGATCATTTTCAGTTACTGCACCAACTGCACGTGCACGTTCAAGAGCGGTTGGACCACGTTCTCCACCACCGCCACCTCCTTGTGGTCTTGCTTTTTTTCCAATAATTACGGTATCGAAATCAGACATTTTGTATCTTTTGTCTGGAGTTTAAATGTATGATTGTTGTTGTTCAAGGATATCGTTTGCTGGTATTGCCGACGATACTATGTCGATTGATGCGATGTGAGGTATAGTCGTTAAATGATATGGTTTTGAGAAGAAAGTACTTTAAGCAAAAGTGGAATACTCTAAATCCGTATGACTGTTTGTCTGGCAGCAGGCACAGAAGCCTATCGAAGCACACACAGTACAGCTGACGCAATATTGCAGAGGGCGCAGAGTGGAGAAATGCCATGCCCCTCTGGCCAAGCCAGCGCCTACACCACGCACGCGAGCGGACCTTTGAAATTAGGTTGCAGGCGTGGAAGGTCCCATTCCAATGCACGTGAGAGAAATCGGTCTGGAGCAGAATCCTAACGCGAGCCTATTCTCTTACACGTTACGCTCAAAGTCGCGTCTACGCGTTCGTTATTAATGAGCGCGTAAATTGATCAAACGCGTCTTGACGAAAAAGTGAAAAGTAGACTGGCATTGTTCCCTTTATTAAATTGTGTTGGTTATTCCTTAAAGGTCTTCCTTTTTGTTCGTTGAATGAATGCATACAGAAAAAGAGCGGAACTGTGTGAGTGTATGTTATATTTTTCCCGTCACCTCCTTCATTTCTTCCATTATCTCCATTTCACTTCATCAACCCTATCATATCAATCAAAATGGATGACTTGGATACCACCCTTCGATTGGACGAGGACGTTCATCGTGATCACGTTCGCGTAGCAGGTGAATTTTTAGGATCGGATGTGAACAAACATGCAATCGAAAAGATGCTAAGATCAAACGAAAGAAGGTTAATCGTTAATATCGATGAAGTTCGTGCATTTAATCGTGATTTTGCAACAGGTGTTTTGGACGAACCAAATGAATATATTCCTGCTTTTGAAGAAGCTTTGAGGGAACGAATCTTAAACCTTGCCGATCCATTGAAACATCAACAAATTCATGATAAACCATTTTATATCGGCCTTCGTGGTAGTTTTGGTGATCATCACGTCAATCCAAGAACGATGAGAAGCATTCATTTGGGCAAAATGATGAGCTTGGAAGGTATCGTTACCAGATGTTCTCTAGTTCGTCCAAAAGTATTACGATCCGTTCATTATTGCGAAGATACACAAAACTTCCACGCAAGAGAATATCGTGATGCAACAATGTATGGCACACATCCTCCTACTTCAAACGCATACCCTACAGATGATGGAGATAATCATCCTCTAATGACCGAATATGGTTTAAGTACATTCAGAGATCATCAAATGATCTGTATTCAAGAAATGCCTGAACGTGCTCCTCCGGGTCAATTACCCAGATCGGTTGAAGTTGTTATGGATGATGATTTGGTTGATAGGTGTAAGCCTGGAGATCGAATTCAATTGGTAGGAATGTATAAAAGTATGGGCAATCGAGTCGGACAAAGTACTTCATCCACTTTCCGTACCTTGATGGTAGGAAACAATTTGAACTTACTCTCTTCCAAAGCTGGTGGAGGTATTGCTGCTTCCCTAATCACGGACACAGACATTAGACATATCAACAAAGTTGCAAAACGCAAGAATGTATTCGATCTGCTATGGCAATCTCTAGCTCCATCCATTTACGGTCATGATTATATCAAAAAAGCAATCCTTCTCTTGTTACTTGGTGGACAAGAGAAGAACTTGCCAAATGGAACGCATATTCGTGGAGATATTAACGTTCTCATGGTCGGTGATCCAAGTACAGCTAAATCACAAATGTTACGATTCGTCTTGAACACAGCACCTTTGGCCATTGCAACTACTGGTCGTGGATCTAGTGGTGTCGGTTTGACGGCAGCTGTGACGAGTGACAAAGAAACAGGAGAACGTAGATTGGAAGCAGGTGCGATGGTTTTGGCAGATCGTGGTGTAGTTTGCATTGATGAATTTGACAAGATGTCCGATGTTGATCGAGTAGCAATTCACGAAGTTATGGAACAACAAACAGTCACAATTGCCAAAGCAGGTATTCATACAAGTTTGAACGCTCGTTGCAGTGTTGTTGCTGCCGCTAATCCAATTTATGGTCAATATGACGTTCACAAAGATCCTCATCGTAATATTGCTTTACCCGATTCATTATTGTCCCGTTTTGATTTATTGTTCGTTGTAACTGATGATGTTGATGAACAACGTGATCGAACAGTTTCCGAACATGTCTTGCGTATGCATAGATATTTACAACCTGGATTGGAAGAAGGTCAACCTGCTCGTGATACATTAGATCAAGTCTTAGACGTTGGAGATGGAAATGCAGAACAATCAGATGCCCTTCTTGGTGAAGTGAGTCCGTTTGAGAAATTCAATCCACTTTTGCATGCCGGTATTGCTGCAACACAAGCTGCGAGTGGAAAGAAGAAACAAACTGAACAAGTATTAAGTATCGCTTTCGTAAAGAAGTACATTCAATATGCAAAACAACGTATTCAACCCGTTTTAACAAAAGCAGCAACTGAATGGATCGTAAACGTTTATTCAAATTTACGTAATGATGAAATGCGTGGAAATCAAAGAAGGACAAGTCCACTTACTGCACGTACATTAGAAACTTTAATTCGTTTAGCAACCGCTCATGCAAAAGCACGTTTGAGCGCATACGTTGAAGAAAAGGATGCCGAAATGGCAGAAGAAATTTTACGATTTGCATTATTCAAAGAAGTGATTAATGTACGTAAAAGTCATAAGAAACGTAGAACGGCAACGGGAAGTAGAAGTCCGGATGGCGAATCAAGCGAAGATGAAGATGAAGAAGAAGAAGATGCAGAAGATAGAGCAACAATGCGTGCATTTGAGAAACAAGCAACTCCTCCGCCATACAAAGGAACAGGTGCATATGGTACTCGAAGTGCTAAGAAAGGTAAAGCAAGATTCGATCCAAACGGTGATCAAGGTATTATGGATGAAGATGAAGACGAAGATGCATTAGAAGCTATGCGTGACGTTGATGGAGAAAGAACAGAAATTGCATCCGCTACTCCTTCTCCTTCTGCAGGTAGAAATGGAAGACGTGATATTGAACATTCTGCAATCATTCCTGCTCGTGATCAACCAAATTCATTACCCAATTCACCTGATCAAGTAGCCATTTCTTCTCATGCAAATTCAAATCAAATTTCTGCTAATCGTTTAGCAGATTTCCGTATGCGAATGGCAAATGCAATGGGACCAAATGGTGCATTAGCAGAAGAAGAAGTAATGAATGTTGACAGTTTATTACCTTTGCTAAACGAAGGTGTTCGTGTTAGTAACTTGTACGATCTTAATGAAGCAAGAGCTGCTTTATCACGTATGCACGAAGATAACGAGATCATGTTGGCAGGTGATGTTGTTTACCGTCTATAAATTATCTCTCTGTCTGTTCCCCTTTCATTCGCTCTGTATTTTGTAGTTTTCTTTTTTCTTATTTTTCTGTTTTGTTGACAATTGTGATTTAATTCTTTCTTATTTCGTGTGTGGTTTTTTATGGAAGATTACTTGACAGAATCGTGTCATTCACAAAGAATTAAGAAATTGTACGGTAATAATTGGGATTGGAATTGGGTAAATAAAAAAAGGTAAAGAGTGATATCATTTGATCAAGTATAATCAATTTCTCTTCGAGATTCATCATGTTCTAGACCGGAAGGAGAAGCACCTGTTTCATATCAAATCGTTCTTTTTTTGTTATGTTGTGCCAGTAATCATGAAAACGTAAATAGAAAGACGGAAATACTCGCATCTTTATACCCTTTTATTGTTGTTTCTTTGTTCAAACTTTTTTAATCTTGCGGTATTTTTTAAGCATAGATCTCAAATCATAGAACGAAAAAGTCGTAAATAAATTTTCAACACAATTTAACAGCCAAGACCTCGTAACACATGTACTAAATTAATAAGTGATTTCTGGTGAATTTGTATATATTATTATTTATTAAAACCGTGACTGTACTGTATTGAATTTTTATCAATCATGTAAAGGTATAAATATATAAGAAATGAGAATTATTTATTCAAAGAACAGAAACAAATGCAATTCAAATATTTTCAGGAGAATTCAGGGCGAATATGCACAGAATAAGTCTTCAAGAATACTTTTTGCCGCGGCCTCATCCGTAGGGGAACTTGCGATGGCGGCGCCCTCTGCCCCCGATACAGCAAACAAAAGGCTGACTGATCGTTCCTGAAGGTACTGTAAATCAATCAATTCGGCAGGACAAAATTGGGTCAAAGCAAGCACTAGACGACGGAAAACTAGAGCGTGCGCTGCGCTCAGCAATATGAAACTCATCTTGAGCTTGAAGCGTACATGAAGCCGATTTCCTTCTACGCGTATCGGCCTTTGAATCCGAAAGGGCTCAAGTGCCTTGTTTTTATTTTTGCAAGGGGAATAGTCAATTGATCTTTAGGGCAATGGGTGAACAAATTATAGAGGCTGTGTGCTTTAATAACACAGCCCTTTATTCCATGGTGCGCGCTGTGTATGCAAGTATCAAAGGCACTTTTTGGCAGAGCAAGTGCGAATGTATGGGCCAGGCCACGATAAGATTCAGAGGAAAGGAAAGGGTGGAAATTGTGGAAGTCATATAATTTATAATAGGGCGGATGATTTGTTATAGTTTGCCATCCTTTCTTTGTTTCATTCCTTTGACTATCATCATCGATTTCGATTTTCAGTCCTAGTTGGTAAAGTATTGGTATCTAAAAGGCCTTACTTTATTCGATCACCCGGACGCAAACATCAATTTTGGTTGCCACATCTTCTATCCTCGTATAATTTTATAATGTCGGCAAAAGACGTAAGTATCGCTCGTAATGGCAAATGTCATTCAATGATGATGTATTTCATCGCCCCAAAGAATTACTAACTAACACATCGATTCATGTCATCCTTTCGAAATATGCTTTACAGTACTACGGCGGTGCTCCAGGTGGTGCTCCTCCTCCAGGTGATGGATCTCGTGGATACCCACAACAACAACAAGGGTACGGAGGTTACCCTCAACAAGGTGGTTATCCTCAACAACAGGGTGGTTACCCTCAACAACAAGGAGGTTATTATCCTCCTCAACAGCCACAACAAGCATACGGAGGTCAACAAGGATATTACGGACAGCCACAACCACAACCCGTTTACGTTCAACAACCACAAAAAGGTGGCGGTGGTGCAGGTGCTGCAGGAACTGGTTGCTGTGCTTGTTTGGCAGGTGCATGTCTATGTTGTTGCGCAGAAGAGGTAAGTTAAAGCAATAGTGAAATGTGTATCTTGCTTTTGGGCAAAAAAAGTACTAACACCTTTCATCTTCTTTCCATTTCATTCAGATGTGCCTCGACTGTCTCTTCTAAGAAGTCAATTGTCTCATTCGTGCATATCATTCCACAATGACATACTTTGACGATCAACTCGATTCGATTCCCATTTCCATCTGCATCGCATCTTGACTTGATGACCTTTCGATCTTTTCCGCCTGTGCATATATTCAACATTCAACTTTTTCTTATTATCGCGACGAACTTTAATTACAACTATTGCCTTTTTCTTACACGGGATAATGTTCGAAGTGAGCATACGGATCGGACAGATTGTGTTTGCATGTTTGATGTTGAGAGAAGATAGCTGAATGATTAATATTACATATTGGTAAAGTTGTACTACATTTCTCGAAGCAGGGCTAGATTGATTAAATAAGAAGAATGACCGACGATCTCAAAATGTGCACTTTTTATTGGCCTGCTTCGAAACGTGCCCTACTTGCAGCGAATAAAAGTTCTTGTTGTCTTTGCAATTCTTCCGCACTCAATCCGCTATCCTCCATCCTTGTCATCTTTCTTTCTCGATCTTTTTGTTGTGTTTTATGTTCTTTAAGTACTTCTTCAATATCTCCAATGAAAGACTCGAATCCTAATTCTTTCAAAGCTGAAACCACATGTTCGGGCGCAATAGTTTTCTTTTGTGATTTTTCGCAAATTTCGTTGGCTTCTGAAGAGACGAGTCGAATGAATTCTGTTTGAGAAAAGAGAGGGAGAATGTGTTAGCATGACTGATATTGTGAAATTATTGTGATCATCATGTTTCATCACTCACCAACACAACAATCTATTAATATATCTCTCATCTCTTTTGTCGATGTGATATCTTTTGGTAAAATTTCCGTCATTAACTTTTGAACAGTAGCACGTGGCAACGAAAGTTCATCATCGCCTGGCGTTCCACTACCAGCGGCATAAGTTTCCTCATCATCGGACATCGGAGCGAAATAAGATAATCCGATGAAAGATGAAACGGCGATCGGGTTTTTTTCTCTTCTAGAAAAAAAGAGAGAAAAAAAGGTTTTTGTGTGATGGCTTGTGCTTGTGGCCTGCTTGGTTCTCCACTACCTGTTCCAATTGGAAAAGGCACCGATATTTATAATTTTTTGCAATCAAAAAAACCTTTTTCTATTTATACACGAACGCGTAGGGCAGATATGTAGACTATGTTACGGTATCTGTTTGCTGAGGCGCCGGCGCGTGTTGTTTTGCGTATTTATTTATTCTTTGAGAGGGGGAGACAAAACAGATCTTGCGCGTTTGAAAAGTGTCTTTATATACGTATTCATGCAAAGGCTGGATAAAGTGCGGGAGACGCTAAAATTTGTGTACCCCCCAAATTGCCTTTTCACTCCTTTTCTGACATTAGTTGAGATGACGGCCCCAGCCATTGTCTGCCCTGCGCTTTCGCACGTAATGTCAAAAGATGAAGCACTGTCTCACGCGTAGGCCTGTAGAGGTTGTTGTTTCATTTTTGACTAGACTAGTCATAGTTTTTCCATGGACTACACAAGCACATATAAATTTCAGTCATTTTTATGCGAGCTTGAGAGGTCATGCATAATTTCTTCTTCTTGCATTCTTCTTACTGATTGTCATTTTTGCAAGTAATGGTTTCTTCTTCTTCTACTTTCGTAACTTCACCATTGAGTAAAAAGAACGAAAATTATTTCACTCATAAGGAATCCTCAGCAGGAATGAGTAGTAGTAGTAACAATGCTAGTGCAGTGCAAAATGATACTTCTACTTGGATCGTTCAAAAATACGGAGGAACTTCGGTAGGAAAACAATTACCAACTATTGCACAACAAATTGCTCCTTCTTACCTTTCCAATCCAAACGTTCGTCTTGCTATCGTTTGTTCTGCTCGTTCAGGAAAAACAAAAGCTCTAGGTACGACAAATTTACTATTACAAGCAGCAAAAGAAGCTTTGCAACCAGAAGATGAACAAGAAACAGCAAGTCCGATCGAAAGTTCTAGCTTATCAAATTCATTTTCAAATATACGTGACAGCAGTAATGCCACTGCAAACGGTACATTTTCTCGATTAGCCCGTAGCGCGAGCAGAGGCGCGGCAGGATTAGGTACAGGATCGCCATTACCAACATCTAAAAGAGCAGAAAGTCCTGCCAATTTAGGATCAGCATTAGACTCAAAATTGAGCAATTTGGCATTAAATAATTCTCAGGCTAATGGTAATCCTATTGCTACCGGATACAATGATACTGTGGATCGTATCATGCACGATCATATCGTTGCTGTACGAGAAGTAGTGACGAAAAATGTAGAAGCTCGGGAAAGGCTTGAACATGAAATTGTGGATGATTGTGAACGATTACGTGACTTTTTAATGGCAGCAAAGATTATTGAAGAAATTTCACCTAAATCACAAGATATCATCATGTCAATAGGTGAAAGATTGTCATGTCGAATTGTTGTGGGTGCTCTTTTGGATGTTGGAATTGATGCTGAGCTTGTAGGTATGGAAACTGTGATTGATGCAAACTTCTTGGAAGATTTACAATCAAAAAGGGCGAGAATGGATGTATCAAATTCATCATCGCAAGGAGATGAATACCTAGATCAAGCTTTTTATGATCTACTATCTGCCAAGATGGCAGATCGATTACGAGCAGTGAAAGGTGTTCCAGTAGTAACTGGATTTTTCGGTCATGTTCCAGGATCACTTTTATCACAAGTAGGAAGAGGATATACGGATTTGTGTGCTGCTCTGTGTGCCGTAGGATTACAAGCGGCTGAATTGCAAATATGGAAAGAAGTTGATGGCGTTTTCACTGCTGATCCAAGAAAGGTTTCTACAGCAAGATTGATTGATGCAATCACACCAGAAGAAGCAGCAGAGTTGACGTATTACGGCAGTGAAGTGATTCACCCTTTCACTATGGAACAAGCGATCAAAAAAGCCGTTCCTATCAGAATAAAAAACGTAGAGAATCCTGAAGGAGGTGGTACGGTAATCTTTCCACCTGTTTCTTCAAGCAAAGATCCTGAAAGATTGATGGGCGCTTTCCTTAAGCAGCCTAAAACACCTGGCTCTACCAGTGGAACAACTACGCCTTGGGGTTCTATGTCAATGACAAGCTCTGCTATTACAACAGTGATGGGAGAACCAAAAGAGTTGAGAAGACCGACTGCTGTTACGATTAAAGAAGATATTTGGATTTTAAACGTTCACTCAAATCGTAAAACTTTATCGCACGGCTTCTTTGCACGTATTTTTACCACTTTGGACAAGCATGGTGTGATTGTTGATTTAATTTCAACATCAGAAGTGCATGTTTCAATGGCTTTACATGGCGGTCAAGCAGGCTTAAAGCGTGGAAGGGTGGTAGATAGACTTAAAGCGGAATTAAGTTTATTGGGAGAAGTGTCAATAGTGAAAGATATGACAATTTTAAGCTTGGTTGGATCTCATATGCGTAATATGGTTGGTGTTTCGGGAAAAATGTTTAACACATTGGCCGAAGGAAATATCAATATCGAAATGATCAGTCAAGGTGCAAATGAGATCAATATTAGTTGCGTTATTCATCAAAAGAATGCCCTTAAAGCATTAAATATGATTCATTATTCTGTACTTGAAGGCAGTACAAAAATGTCAAATTCAGAAGCGGGTAACTTTGGCAGATCATTCTTTTGATAAAATATTCATACCTTACCAGATGTCTGTATACAAAGTACAAACCAAGATAGAGCATCAAATTCCAGGAATTATTTTGCATGTATGCGTGTGTGATTAATTACGCGTTAGCCGCTTTAACGGCTTGCATTCATTGATAACTTTATCGCTACCACCCCATCTTTGTCGAACTTTAAGGATTGCAGAATTACGATGTCGACAGCTGATACACCCGTAGACTTTACAGATACGGTAGCATGGACAGGAGAAACAGAAATCAGTGCAAGTGATGTAGTAGAAAAGCAACAACTTGTAAAGTGAGTAAATTATATGACAGCACAGGATTCGATTTTTCCCAGAAATGGTCTCGGAATCGACGATGAATACTGACTTTTCATTGTTCGGCTTGTCCTATTGTGTTTGTAGGGATATATTGGGTATGCAAGAAGGATTAAAAGGTATGTTTTTCATTTGATATTCTCAATTGTTTATCATAGGCGTATAGCTAATGCTTTGGAAAACTTCTCTCTACCCAGGCTTGATGTCCCGTATCTCTACTGTTCAACAAGATTGCGTCAAAGCAGAAGCGGATAATGAAATGCTGCAAATGTATATCGATAGCGTTACAAAGAGCTTGGCAGCAAAAAGCTCATAGGCGGATTTAGAGATTATATGCATTCAGTCATTATTGCTTGCATTTTTATCTAGGAACACAGACTAAGAACTTCCCCGAGGAGTGGCTATAACTACTAATTGTACTATATCTTCCATGCATTTATGTACACTAATTCATCATCAAAGTGACCTTACCATATTGTCAACGGCATGAATTTCATCAATTCTTACCAAAAAAGCATGCTTGAGCTATGCAGTTCCACGTCGGCTTGAAAGCAAGCGAAAGCTGTGCTCGGGCCAACATGCACAAATTTAGGAACATTCTTCCTTAACCCCAATTTTAACTTCCTTCTATCATCTGAAAAGGCAAAATTTGCAACATAATGGCCAAATCGGTCAAAAAGTCTCTCAGTGTTCCACAGAGACGGAGTAGCAAAATTATCGATGAACCGATTGTAGCAGGGGAAGAAGAAGATGATGACGAGAAGAATGCACCATTATCTACCTCTATCGTACGCAAAGAAGAAGGGTCTTTAGTGTGGGCATTGGCAATTTTGGTCCCATTCGCTGCTAGTGTAGCATATATTGTTCTAATTCACAAACAGACAAAGACATCTTTGCCGACACTGGATCATCTACAAGGAGTTTTATTAATTCCAGGACTAATACCCACATTGGCATTGACTTCGATAGCACCTCTATTAACCTACAATGTTGTCAAAGCTACCAAAGATGTATTCCTGAAGAAGGGTTTTGGAGGCAAAGATTTGCTAAAAGGTAGCTCAAACAAGATACCGGAATCTTTAGGTTTACCAACGAGTATAGTGTATTGTCTTTTGATGTGTAGCTATATTCCTTTTCGATATGGAATGCAAAATCCAGATTCACCTAAAAGGACAACGAGCAGCTTGATCGGTAACACAGACGGAGGATGGAGCGGTGACATGCATGGACAGAGGGACTTCCCGCATCACGAGTTATCTTCGTACCTGTCATCACTCATGTCCATCTTATCGTCCGTTCTTCTTGGATTTATCGATGATGTATTTGATATTAGGTGGAGGCTAAAGATGCCAATTCCGCTATTAGCAAGTTTACCTATGCTTGTCGTCTATCAAGCAGGAAATGGAGGAACATCTGTCGTTGTACCAGGATGGCCTACATTTTTACGTTCTTGGCTAGGAGCTCGAGTGATCAAATTAGGTCCTCTATATCACATTTTCATATTGCTTCTATCAACATTCAGCGTTCATAGCATCAACATTTTAGCCGGCATCAATGGAGTAGAAGTAGGTCAAGCACTTATCATTGGAATATCTCTTTGCTGTAATGATATTCTCTATTTAGATCCAAGAGCAGGACAGCCTGGAAGTTTTGCTTCGATAGAATTAAGGGATCGACATTTGTTCAGCTTGGCTCTGCTTTTGCCGTTTTGTGGTTGTTGTGTAGGACTTTTGACTTGGAACAAATTTCCTGCTCGAGTATTTGTTGGCGATACGTTTTGCTATTTCGCTGGACAAGTACTTGCATGTGCAGGTGTATTAGGACATTTCTCAAAAACATTATTGCTCTTCTTTGTTCCGCAATTGATCAACTTTGCTTTAAGCTTGCCTCAATTGTTCGGTTTAGTTCCTTGTCCTCGCCATCGGGTGCCGAATGTCAATCTGGATTCAATGTCCCTTCATCCTTCGATAGCATTTTTCACCAAAGAGAAACCTGCAGGTACGCTGGCCAAGATTATTTTAAGACTTTTCTCTACCCTTCGTCTTGTTAAATTGGATTGGCGAGAAGAGAACAAGAGAAAGGTGCTACACAGTACTACAAACTTGACAATCTTGAATGCAATCTTGGTGTTTAGGGGAGCTTTACCGTTGCCGCGTGATGCTTCAGGACAAGTGATTCAGCATTTCCAAAATGGAAATGGGGAACAAGCGGCACATAAAGTGCAAATATCAGAAAGGGGTCTATGGTGGCATGTGATGCTATTTCAAGCTTTCTGCAGCTCTGTGGCCTTTGCAGTACGATACTGGATAGCATCCATCGTTTTTCCTCAATAGGACAAGCTGTAAATAATGATATAATACTAATTAATACCCAACAGTGACATTTGTACTTATTGCTTCGATAGTTCGCTACCTAATTTATAATTTAATACCTGTTGGAAGAAGAGGAAGTGTGTCAACATACTACAGTAATTATCATCATTAAAGACACTCATACTCACTTTATCCCAATCAATCTTTTGCCGTGTCATTGGTAATTGCCTTCTTAATGCACGGAAAGCTCCTTCGCTTAGATCTGAAGATTGTTTGAATAACTCTTGTTGATAGTCTTCCTCGAATTTCTCAATAGCTTTTACGATTGATGCAGCCTGTGAATTGATGGGTGTGCTCTGTTTCACATCCAAAGTCTGACCCTTTCGGGTGTGCAATTGGACATTTCCATCTTCAAAGTAGTGAATATGAACACTGCTTTCTGCTTCAATCTCTTGTGCATCGGATGATGTTAATGTGTAAGTTGATCTCCACCGACCTGACCAAAAGTTGGATAATTTGTACTTATTTGCGGCAATGTGTATCACGACCTTTGTTTCGCCGTCTGTCTCTTGATCTTCTTGTTCTTTTGGAGGAACGATCTTTTCTTCAATCTTAGCAGAAGCCCCTTCTGCCTCTGTCTTTTCTTCCTCCTTCTGTTCATCTTTCTCAGTGTCTGCCTCTATTGCTTCTGCATCTTTGACTGCTTGTACGGGATCATCCTCTACTTCCACTTTTTCTGATTCTTCGCCATTTGTAGCGTCTTCAGTGGCTTTCTCTGCGTCTTTTGCGCTGGTTGATACTGTTCCCGCCGATTCCTCCAATTCAAGCTCATTGTTTACTTTTCTTGCTTCTTCAAGTACGTCTTCTTGTACTTCAACGACTTGTCTCGGCAAAGGAACAGCAATCACTTCTACAACACCAGTAGCATATCGATCCGCAACATAAGAGGATAAAAGTTTTTCGAGCTCTGATCTAAATGGTTCTATATGTTGATTTTCCTTGTATGGTTTTGGATCAGATGTCTTGTGTGTAGCATGATCTACTTTGAACGAGATTCGATGACGTGGAGCAATGAATCGATCAGAATGACCTGCATGAACGTTACTATTACTCAAAATTGTTTTGCCTTTTCCGTCTGGTAATTCTACAACAATCAATTGTTCAATATTATGCTGTTCTCTTGCTAATTCAACTTTTTGTTTGAATTCTTGTTCGTCTGTAGCAGTTGCATCTTCTTCGCATGTTATCAATCCATGTAAATCTTCATAAACATTAGAAACTTGACCTGGCGGAGATTGAAGTAAGAGTGGTACTGCTAAATCGGCTCTTGAACCTGACATATCTACTGATTAGAAATCGAAGAAGGATGACGGTGACGACGGTATGAAAATGTATATGGAGACAAGAAGAACAACACGAACACGTACAAAAGGGCACGAGAGCGGTGAATGCACTTTACACGCGCTGGCCGTTACGCACAGACTATTCTCATATACTCCTCCAGGCTTACGTATTAAAGTTAGCATTTACGCTATCGATTTAGGTTCAGTACGACCAAAAACTCAGCATTATAGGGTTGTCAAATTCGACGGTACCGTACCTTTTTGACGGCCTCAGGGCCAAGATAATTATTCCAGAATATCAACCAACATCATGGCAATAATTGATGCAAAAAGACTAGAAGCGGATGAAGAAGCGGAACGAATTGCAAGAATAGAAGCGGAAGAATATGCTTCTCGAAATGATCGATCTTGGCAGCAACCACCTCCAGCATATGAAGAAGCTGCTGTTGGTGCCAGTGCTAGTGCTTCCGGCTCTTCTTCTGTAGTAGCTCAACAAGCAAACAATCGAAATTATCAATCGACATCAACAAACGAGTCAGGCATAAGAGATCAGCCCGAAAATACCGGCACCGTACAACATTCACAGCCCCCACTGGATGGCGAGGAATCAGACGATGAATCTATGCCATTATTAACGAGAAGGCAAAAGATTATACTGAAACAAAAATTGAGAAACAAGACAAGATATAGACGATTTTGGCATTTTTTGTTTGCTTTTTTGCTAGGTGCAACTGCTCTTTTCCTTTTCATGAATTTCCTTGGCAAGAATACCGATACGAAAAAGGATATGCCAGAACCTTGGTGGGATGACGGTAAGCCTGTTCAAGAGCCAGATTGGTCACCCGTCCAAGATACACCTCATGATTCTTGGCCTTTGCCCAATGTTCCACAATACGTTAGTAGAACAGTCTTTTCCATTGCAGCAAATGAATCTTTAGCGTTCATACGTGCTCACGGATCTACGTATGGAGGTGTGATTATCACTTTACCAGCTTCATCTATAGGAAAAGGAGAATGGGAAGAATTCCATGAAGGACCAAAGATCGATCGGATCGCCGTACTCGTAGAAGCTAAATTTAGCGATCGAAACTTGCTGAACAAAGTTCGAATCAATAGAATGATTGATGAAAGAGGTGGTGAAATCAGGGAGGGCATCAGTATTAATAGTGGAAACAAACCTTTCTCATCCGATGAGAGTCTAATACTGAACCTCTACGTATTTGTACCTGACTCGATGTATCGTACATCTCCTCAAGGTCTAGCGAGGGATGGCACTTCATGGATTCGCAATTTGGAATTAACGTCAGACAATTTACGAATCGCAGTCGAAGGATACGACGGACCAAATGACGAATTCCCTGGAGTAATGGGCTGGACGTTCGGCAAGCTTGCTGTAAAAGCCCGAACAGGTGGAATTGCAATCGGAATGACAGTCCGTGCAAATGAGAGTATCTCGATGCATATCGACACTGGCCAAATCAGAGACATCTATTTCCGTGAACCAACATTGATCACGCTGGCGGCTCCAAAGATTGACGTTACCACAGCTAATGGACCAATTTGGATTTCCGGAGCAGTGGGAATCGATCATGTCAATTTGAAATCAACTACCGGTGGTCTGAACATTAGCCATATTGCTGTAGCAGAAAAAGTATCATGTTCTTCGTCTATTGGCGTTCTGGGTGGACGATGGAGTGCTTTACATTCTATAATTGCTCAAACAACAGCAGACTTGTGGATCGAAGTTGATGCAAATAAGGATGCGTATAGAGATTATCTCAAATCTTCTGGATTGCTGGAAATTTTGAATCCAGAAAAGACCGCAAAGGTTTTGGCTAGATTGGCTGAAGGATCATCTTGGAGACCTTTGAAGGTTGATGCATTTACTAAAACTGGAGAAATCGTTTTGAATTATAGCGATCAAGATGAAAAGACTTTACTCTTATCCAATGTCACGACCGATACCGGTCCGATTACCGTTCGTCATTCATCAAGATTCGAAGGGAAGTATGATATTCGTACAACAATAGGATCCGTCAGAATTAATCAACCCGAGTCTGAAAAACATTTTAGCATTGATCTTGACGTGAATCATGGTAAAATTGGTCGAATTGTAAAAGGTAGATCTTGGTTTAAAAACCATGACTGGAACGATGGATCTTCACTTTTCCCTATCTCACGTTCCCTAATGACTACCAAGGTCGGCAAAATACGTGCAGATTTTGCTTGATATTTGTGCTTTTATATTTATATTTTATTTTTCCATTCAGGATTGCTGTATTTGCTTCTTTCATGTACATTATGCTTTTATACCACAAACTTTGACAAATTGCATTGTCATTTGAATTAAACTGCTCATCGGAGAAGCATGGTCAAATCCCGAGTAAGAAAGGTCACGTGTGAGATATTTGAGTGTAGAATATCACTCATGGACGCGAATTTTTGACATCGGATAAAGTCTGTGCATAATTGTGAGTTTGTGACGCCCTAGGATACGTACGTATGTACATATGTTAAATTTTATACGCATAAAAAATGCAAACGCCCAGAAAAAGGGCTGGGCACGTAGGCTGGCGTATCGGAACAAGTTTCCATTATTTCTTCTTAGGGTAAAAGGATAGGCAGTTGTTCCTTAAAACAGAAATCCTTATCATCATCTACTACAACCTATAGACTTGTCATCATACCCATAAACTTAGTGTGATTCAGTACGAGATGTTCACACCTATCGCCCGTCGTGCCGTTCAAAAGCAAGTTGGCAATGTGGCCTCTTTGCCTCGTTCGCTTCATACAAGCCCTGTGAGCCGATTGGCAATGCCAGTAACATCTTCACCAACATCTGCATATGCAAAGGAAAAGCAGGCAAACGGAAAGTACTTGGTCACTTTAATTCCAGGTGATGGTATTGGACCTGAAGTTGCAAACAGTGTGAAGGAAATATATCGTGCAGCTGATGTTCCGATCGATTGGGAAGAGGTTGAAGTTACACCTTTGATCAGAAATGGCAAACAAATTATTCCTGATGACAGTGTTGCAAGTATCAAAAAGAACACTGTCGCTCTTAAAGGTCCTTTAGCAACACCAATCGGTAAAGGTCACGTTTCCATGAATTTGACACTCAGAAGAACGTTTAAGCTTTTCGCAAACGTTCGTCCTTGTCGTTCGATTCAAGGTTACAAAACACCTTATGATAACGTTGACACTGTCTTAATTCGTGAAAACACAGAAGGAGAATACAGTGGTATCGAACATGAAGTGGTTGATGGTGTCGTTCAAAGTATCAAATTGATCACTTTAGAAGCATCTGAACGTGTTGCTCGTTACGCTTTCCACCATGCCGAACAAAATGGAAGAAACAAAGTCACTGCCGTTCACAAAGCAAACATTATGAAAATGTCCGATGGTATGTTCTTGCATGCTTGTCGTCAAGTTGCCAAGGAATACCCTCACATCGAATACGATGAAGATTTATTGGACCGTGCTTGCTTGCGTATCGTTCAAGATCCCGCTCCATACGCCGATCGTGTTATGGTTATGCCAAACTTGTACGGTGACATTTTGTCAGATATGTGCGCCGGTTTGATTGGAGGTTTGGGTTTGACACCTTCCGGTAACATTGGTAAAGATGCTTCTCTCTTTGAAGCCGTTCACGGAACAGCACCTATGATCGCAGGAAAGGATATGGCAAACCCAACCGCTCTTCTACTTTCTAGTATTATGATGTTGCGTCACATGTCTCTTTTCGAACATGCTGATAAGATTGAATCTGGTGTTTTCAGCGCAATTGCACACGGTGAACGTACCGGAGATTTGGGCGGTAAGCACGGCACTAAAGCATTCACAGAATCAATCATTAAACGTTTGGGAGAAAAGCCACCATCGCAATAAACGCAAACACAAACGAAATCGTTACGAAGCAGTGAGCACATGTCTTACATTATATTTAACTTTTATACAAATTAATAATCCTTTCATGTAAAGAATGTACTTACACACACATGCACATCCATTGACGATTGAATCAATGATGCACATCCAAAGTGTGTTCCAGTATCCGTGTCTAATTCTAACTGATCACACTCGAGCTTTATCTCAATATTGTATCATTTTGTGGCTCATGGCCGATGCGTATGAAGGCATGACAATGCTTCTT
The DNA here is from genome assembly GCA_001600355.1 of Meira nashicola. NCBI lineage: Eukaryota > Fungi > Basidiomycota > Exobasidiomycetes > Exobasidiales > Brachybasidiaceae > Meira > Meira nashicola. The sequence goes on along the minus strand of BCJU01000001.1, from coordinate 5,624,321 downwards.
TGCAAAGTATATGCAAAAGAAGTCAAAGACATAGGAAGTTAAAAACTACATATGTGTGTGTGTGTGTGTGTGTGTGTGTGTGAGTGTGTGTGAATACGAATGGCGTTCGTATGCTAATGTATAGTACGGGATCAGAGTGCAATAAAAGAACAAGAGTTTCGAGACGGTAAGTCGCTTAGAACTTTCCGAAAGTCTTCTCTTGCTTTTCAGCAGCGGAACGTGTGATCTTGAGCAAGTTGAAACCAACAGTCTTGGACAATGGGCGGCATTGACCGACAACAACTTCATCACCCAAGTTGACACGGAAAGCAGGGCTGACGTGAACGGGCAAGTTGGAGTGACGGCGTTCGTAACGGTTGTACTTGGGAATGTAGTGCAAGTATTCACGACGGATGATGATGGTACGTTGCATCTTGGTGGAGATAACACGTCCGGTCAAAATACGACCACGAATGGAGACCAAACCGGTCCATGGGCACTTTTTGTCGATGTATTGACCATCAATGGCAGCACGAGGGGTCTTGAAACCAAGACCGACATCCTTGTACCAACGCTTGGTTCTGGTGGTCTTGCGAGCAGCCTTGGAGTTCAAGAAGATGGGTTGCTGACAGAGGTGAAGGTGGGAAGCATTGTTAGCAGCATGTTCATTACATCTACCAATCCACATTTGAGAAACTTACCTTTTGGAAAGCACGTTCAGATTGAACGGTCAATTCGACACCGGTAGAAGCCATGCTTGCCTGTAAGTGTGAAAGAGAATATGTGAGCACAATCGATTCTGAGTGTAGATGGTCGGTCAATGGCAACTGTTTACGATTGGCGGATGGCGGTGTACTGCTTTATTTGATGTTCTGAGTCGTTCGTCCTTCGTCGGCTTTTCGTAGAACTTCTGTGTCCTGTAGAGATGTTTATCCGCAGACAATATTATAAATGCGCTACATTCTCTCCTTGGAGAACCATCCCCTACTAAACCACCCCATACAACACACTTATGCCCATTTCTTCTTCACGCCTTTATGCCATTGTCGTATCAATTTTTGAATGCAGCCCGTCTTTTCTTTCCCTTCCTTTTCGTGAACAGTTGCCATTGGATGTCTGATGCGGTGACACTTACGGATTATGTCGAAAGTTGTGTCGGAAAAGGTCGATTATGATGGTGGTGAATATCGATGGAGAGTGAATTCTGATAATGAGACTTCTTTCTCTGAGATACACTTAAGCTGCTGAAGTAGGCGCTCAATTTTGGGTATATTGACTCCTGCTGTGCTTAAGAAGCACAAAGCTTCTTCGCCCTAGTAGACACGCATTTCTGTATTTGCCCTAATATCTTTCTTGCACTTGAAATACAACTCTTGCTAATTTTTAATACAATATTTTGCTACACACGCGTGATGCAATTAATAAATTGTACCGCAGTGTATACAAAAACTTCTCGACTCTGGTTGCGGTTTAGCGTTTGGCCCGGAACACGTGATGAAAGTTGGTTTAATTCCTGCAGAGCTTGAGAATGAATCGAAAGACAGGCTAGATGCGCGCAAAGGCAAGGCGGTAGGAATTATTCATTACGTATGATTCTGGCCACACAATCTTTCCTTCTTCTCTATCACTTCTTTTCTCAACCTCCTTTTTCTCAAAACCGAAACGGGGCTGAGATCACTCGCGGAGCGACTCATCGAAGAAGCCCTTACGACTATATTTTTACACACTTTTTCTTTAATTCGCCATGTCTGACGTCGAAGAGACTCCAGTTGATGTTGCCGAGGTCGAGGAGACCGAGGTTGCCGCCCCAGCCAAGACCGGCGGTGCTATGTCCATCGAAGATGCTTTGCAAGAAGTTTTGAAGAAGGCTTTGGTTCACGATGGTTTGGCCCGTGGTTTGCGTGAATGCGCAAAGGCTTTGGACCGTCGTCAAGCTCACTTGTGCGTTTTGGTCGAAACCTGCACTGAACAAGAGTACATCAAATTGATCGAAGCTTTGTGCACCGAGCACAAGATCAACTTGCTCAAGGTTTCCGACCCAAAGACATTGGGAACTTGGGCTGGATTGTGCAAGATCGACAGAGAAGGTAACGCCCGTAAGGTTGTTGGCTGCTCATGCGTCGTCGTCCGTGACTACGGAGAGGAAAGCGAAGGTCTCAACGTTTTGTTGTCTCACTTCAAATCTCTCTAAAGGTGAGAAGTTGAATCCTGCGGGAATGCATAGATGCTGTATGCCATGTCAAGTGATGATATACCAGGTCTCCCTCAACGGATGTGATTTAATTCTTTTGGATCACGCATGAGGAGGAAGCCTTATCCGGAATCATTTTATGTGTCTGATATATGTGCATATCGTTCAGCATTGGCAGCAGTGGAGTATTGATTTTGTTACCATTAGTACAAATGGCTGACGTTTTCTACATTTCTTCTTTCATTCTCTTAGAGTTGAATAGTGTGTTGTAAAATCATCTTTCTGTACATGCTTTCTAGCGCGGTTGTCGTGACAGATTATGCAACCCAAAATGCAATGATATAGTTGCAACCACAAAATTTTGGGATGTGGTAGTTTGTGATCACCAGATAAAATAACATATAGACAGAGAAGAAAGGTACCAAAGTCTCACTTGCGCTCTTGCTTACGTAATTGTATAGATTTTTATTTATTTATTTATACGGAGTTTGTGGAGTTTTGCCTCTTGCTTCCAATATATCCTTAAGGACACCATCACCTTATTATACTAACGGGTACGGAGAGGTAGGAGGGAAATGGGAGCTTCACAATCATCTCAAGATGGTAGCGGGAGGGGAACGTCAGGGAGCAATAGGCCGATGACAAAAGATGGAATAGACGTACAAGATTATTACGGACTGTTAGAATTGCCCGAACCAAATACCGCCACAAGCACATCAGATGAGATTCGCAAAGCCTACAGAAGATTAGCTTTACGTTTTCATCCTGACAAGAATCCCGATGATGTCGAAGCAGCAAACGAGAGATTCAGATTAATTCAAGCTGCATATGAGGTGCTGAGCGATGATCAAGAACGTGCTTGGTATGATGCACATCGTGAACAGATCTTGGGAGGTGGAATGGAAGATGATGACGATTACGTTGATGAAGCTTTCGATGAACAAACCTTTCAAAATTTTAGAAGTGGGAAGCAAAAGCCACCGCCAGCACCGACTGGAAGTTCTTCTCCAGGTCTTACACCAAGACAGATTATGCGATTCTTGGATGCCTCTCTATGTATGGATATTCAACCTCCTTCCGCCGATGAAGCTGGATTCTTTGGAACGTATAGAAGAGTATTCGAGAGACTTGCGGAAGAAGAAAAAGGCGCGGCTCCATACCCTGGTGAAACAAGTTCACCGTTTGAAGCTTTCCCGAGCTTTGGTTATTCGCATACACCGTATTTGCATAACAAACATTCTGATGGCGAAACAACAATTCATCAAACCCAAATTCGAGACTTTTACGCAGTTTGGTCAGGATTTTCGACCCGAAAAGGTTTTGCTTGGCGTGATGGTTATCGTGTGAATGATGCGCCTGATCGACGTGTGAAACGTGCAATGGAAAAGGAGAATAAACGAATGCGAGAAACGGCAAGGAGAGAATATAATGATACAATTCGATCTTTGGTAAGCTTTATACGTAAGCGAGATCCTAGAGTGAAAGCACATATTAATTCACAATCTGCTGCAACCAATTCAGCCGAAGAGATGCAAAGAAGAAAAGAAGCTGCTGAACGTGAAAAGCGGGAACAAGAAGAACGTGCTCGATCATATCGAAAGCAGAGTTGGGATGTATGGGAACATGGTGCTGAAGATAGCGATGAAGACAGCGAAGCATCTTTTGGAGAAGAGATACAAGGTAATGAGGAAGATGGAGATGATTTTGATGAAGGCGTTGATGGATTGGAATGCTTTGCATGCGATAAAGTGTTTCAATCGGAGGCCGCTTTTGCCAATCATGAAAGAAGCAATAAACATAAGAAGCAAGTGCAAAAGCTTAAAAGGGATATGCAAAGGGAAGATCGTGATTTGCAAAAGAGTATGAAAGAGATGAATGTGGAAGAGGAAGAAGAAGAAGAACAAGATGAAAGCATCGTCATCATTCCTGCACAAAGTGAAGAAGCACAAGATGAAATGGCAGGCTTGAGTAAAAAAGCAAGACAAAAGCTGAAGAAGCGTATGAAAGAGCAAGAAAAGGCAGCAGCAAGCGAAGCAGCCACTCCTGAAGTCGTTTCTGAAGAGGAAGTAAATACGCAAAACGCCAGTAAACAGCCGGAAGAGCTGACTGAAATGCCTATATCAAACGGTAAAAAATCCCGAAGGGCAAAAAAAGATGCAAAGTTTGCCAAAGAACGATGTAATGTTTGCTCGACCGGCTTTGATTCACGTTCTAAATTATTCACTCATATTCGTGAGACAGGTCATGCTCTTGCTCCTTCTACTAAGCCGAGCAAGAAATAGTCAAGGATCTTTATAGACAGATACACATTTGTATAATACTACATCATCAATAAGAACAGCATTTCATGCAATGATAATTGAACATTTTTCTAAAAAACAATTAAGCAAAGAATGTTAGAACAAGAATGCAGTTGAATGAATCTTGTAAGAATGAATGAAAATGAAAGAAATGCTGATGTTGTAATTTAATCCCCTCCTTTGTCAACCTTTTCCGCTCCTGTTCGTCCACGCCAAATGCCATCATCGTCTACTCGACCGTACAAATGTGTGCTCTGATTACGACGTAATGCACGATCCCATTCACCGACTATTTGTCTGCTATCGACCATAACGTTTATTTCTTGTGAATGGTACCATGATTGTGTATCTTGATTACCGCTTCCGATAATGGCCACTTCACCATCAAAAGAGGCGTATTTGACGTGACAATTACGTTGTTTACGAACTGCATTCAATGGTCTTCCCATATCCTTTCCTGTATACCAATAAACTTCTAAATACTTTTCGTCTCCTTTGCCTTCCCTTCTTAATTGACGATAAAGTCGAGTGACCACATTCTCATTCGTACCACCTTGGAAAGGCATACTCTCACTCTTGTCATTGAAGCCCAAACCTAGCCATAATTCTACACGAACATGACGACGAACAGCATGCAGAACAGCATGTTTGATAGGCGTAGCATTTAAAGTGGGACTTTGTAGGAAAATGTGATCTTTTGCATATCTGAAACCTGCCAACCAAGCTGCATCTTGAGCGTTTCGAATATCCGAATGTCCTGGCGTTCCATGTGGTCTTCGATTGACCAAAGCCATTGGAACGGGAGAATGAGGTAAATGAAAGATGTATGGATTGAAATCTAAAATGTCAACAGCACCTTTCGCAAAGCTTCCTCCAATTTCTTGCGCAACACGATCAGTCATTGCAGTTAATTGTTGTGCTGTAATTTCACCCTTTACCTGTGAAAGATTGGCAAAATCGAGTGATTTGGTAATTTGTGCAAGCCTCTCAGATGCTGATGCGCGAGAACGAGTGGAAATAGTTCTCTTTCTACGTTGGTATGCTTTGGATCCTGGTGCAGCTTCTGGTGCTTCATCAAGAGTTGTTGTTGGTTCTGTTGATGCAGGGTCTGCATCACCGTTTGCATTACGGTTAGCGTTCGGTACTTCGAGATTTGTTGTGGATTGCGAAGGTGAAGACGGCTTTGTGACATTTGCAGGTAATGTTAATCCTTCATCATTTTGCGGTCGTGTCTGCTCAGGCTCACCCAATTCAAGTTGATCTGCTGTTTCTAAGTCATGATCTGCATCTTCTACTTTGCCTTCTGTTGCTTCACCGTTAGCATTTGTTAGCTCGCTGTCTTTTTGACTTGTATGTTTAAGAGATGAAACTGTGGCATTTGGAGATCCTGCACCAACCTCATTCAAAGTATCATCACCACCTTCAACGTATCCATTACTTTTTAAATTAGCACCATCTTCCTCTTTTACCACTTGTGGTATACTAATGCCTTTCTCAATTGCAGATTTCGCTGCATTTCGACTTCTTCGTGCTTCATCTGCAACGTTTCTACTACTACTTGGACCCAGACCGAATGCGTCCAAAGCTCCTTCTGCCCACAAACCAGGCTTAACACCTTCTTTTTCCATCAATGCATATACTACATCAGCAAAGTGTCGACGATTAGGTGTTAAAACTTGATCGGCACTTTGTGAGCCTTGCATTGTTTCCGTGCCTGACTCATTTGTTTCTGACATTCGTACACCTGCAGTTGCACTTGTTGGAGAGAATTGATGAAAACGATCAACAAGCACTTTTTTGGCCCATATTGCACCTGCATTACGTGCAGCTTGTTCGCCATCAATATTTGGTGAGCCTGGCTGTCTCTCCTTTTGAGGAGAAGATGGTCCAAATTTAGGTGTCGAAGGGCCAAAGCGTGGTGTTCTTGGCGTATGGGTTTGTGTTGGACTCTGCGCTGTTCCATCCCTTCGCATGACACCATCCATAACATCAGCAAAGCTAAGTCTTCGTATTGGTGGTCTTGCTTGTTCTACTTCTGCCTCTTCATCATCTGATCGTAAACGTTCTCTAACAGAACTTGCAATTTCACGTAAACGTTGTGCTGTTATGTGAGGTAAAGTTGATTCTTCTCCTCCAGAAAATGCGGCAGGAGATGGTGTCTTTGGAGCAGGTGAACCAAGACAAGGCAAAGGTGGATTAAGTCGATTACCCCAAGAGATCAACGCGTGATCGTATACCGAATTGACAATATCACCTTCCAATCGAGTGCATGCTTCTAGATTTGGACGATCTTGAATGTTGTTGCTGTTAATTAGAGCAACTTTACGATCGACAAGAAGAAGTTTTGCATGAAAGGTGCCCATCAAAGGTCTATGATAATTCAAAATTTCCACACTCAGGTAGGGAATATCATCTTCCGTCGGTAAGCCGTTCTTCTTCCATAGTTCTGGCGGAACGGGTTTTCGTATACGGAATAGATCTGCTAATGTTTGTGGGCCACGATCCCACATAATTTTGACGATAATCTTATCCTCAAGCTTAACATCTTTTGGTCGATTGTTCTTTTTGGATGATTCAGAATCCGATTTGCCGTTACTATCTTGCGTTGTCTTTTCTTCTTTTCGCTTTTGATGTCGTTTATTCAATTCACGTAAAGCATCCGCAATTCGATCAACATTCTTTCCTAATTGCCAATAATTTGTTAAACAGACTACTTCTCTTTGTGCTGCTACTATGCAATCATAATAATGTTGAATGATATCAGGACCTGTACTAAATACCGTAAAAGGGACGATACCAGTTGTGGCTAATAATGAAGGTGAAACTACGCCTGACATTGGATTGCGTGGTAAAGGCAGACATGCATCTGCAAGCATCATAAGGTATAATCTTGATGCACCTTTTTCAGCATCTGCAGAATATCCAAATCGATCTCTTATTGATCGTAATTCTTCATCATCAGGTTCACGATTGCCTACATGAACTGCACCTTTATGCCAATTCCACTTTTTTCCTCTACCTTCTTCTAATTGTTCTTTAATCTTAAATCGCAAAATTCCTCTCTTCCATGCTGGGGGATTGGGAAATAATCTTGATGCAGCTTTAGATGGTGGTAGACTTGGATCAGCAGCTACTGCTGAAGTAATTGTTGCATGTTCGGATTGTGGAAATGTAGAGGAAGATGCTGTAGATTTCTCTTTTGCTGATTGCTGTGTTGCCTTTGTTTTCGGAAAGCAAGACATTTTCGTAGGAAAGCGGCGGTTGCTTTTTTTWTTTATTATTGAGCAAGATTGTGGAGATGTTGTACGTGGATATATCAATGAAAACAAGGATCGTCAACCCGCTACTTTGTACTTGTTCATTCGATTGTCATTTGTTTGTTGATTTTTATGAGGTAAGAAGATGTCATCGAAATGAATTCAACAATGACGATAATTTAGGAGGTTATAAACATATTAAAAGAGAGAGAGAGAAAAGGAAAGAGAATGTGTGATATAAAAGTATGATGAAATTGGGCTGGCTGGGTTAATTAAACTGTCGTATGTATTTAGCGTATTAGCGTGGGTGAAAAAGCACAGGTTCATTGAATGCGTCAAATTTCAAACACAAAAAAGGCGATTAACCGCCCGCTCTTGTGATGTTTTCCTTTTAAAATAATTCCGCCAAGCGGAGGTGTGTAACAATCGTACATACATGCAGTAGCGCTCGATCTGCCTTCTTCATACAAACATTGTCTACATTACATTGTACGCGTTGCCTTTATGTCTGTTGTACGTACAAAGGGCAGCAGCAGCATTTGGCTAAAGAAAGTCTTTTTTGCCCTGTCGCTTTAAGCATCTGCTTAGTGTACCTATTTCTCATTTTGGCATTTCCCCTTTTTTTGCAAAACACAAACGCCCGAAAGTAGCCTAACGCCTAATTCCATTGATAGCAAACCGGAATGCATCGATAATTAAAACAATCAAGGGCACTAGACTCCGTTGTGCCGCCGGCAGAATATTTACGGCACTTCACATGGACCCATATTTTTAAACACACATTGACACAGCCTCGTATATTATTTATATATGGATAAAGCCACTTTATAATCTGCTTCTTCCCGAGGACATGTGACTCTTGCAGCTGTTACAGCTTCGAGTCTGTCCATTTTTGTTTGTGTACATGTTTGTAATTTTTGATCAATTCTCAATTTTTAGCTACTTTTATTGTTTTCTTCTTCAGATATATGAATTCTGAAAAAAGTGTCACATGGGTATATGTGTATTCTACATGTAAGATCAGTCACCATCTCCACTCTAATTCTCCGCGTAACAAAGATTTAACACCTTTGAATGGCTTATAACCCACATCATTTATCACTTCTAAATTGGAAACTTTGAGACCCGATAAAGATGCTTGAGGAACGGTGAATTTGCTCGTAACAGCATTCGATAAGCAAGGAATTGATTCGCTCTTAATCGTTCCTTGTAATTGTAACTCTCTTTGATCATTGCTCAAGGTACCTATCTGCCATCTTGCTACGCCTGTTTTTGCATTAAAATGAAAAGATCCCTTCAATGCATTTAAATCTTCACTTGCTATTCCAGGTCGACTGCCTCCTGTTAATGTTGATTCTATCGTACAATTGCCTTCATCTACGCGGAAAAGGATTTCAACATCTTCAATCGTTTTCGAAGCAGAGACGATAATCGTAAATGTTGAATGATCTTTGTTCATCGTACTTGACTTTGCTCGCGTACATTGTACTTGAATAGGCACATGCCTCTCCAATGCACTCACGCTTTCCAATTCGAAATCTGCCAAACAGAATTTACCATCAGGAGGGATAAAACTTAAGATTTTATCCTGTTTCCATGGCCGTATCCGCACACAAGGATGTAGACTGGCGTCCAATATCCTTCGAGAATCTGTTAAAAGCAATCTGAGATCGGGCGTCCCAGACAGCTTGCTGTAGCCTTCCAAACGACAATGAAGACCTAGCGGTCCGATTGCTTTTGGATGACTAGATCGTGAGAAGATTCCACTGATCACTTCTACCACGTCCACATAAATCTCATTACGTGCTGCAGATCGTTGAGCGTTTGTAATAGGTCTTCTCCATGGAATCGGAGAAATGTGAGGTTGAGACATGGCATTGCCTAATGCTGTATTCGAGATGCTGATAAAGAATAAAAGGGCGTTTGTCAGCATTCATTCAGTCTCCAAATTGCACTACATGAAAGCTCAGTAAGAGCATATAAAACTTTGATCCACATTTCTCTTTGACGGGAGGTCGGAAAGAACACAGCGAATAGAGTATTGTATCATCACCTAAAAACACTGTTTATGAATGGCAATACTCACTTTGAAACAGCTGAACCTAATTTGCTCACGATACCATCGATCCAACTTGGCTCGCGCACTAATTCTCGCAAGGTATTGTATTCTGTATTGAGAGGGTGTCCGCTTTCGTCTAGCATCTCTTCTAGCATTTGATAGACGATGTCAAAATTCTCTCGAATGGACTCTTCTGTTAAAGGAGAACCAAGGTAAAGCTCTAAATTGGCCAATAAAGAGTGAAGGAATGTCAGAGGTAGTAATGGATCGACTTGTTTAGAGAATGTAGCGATGAATCGAAGTCTGTTATGCTCAATATGTACAAGGCCAGCTCCATGTCGGCTATTCTTCCGTTGCGATGCATTCTGCCATTCGGAGTCGGGTATTTTTTTAGTGCTATCGACCTCATTCTCATCTTCACTCTCCGCTATGTTTTCATGAGCATCCGTATCTTCTTCTTGCAATGTCGGAATATCGTCCACAAAGATTACCGGTAAAATATCTTTTGAGCTATTTCCATTTCTTTCCTTTTCCGAAGATGATGCTTCTAACTTTTCCACTAGCCTATCTGCATGCAAAGAAGGATAATTGGCCAAAGGATGAACAAAGTGTGAGTTTAAGATAGGTTCATTTGTTGAAGATAGAATGATTACGCCCTCAATGGAGCCCATAATTGAAGTTGAAAGAAGAACATGTGTTTGTGTGATAATTAGGAAGAAGGATTGAAGGAATACCGCACCCGCGCTAAAAAAGGAGAAAAAGTCTAAAATAGTCTAGAGTCGAGGTAGAATAAGAAAAGGTTTGTTGCGTGTGTGTGTGCGTGCAGTGTGACATCTCCGCCTTGGCAAAAAATGCATACGCAATAAATTATCTCCACACGCCGCCTCAAGGTATAGTACTACATCATCTCTAACAATCACCGCCGCGAGTTCAACAAAAAATATCCTAGTCTCGCTATACAGTCTAGTGTCCTTTTCTTCATCAACAAAGCATGCAAGATTCAATAAACATATGAACGTACAAAGATGAAGGTCAACATACACCAAAGTATGTTTGGCATTTTGACAAAGGTGTTGTTTTGCATATTGCTGTCATTGCATCAAGTATCTGCGCAAAGGGTTGGGACAAATAGCACGATGGCTGATGATGGAACGCCTTCTATACCTTATCCGTTTCCTGGAATTCCAGATAATGACGAACAAGCAGATAGAAATTGTAGATTGCTTGGACCGTTTGCCATTTTCGTTCAATTGATTATGGGTGTTTTAGTTGTCGGTACGCTTGTTTTAAAACGTCAAAGAGAGAAGCCTAAACGTCCATGGAAGATTTGGATGTTAGATATTTCAAAACAAATGCTAGGTCAATTGTTCGTTCATATCTTAAACGTTCTCTTGTCATGGTTAGGTAGTAGAGCAAGTGAAGGGGAGAATAATCCTTGCAGCTTATACTTTCTCAACATTGCAATTGACACTACAATTGGTGTTCTTTTTATCTACTATTGCATGAAGTTTCTCACTCATTACTTTACCGATGTTCTTGGATGGCCAGGTTTTGTTTCTGGGCAATATTCTTCTACTCCCTCTGTGATAGGAAGGAGAAGACGTGCAGGTCCTCGTAGGATGTCAAATTCGGTGCCAGCAGACGAAAATGCATCAACGAATGGATTACCAGATATGACAAGAAATGGTTCAAGTCGCTCTGTAAGTACGACAAAATCTTCCAGACCTAGAATGAGTTTCTTCTTTCGTCAATTAGCAATGTATCTTCTTTCGCTTTTGTTGATGAAAATTATGGTTTTGATATTATTTGGAATTTTCCCTTTTTTGTTCGATATTGGACGTTGGGTTTTGAACCTTTTCGGCGATCGTAAAAAAGCACAAGTATTTTTCGTTATGGCTTTATTCCCTTTAGCGATGAACACTTTGCAATTTTGGTTAATCGATTCAGTTTTAAGACATAATCCAAATACGTCCAAATATCGTTCCGAGGAAGATGATCAATTGACTGGCGCGGCTGGTCAAGGTGACGATGAAGATGATGATGACGTTGAACAAGGGCAAGAAGAAGAAGAGGGTAGGCGAAGTGGAAGCCTTGATGGTCCATTGGGTGCATCGTGGTGGAAGAACCTCTTTGGAGGAAAGCGAGAGGGTAGCGGGGATGCTGGTCGTGGACGATATCAAGAAATAGACCGACACATGCTAGGAGAGGCAAGCGATGAAAGTGATGAGGATCATAGTTATCCACCTAGAGGATCACAATCTTCCTCTATAGCACAATTGGATGCAATAGACAATACTATTAAAATAACCGATCAAGAAACAAAGGTTCCCAAGAAGACGACAAAAGCAAAAAAATCTACGGATTTATCATACGGTGCAACTGTTGGCTCGCCTCCTCTTAAAGCTCAACAGATTGGCATGAACAAAAACGGCACACAAGATGTAGAAGCGGAACAGGAATCTTGGGATGCTTGGAGCGAAGATGAAGAAACACCACAATCTATATCAATCAAGTGACGTTGCATAGAAATTGCTATCATACACTCTTTTGCTTTTGTATAAGTATGGTGTCTTTGATAAATTGTATAAATTGTTTAATAATACAAATGAAGGGTATATTTCAGACTGACATTGCGTCGTCATCATCCCAGTCTATATCATCCACATCTTCATCATCTTTGTGACTGTTCGGTAGACCTGTAGAAGGCCAACGTTCATGATCGTGCTGAAGCCAGGATGACATAGATCTTCCGCATTGAGAACACAATATTGTGGATGCTGTACTTTGAGTTGTGCGTATGGAAGACTGTGATAAAGGATCGTTTTGGGAAGATGAAAGAAAGGCTGGAGAAGAGTGTTTCGTTTCTTTTGGTAATTCGATACCATACTCTTGTGCTACTTCTTGACGTACATCTTCGGGTAATTCCATCAAAAATGTCATATCAATTTGATTTGATTCAGGAGGAAAATGCTCTTCAATGATATGCCCCCTTTCTGTAAAAGTTGGAAGTTCTTGTGCAGATTGTTTAAAGAAATCACCGATCGATTGATTGGGTCTTTTAACGCTTAAATCGATAGCTGCAAGATTGATCAAATGTATACCCATACCTTTATTGCCTTCGAATTGAATTACAGTTCGAAATAATGCCTCACAGCTATGCATAAGCACTTTTGCTCGTTCAATTCGTGGTACACTGATATCAAAGATTTCAACTGGCATTCTTGTTTGTCGACTTATCCTATTCGTATAACCTTGTCGCGTTGTCAATCGTAAAGAAAGTGGATAACGTAGCCATGTTGAACGTTGTTTGACCGGTGTAGGAAAAGATAAAGATGAATTTGCCAAATCACCATATTTGCGAATACGAACAATTGCATCGCTCATGTTGTTAACAGGATTGCCAAAAATATCCAAAGGCACTTCTACCATCTCTGCTTCAGCTTTTTGTACGCGAAATTTTTCTTCTTCGCTTTCTTGTCTTGGGTCTGGATGTGACATCAATTCAAGCTCTAGCCTTCGCAATAGACTATCTCCTAATTTCACAAATTGCTCTGGAACTTTCTCAAACGGTAAGCCAAAGTATGAATCTTCTATACTTATTTGAGCAGGAAATTCTGGTGCTTTGATAACAGGGTCATCATCAATGCCATGCAATAAAGCATACAAGCGAGTCGCTATCCTTTCACCAAACATGTCACCTAATATTGTACGATCGAACAACGTTCTTGCGACCAAAATTGTCATATTTTCTGGAGTAATTGTATTTTCCGGTATTCCTGCGGCTGAGCTTGCTGCTTCACACATTTTAGCAGTCGTTACAGATCCGAATCCGTTTACTTTTCTTATGGGGAATGGATCGATCAATTCTTGTGTATCTTGCAATGCAAAGTTAGGATCGCAAGGCGCCAAAACCGTTTGTTGATTCGGTTTATGTAAATTTCCAATCAATTTAGCCAAACACTTTGAAGTTGCAATTCCTGCGCTAGATGTCAAGCCAACTTCTTCTGCAACACGTTCTCGAATTGTTTTTGCTAGATTAGAAGCAATGAATAATTTTCTGGTTAGAGGATCAAATTCGTCCAATTCTCCTTTCTTTTGGTCAAGCAAATGTTTGGTACGCTGTGGTAAAATGTTGCCGAATGGTTTGACTGATTGACTTAAGCCTGCGATCTCCTGATTATATTCATCTTCAACCATTTCCGTTACATCGCAAAATAATTCATCCATTCCTAACTTTTCCACTAATCCATCTCGAACCATTGAAGAGACAATTTTGAAAATCTCTGAACTGATCTTTCGAAAATATGATAAATCCTCTCCATCAACAAAAATGAGCTCGGGACATTTAGCTACTGCATCACGAATTCTCATTAACTTTTGCACGCCTTTAGCTCTTGCTTCATAAGAAGTAGTTGCACAAATCGTCTTTTGCTTAATAGCTACCGGTAATCCATTTAAACTAGGATCTCTCTTTCGTGAAGCGGCAACATAAAAAGCATCCAAATCTAATGCAATAATGATTCGATTCTTCGATTGCTGTTGTTGAGCAGCAATTGTTGAAGAAGGTTGATCCTTCTTCAAGCCAAAGGTGCTCATGCCATATCTGTAATGAGAATTGAAATGGTGATGATGATGATGATAAAGGGAAGGAAATTAGCGTTCGGCCGTATGCACGAAGAAAAAGTTGAAATTGGAGTATGTAAGCAGGAATACCTTGTTTGTGTGCAGTGTGCGGAAAGGGCGGAGATCTTTTTGATTCGGTTCTAGCTTGCCCGGTCGCGGTCAGTTCGGCCCAAAAATTAAAGCGCATTCATTCACTTCTCTAAAGCTGGCACCCTGGCTAAGGAAAGCTATACCCTACCTTTTTGCCTCGGGCTTGAAACCGCTTGCTCCACTGAAACGCATGAAATGGGGAAAGAGTGCATATTTTGAAAAGAAGTTCGGAAGAATAGTGTTGCGGTTGATGTTTATTCTTTGTGCTAACCTTACTTCTTTAACTTCTTTTCTACCATCTCAACATATCCAAAAGAATTATCTTTGAATTCGAGATGGCCTCCCGCTTAGTACGAGGTAGCTCAATAGCTCAAAGATCTTTGCTTCAATCCCGTCAAAGTGTAACAAGATCAGGTAGAATTGCTCATAAAATTATGACAATGTCACCAAGTAATGCTAGAGGGATCACAAACATTGCATCAACACAAGTATTCTCTGCTCCAGCACCACTACGCATACAACCTCCAACAGTTCAAGAAGAATCTGAAGAATTCAATCGTGCATGCCAAGAAGTTCAAAAGTGGTGGGACAGCCCTCGCTTTAAAGGTATCAAACGTCCCTATGGCCCAGCCGATGTCGTTTCAAAGCGTGGATCGGTTCCTGTAACGCCACCTCAATCTTCTTTTATGGCCGATAAGTTATTCTCTTTATTACGTCATCGATTTGAAGAACGTAAACCTGTTCATACAATGGGCGCTATCGATCCCGTTCAACAATCCCAAATGGCACATTTCTTAGAGGTGACATATATTAGTGGCTGGGCATCAAGTAGTGTATTGACAACTTGTAACAATGAAGTTGGACCTGATTTGGCTGATTATCCTTATACAACTGTACCTAATCAAGTTCAACGTTTGTTCAAAGCACAATTACATCACGATCGTAAACATTTTGAAGAAAGAACTCTATTATCTCCCGAGCAACGTGAAAAGACACCTTATACGGACTATTTGAGACCGATTATCGCCGATGCAGATACCGGTCATGGTGGTTTAAGCTCGGTCATGCGCCTTGCTAAATTATTTGCTGAACATGGTGCTGCAGCAATTCATTTGGAAGATCAATTGCACGGCGGTAAAAAGTGTGGACATCAAGCAGGAAAGGTTCTTGTTCCAACATCAGAACACATTAACCGATTGAACTCATGCAGATTAGCATGGGATATTCTAGGCTCATCTAACATGGTTATCGCACGAACAGATAGTGAAAGCGGTAAATTAATCAGTTCAAACATTGACGTTCGCGATCATGAATTCATCAAAGGTGCTTATAACTTGCCAGAAGGATCAAAGAGTTTGGCTGAAGTATTACAAGATGCAGAAGCACAAGGTAAACGTGGTAAAGAAGTTGATGAAGCTGAAAAGCAATGGATGGACAGTTGTACTTTATTAACATTCAACGATGCAGTTGCTCAACATAATGCAAATAATGCACAAGGTATTGAACAATACAAGAAACGTGTAGAAGGTGGTGTATCAAACACTGAAGCACGCAAGATTGCCGCGGAAATCTTTGGAGCTGAAGGTGTACCAAAGTGGGACTGGGAAGCACCAAGAACCAAAGAAGGTTACTTCCATTTCACCGGTGGACTTGATGCAGCAGTCAAACGTGTTAACCTATTTGCACCTTACGCCGATATGTTGTGGCTCGAAACAAAGACACCAGACGTAAAAGAAGCAACCGGATTCGCAAAGAGAATTCATGACTTACACCCTGATAAGATGTTAGTGTACAACTTAAGTCCATCATTCAATTGGTCCGCACATGGATATGATGATAAAGCTTTGCAATCTTTCATTTGGGATTTGGCAAAAGGCGGATTCGTTTTACAATTGATTTCTTTGGCTGGATTGCATTCTACTGGTTTGATCACTAATGAATTAGCAAAGGAATTCAGCACAAAGGGTATGGAAGCTTATGTACGCTTAATTCAACGAAGAGAGAAGGAGCTTGGTGTTGATGTTCTTACACATCAAAAATGGTCGGGAGCCGGTTTAGCAGATAGAATGATACAAGCCGTGAGTGCGGGAAGCAGCGGTACTTCGGCTATGGGAAGTGATAGCACTGAGCATTCATTCTGATCGTGATGACCATCCCTATCGCGAGCACTCATTTTGATGGTGATCATTATTCTGTACCATAGATTCTTATTTATTGCCAAAATTGAAATATTGAAAGTGTTTAGATCTGAACGCGTCTCTTTCTACTCGTACGGCGCCGTGTGGGTTCAATTGCCGAGAGAGTGAGCCAATTCTTAAAATGAAAAAATAAGCTAGAAGAATGTTCCAAAAGCTAAAACAACTTCTTCTCTATCAACTTCTTTCTCGTGTGTCACAATAATGAAAGAAGTAGCATTATCTGCAAATTTATATTTGACATCGGAAGATATTGTCAAGATTGCGTTGACATTGATTGTGATCTTATTCACAATCTTTGTTGTACCTCAAATCGTTTCATCATGGCGAGAAGCACCACCTTCGTTAGATAAAGTGGATATTCCGCCCACACCCGAAGCTGCAAAACAAGATTGGAGACCAACAAATATTCTCGAACGTCCTTCTATCATACCCAATAAAGGAACTGATGATGCTCCACAAACAAGATCTCGAAGTACGAAAAACAGTAATGGCACAAAAGTATCAGGAATGGATACAATTGTAGCATATTGTCCTGCTACAGGAGCTTATTTGGATGAAATTGTAGCAGATTCAGAAGCAAGCATAGATGCTAAAGTACACAAAGCACTCATTGAACAAGAAAAAACATGGAAAGCAGAAGGAATGAATTGGACACAAAGGAGAAGGGTATTAAAGACAATCAAAGCATGGATGGTAAGAGATATGGATACTCTTGTTCGTGTTGCATGTCGTGATACCGGAAAGACGGCAATCGATGCAGTTTTAGGAGAAATTCTGGTTACACTTTCCAAACTTGATTGGTTGATCAAAAATAGTGAAAAGGTTTTACGACCACAAACAAGGCCAAACAATTTGTTATTAGCACATAAAAGGTGTAAGGTATACTATGAACCAGTCGGTGTCGTAACTGCATTGGTATCGTGGAATTACCCTTGTCATAATGCTTTGAGCCCCATCTTAGCAGGCTTAGCATCGGGAAATGCAGTTGTGGTCAAATGCTCAGAGATGGTGGTCTGGTCAACGCAATATTACATTCAAGGCGTTCATGCTTGCTTGCGTGCTTGTGGTCTTTCACCTGATCTTGTTCAATTGGTTTGTTGTTTACCTCCCGTTGCTCCTGTCTTGACATCTCATCCATTGGTAAGACACTTGACATTCATCGGCAGCGAATCAGTTGCAAAGATGGTAGCAATGGACGCCGCTAAAGTGATGACGCCTTGTTGTTTGGAATTAGGAGGAAAAGATCCAATGATTGTTTTGGAAGACGCATCTTTGTCCTTCTTTTTACAAACTTGGTTACGAGCTGCATTTGGTTCTGGTGGTCAAAACTGTATTGGTGCAGAACGGTTTATCGTTTCACGTAAAATTATGCAGAAATTCTTGGATCTCGTCACACCGAAAGTAAAGATTTTACGTCAAGGTAGTTTCTTGGATGATGTCGCGCCAGGCACCAAACAAGGTATTGATGTTGGTGCAATGATCAGCGATAACAGATTCGATGCTTTAGAAGCTTTAATCTCTGATGCAGAATCACGAGGAGCAAGAGTCTTGGCTGGCGGAAAGAGATTTAAGCACCCTAATCATCCTTCTGGTCACTATTTTGCTCCTACGCTCATCGTTGATGTTACGCCAGATATGCCAATTGCACAAGAAGAATTGTTTGCTCCCATCTTTTTGGTGATGCCCTTTGATACTGTAGAGGAAGCAGTCAGTCTTGCTAACGGAACACGATTTGCTTTAGGATCTTCCGTGTTCGGAGGCAATCGTTCTGTTTGCAGAAAGATTGCCGGTCAGTCACATGCAGGGATGGTCAATATCAATGATTTCGCTGTTTCTTATCTCAATCAAGGCTTACCATTCGGTGGAAATAAAGCCAGTGGAAATGGTCAAAGGTTTGGCGGTCCTGAAGGACTTTTAGCACTTTGTAACACAAAAGCAGTTACCGAAGATCGATTCTTTTCACTCATCAAAACTGCCATTCCTGGACCAGTTCATTATCCACATGCAGATTCATTAAAAGCATATGCTTTTGTTGTCGGTCTTGCAACCTTTTTCGGCGCAGTCACTTGGAGCGAAAGTTTGGTCGGTTTGTGGAATCTGATCCGTTCTAGTTTGTAGAATTATCATTATTAATACCCATTCCTCGCATGTATATATGTATTGACAATCTGCATCTATGGATACACTGGTGAAAATTCAAGTGGCTGTGAAGAGTGAGGAAGAGTTAGTATGCCGGCGTGTTTTTTTAGCTATATTAGGACAGATACTCACTGTTCTTGGCTCTCTCCATGCTAACCAATCGCTACTTGCGGTAGGTAATAATCCCATACTCCAACATTTATATATTCCTAATCCAACACAAGCTAATTGACAAGCAATGAATGCAAATTTATGCAATAATAAATCGTTTGATTTTCCCGGTGTTGAATAAGGTGCGAATGCATTTGAGATCGTCATAATAGCTTTAATCGGATTCGTTAATAACATTCCAACAACCATCATACTGAAAATTTGAACTCCACTACCTGACATGTACAACATAAAACCTTGCATTGGAATTTGCTTTGCTGGCGCCAAGGCTACATCCCAAGCACGCTTTTGTCGTAATGCTTCTACTTCTTCTTGGCTTGGAGGTTGTCGAATTGCTGCTTTAGATTTCTGTGATAGATGAAGAGATAGAAAGTCAGGAGGAGTGAGAAAGGGTTTCGATGCAAAATTAGACGAACCTTTGACGATGATCCTTCTGAACGAACATAACCAGGAGGATCTGGAATAGCACTGAAAGGAAAAGTGTGTCAGTTGGTGTTCTTTTCACAAATAAGGTCTATAATACTCACTTTTGTGATACCGATTTAGAGGTTGAAGCAATCGATACAAAGTCAATCGGCCAATTGGTCAAGCTTGCCGAATTGACAGAAGCCAGAGTCGAATTTGCCATCTTGAGAGATACCGAATAGAAGAAGATGATGGTACCTTTGCTTAAATTGTCAACTCTTCGTATTGCAGAATGAATGCAAGCCTAAAAGTTGCACCGTGCATTATTATTATACGCCTTCCCTTTACGCGTGTGTGTAAAAAAAAAATGCAAAAATGTGATCACTGAGACTCGAACTCAGGTCGCCGCGGGTAGGCGAATGTGGGAATTTCCTCAAGGGAATGTAATCCACAACGCGGTGTACTGACCACCTATACTATGATCACCGCAATGTGCTGATCCGAATGGCTATTTGAATATGAACAACATGTCATTAAAATATGCTGTCGTACACTCTATTTATTCCTTACAACTTTCCTTTCTTAGCCATTCTTACGCTAAACTAGCGCCGTTTTTACTCGATGTTCTTTTCAAGACATGGAGTTTAATTGTTTCTTCGGAGAATTGATATCAAGTCTAAACTTGCCTAAATTGGTTTTATAAATGTGGGGATGTATCTAGTGTATGTATTATATCACTGATCCCTTTGTCTTTATATGACCGCATGATGGAATTTCTTCATTGATCAATAAATAAATATGAACGCCGGAAAAGCGGAGTGAAGCCGGCATGTCAGTTTTGCGGCATAAGATGCTATAAAGCGGACCCGGAGTAGAAATCTAATAACGGCCAAGGAGTGTTACTCCTAGGTAAAATAATTAGATGCCAGCAATTAGGGGAAAGGTGGATTTAGCTAAGGTTTAAAGATAAGTTTTAACAATCAATCCTCTTTATAGACGATATCATCATCTCCCATAACATATAAGATGAGTTGGTTCTTTTGTCGCTTCCATTTATTCCTCTTCTCCCTTTCCCTTTTAGCAACAGACTTTACAGTCGGACAAGATGATGATTTGACTCAATATGTGAATGCATTTATTGGCACTCAAAGGAATTCAAATTCTGGCAATGTATTTCCAGGTGCATCTATACCTTTTGGAATGGCAAAAGTAGGGATTGATGTTGATGTTTTTGCACCTTCTGGTTATGTTAGTAATGCAAATAATAATGTGACTGGAATGAGTTTATTGCATGATTCTGGAACGGGAGCAGGTGGAAGTTATGGAACGTTTGCTTCTATGCCTATTTATTGCAAAAATGGAAATATAACAAATTGTAAACCTTCAAAATCACAAAGGAAGAGACCAAGAAAGAAAAATGGAAATGAACTATCAGATATTGCAAGACCTGGTTATTTCTCTTCGGTATTAAATGATGATACTAGATTAGAAGCAACGACGACAAGAAGATCTGCTTTATTACGTTATACATTCAATTCAACTTCTTCAACTAAACCAACGATCAGCTTTGATTGGACAGAAGATTTATCTAATTCGTTTAGAGGAACGGGGAATGCAAAGATTGTAAAAGATTCAAATGGGAAAGCACAACAAATTTTATTAAATGGTACGTATGGAAGTAGTTTCGCAGATACGAAATTCTTCAATCATCAATTCGCATGTTTTGATTTGAATAAAGGTAATGAACAAATTGTTGATAAATCTGCAATTTGGACTGTTGGAGAAAATGGAAAGACTGACATAGATATGGAAAAAAATGAAGTTGATGCAAGTGAATTTTCTAATCAAGATTCTCAACATGGTATTTTAGTATCTTGGCAAAATGCAAGTCAAATCCTTCTTCGAGTTGGAATTTCATTCATTTCAGCAGAACAAGCATGTGAAAATGCAAAAGAAGAAATTCCAACGATTGATTTTGATCTTGTTGAAAATCAATCAAAATCATTATGGCAGGAAAAGCTTTCTAGAATTCAACTTGACAATACTACTGATCTTACAATTCAAAAATTATTCTATTCTTCCCTTTATCGTGGTTTTTTAACACCAAGTAATGCAACATACGAAGCACAAGGAGTTTTTATGGGAACATCTGAACCTTACTTTGATAGCCTTTATTGTACTTGGGATACATTTAGGACATTCTTTCCTCTTTTATCTTTAACAAGCGCACATGATTATGCAGATATAACAAGATCATACACCGACGGTTGGCGTAAAGCTGGTTTTATACCTGAATGTAGGGCAAACAATTTACCCGGATTTACACAAGGTGGTTCAGATGGAACAAACGTTTTAGCTGATTTTGCAGTGAAATATAGAAATGCAAGAATGGGAGTGAATTTTGATGATTTATATAAAGCATTAAAACATGATGCAACTTACGATTCAAAAACATTCAATAATGGAGGTGGTAGACAAATTGCAATTTATGAAAAGTATGGTTATATACCATCAGATTATTATGATAGCGAAGTAGAAGGTTTACAACTCTTTCAATCTTCCAGAACAGCGGAATATGCTTTTAACGATTTCGGTATTCGTAATGTTGCACTGATGCTTGGAAAGACGGCAGATGCAGAACGTTGGACAAAAAGATCTTTATTTTATAAAAACGTATTCGATAAAGATATGAAATCGTACGGCTTTTCAAACTTTATGCAAAAAAGGTTCATGAATGGTACATTTGATAAAGAGGATCCAATATTTTGCAGTCCAGCAGACACAAACACTTCTCATAATTGCTTTTATGATTCGCACAACACTTTTGGTTTTTATGAAAGCTCTTCATGGGAATATTCGTGAGTGGTATTATGATGTTTAAATTAAAAGAAACACTAACATCTCTTCTTCCCTTTCTTATTTATAGATTCTTTGTTCCACATGATTTTGCCGGTCTTATTTCTTTGATTTCCAATAACTCAATCTCAACGTTTATCAAAAGAATTGATACGTTTTTCGAACGTAATTTATTCCGATCAGATGATGAGCCAAGCTTTCAAACTCCAGTAACTTATCATTATGCAAATTCACCAACTCGAAGTGTGGATAGGGTACGTAAATTAGTTTTAAACGAATTCAATTTAACTACAGGTGGGATTCCAGGAAATGACGATGGAGCAGCAATGGCAACTTTATTGGTTATGCATTTATTGGGTTTGTATCCAATTCCTTCTACTCGTGAATTTTTAATCGTTTCTCCTTTTGTTCCAAGTTATACTTTACGTAATACTTTATTGGGCAACGTCACTTTTAAAGCACAAGATTTTGATCCTTCATCTTTAAATGGTGATGGACCTTTAAAAAGTAATACAAGAGCATACGTAAAAAGTGTAACAATCAATGGTAAACAACAATCTTCAAGATGTAAAATTTCATTTGATGATCTTTTTCCTGCTGCAGCAACGGCTGATAGCGCTATACCTATTCCACAAAATACCGAAATCATTTTCGCAATGGGAACACAATCAGAAGTGACTGATTGCGGTCCTGATCCAAGTGATTTGCCAAGTAGTTTGAGTACTGGTGGCTTTTCTACATTTTAACTTTAAAATACTGTATTTTATTCTTATCCTAATAGCACCTCTTAATCATTCAATATTAAACAAAGCTATATTCTATACGGCGCGGGAGGTCTATATTTGCATAAGATCATTTGCGTAGTCTGGGATTTTGACGCGTCTTTTTGTGTAGACTATGTCCTTTTGCAGATAAAATAGTCTAGAAGAAAGTTAAGCTATCAACTTTAATTCATTTCCCTCATCTCCATCCGGATAGATAGCCATCACAAACATGTCATCAGTACGTCACACCGAATCGATAGATTGTTCTTGAGAGGAAATCATATGTTGACATATTCTCGCACTTTTTCTCCCCCTCTCTCTCTCAGATCACACCGGTAAATCCTAAACCTTTCTTACAAATGCAAACAGGAAAACAAATTTTAGTAAGACTAAAATGGGGAATGGAATATAAAGGTTTTTTGGTCAGTACGGATAATTATATGAACTTACAATTAGCGAATACGGAAGAATTCATTGATGGAAAATCGAATGGAATGTTAGGTGAAGTGTTTATAAGATGCAATAACGTTCTTTGGTTACGCGAAATGAACGATGGAGAAGAAGTAAAGGAGGAATCAACTTCATGAAAAACCTTCAGCAATAATTCATCATCTGTGTACATCACAATCACCCTTCGACACTTTCTTAGAATCTTGTATCAATAGCCTTCTCAAAACGCAATCGACAAAAGAGCACTTATGCACAACGCATTTATGACCGATTATCACATTACAGTATCTAAAGCATTGCGGAGTATACATATATGGATGAGATATGAAATGGAGCAATTATTAGGTTTGACTTGCAGACCAAGCATCGTTCAGGACAGAGAAAACAGCACCACCTAACATCCTCTCTTCGATTGTGTTAGATTTAGGGGTCAACTTATCCGGATGCAAGCGACCGATAGCACGCATATAAACCTTTTTGACTTGATTATCCATCACCAATTCGTGCATTCCTACTTTTTTCCATCCTAAACCTGGCCAAACAACATCGTGCAAGCTTGCAAGTAAAGCACGAACATTATTCTCTTTTCCATTCTTCCATGCTAAAATTCGTCCATCAACCGAATCACGTAAAGAATCCTTTGTTGCTTCTTCTTTAGCAGCAGCCGCATTTTCAGCTCTTAAACGCTCTTTCACTTTTGCTTCTGCTTTAGCCACAGCACTAGCGGCAGCAGCTCTTACGCGAACATTGTTAACAGGCTTTGGTCCTTGAGCAGATGTTCCATTGATATCACCACCTTTTAGCATCTTATCACATCGACCTCTACCCTCCTTTGCAGCACGCATGTTTGAAACTCCATTCGCTCCACTGCCTTCTTCTCGCTCATACTTTTCTAGCAAAGACCAAACACTCAAAGCGGGATCCCACCTTTCTAGCATTTCTTCAGCTTGTGCTCTTCGCAATAAAGCCTTTGCGTAGCCCTCTCTTAAATTCACTTCTGCATATTCGGGCAAAGGTAATGGTGTCTCTTGTGATGGTCGGAAAAGCAAAAAAGGAGAAGATTTTTCACCTTCCTCTACAACAATCAAGCGTAAGATGGCAAGTGTATCGTCCAAAGCGCCTTTTGCATCTCCATTTTTGAGTCTAGCATTTGCACGATTGTTGAGCAAAACGACTCGTCTAATAGAATGCGGATTAGCATCCAAAGCACTCAATGCAGCGCCATATGCAGCTTCTGCTTCTCCATAAGAACCTCTTTTGAACAATTCATTACCTCGCTGTTTGTGTTTAGAAGAATTTTGTATAGCGCCTGCTTCATCTGCAACCAATTGCCTTTGACGCTTCGCAACAGCCTCTTTGACTTTTGTGCCATTCTGCGGAGTTGGTGAACGATTACCTGACATCCAATTAGGAGCATTATTCTTTTTGCTAGCTTGCGGTCCTTCAGCAGGACTTGGCCTTCGTTCCTGCGTTGCCGTCCCATTCGCACTGCCCCAGAGATCAGCGGCAGGTTGCTGTGTTCTTGGTGATGCACGTTGCTCTTCTACCACTTTTGCTTTGTCCTTCGCAGCTCGGGATCGGTCAAAGAATGGAGGCGCTTGATCCTGCTCGCCATCGAAATCATCTTTAAAGCTACTTCCCTTGTTACGCTCTCTATTACCATCTTCTTGAACTATTCGTTCTACACCTGGTGCATCTTGATCTTCGTTTTCAGCATCTACCATCCATTTTGGTTTTCCTTGCCATTCTTTTCGTGCACTTCCGTCTCTTGAAGGAACTGCCCATCTTCGATTGCGTGCGCGATCGCTTCCTGTTGCTGGACTTGAACGTCCGCTTCCAGCTGCTGATCCTGCACCGCTGCCCCCATTGTGTTCGTCCAAAGCACGTTGAGCTTGACTTTTGGCTGTAGACCAAAGTGCATTCGCTTTGCTGAACATGTTGGCTCCTAAAACGGATGCTTGTGCGTATAATTGATCTGCTTGCTTTTGCCAATCAACCGGCGTATCCGATCTAGAGCCTTCATTCTCACCCTGTCTTCGCTTCGAAAATCCATCAACATCATCATCATCATCCCTTGAGCGGCCAGATCGACTTGATTGCTCTTCCCTCTGCAATCTTAGAGCGTATTTACGATCACGCTCCTCATTTGTATCTCTGTCTGCCACATTCGGCGTACCTCGACCCGATTGTCCTCGAGATCCTTGTAGCAGGATTTCTAAAGCAGCTTGTACGTTTTGTCCACCTGGAGTTTGTGAGAGTGCATCACGAGCTTGCTGAGGCGAGAATCCCATTTCGACGACCTGACCGATAATGTGAGGAGGGGGAGAAGATGTGCGGGCGTTTCGGGCCTGAGATGGTTTTGGAACCTCTTCATCTCCAAAGGCATCATCATACGTCGAAGAAAGAGGTTTAGCAGGTCGACCTAATGATCCTAGGATATTATCCTCTTCTAAGCTGCTGTCACCCAATAAAGCAGCCTTTCCTCTCCTACTCTGAGAGTTGTCTGCATGTCCATTCCTAGCTTGCACAGGTTTTCTTCCTGATTGCCCATCTTCTCCGCCTCCGCCCAGAGCAGAGCTCTGAAAGTCTGCTGGGTCTTCAAATTCTGAAAAGTCAAATGGATCTTTAGAGGCAGGTTTCTTCGCAGCCGACACTGCAGGAGCAGGTGCTGGTGCTCTTAGGTTATTGTTGGGCTTGATGGCGGACTGTTGCTTGTTTGATGATATACCATTGAAATTCCATAAGTCATCGTCATTAGTCGTACTTGCGGCTGCGGTTCGCACTGGAGGTGCATTTGTACGTCTTTGTGTAGTGCTACTGCTACTACTTCCCATCATGAAATCATCAAGGCCATCCCAAGCTGCATCGCTCTTTTGTTGACCTGTGGGCAAGGGTGACTGTTTCCTTTGTGTCTGATAGACTGAAGATTGCCCGTTGTTGTGTTTCATTCTTTCCGCCATAGTCATCGTAGTATTATTGGTGTTTGTGCTAGGGTTATCAAAACCTAACAATGATGAGAATGCATCATTTCCAGATTTTGATTGTGAAGGAACTGCCCTAGAAGTATTAGTCTGTTGTTGTTGTTGAGGCCGTATTGCATTACCACTAGAAGGCATCGATCGTGTGAGAGCTTCAAAATTGTACGATGACATTCCTCCACCATTTTTACTAGCATTCATGGTAGATCCATTATATGAATTTGAGCCATTTGAGGCTTTTTGACCATTCGTATTGCTATTGGACTGCTTTGACCAATCCAAATCCAAGAGATCATCCATTTTGACTGGTTGTATATGGTAGAGAAGGTATTTCGTATTATAGCTGGCTCTCTGTTTATTTTTGGTAAATGCTGGATACTGGAGCGCCCGCGCTAGAAGGGGTTCAAATAGACTCTCGTCTCTAAACTTCTCCTTTGAATTCATTTCATATCAGGAGTCGAACACTTATCACTCACGCGTGACGCTTTGCCGCGCACGGGCATCCGGCCTATCAGCGAAATGGAACCAAAAAAAGGCTTCTTCTGACTCCACCTCACATCAACCATTACTATCTGGATTTAAAGAAATTATGGCTACCCGCTCTCTTCTCACAAGCTCTGCTCGTCAAGCTTCTTCCGCATTGCGATCGAACGCTTCTCGATCTTTACTTTCGGGTAAATTTTACAGTAAAACATCAAGTTCAATCATCGTTCCTGCCTCAAGGCAATCGATCACTCTTCGTCAATTCCAAACATCTTCAATCTGCTTTCGTGAAGCACCAAAAGATGCTCAATGGGCTAGCAAAGGAGATGCATCATACGATGAAGTGAAAAAGCTTTCATCACAACCAACGGGTGAAGTAACAATCATTGATGTACGCGAACCTGATGAAGTGGCTGCAGGTATGATTCCTTCTGCTGTTAATGTTCCTCTTACAAAGTTTGAAAATGCTTTCAATAAGAACGGTGGAGCAAACTTCCAACAAGAATTTTCTTTTCCACGTCCTGGTTTTGATGATAAAGTCATCTTTTATTGCCGTAGCGGTAAGAGAAGCGCACAAGCACAAGATATCGCACGAAAGAATGGATGGCAAAAGTGAGTAGTTTCCGCTTTGAAAAGCTATCATACTGTTCCGAGTTTAAATTTCTGATATTCTCCCTTTCTCGTACAGCACACGAAACTATGTTGGCTCTTGGTTAGACTGGGTTTCAAAAGAAGAAAAGTGAGAATAGCCCGTTGGCGAAAAAGCACAAATTTTGATTGTTTGAATACTAGTACATGCAGTAATATTACAATATTAATAAATCGTCAAGGTTCAATTTCTCCTAAGAACATCGTAGCATCAACCGAAGCAGATATAATGATAGGCTCTTGTGGATGTAGCGCAACTGCCGTACATGTACCACGATGTCCGGGTAGTTTGTACAGAATATTGCTGTTGTCCACGTTCCAAATCGTACATGTTCGATCTGTTCCTCCAGTAGCCACTCTTCTTCCATCCTTACTCCATGCTGATTTGATCAACAAGTTCTCATAGCCACTTGTCGTTGCTCCTTGCAAAGTTCGATAAAGACGCACATTCTTTGATTGTCCGGGCATTGGTTCAGGCGCAAAGGGTTGTACATCCCATATACAGACTGTGTTGTCCATGGCAGTCGAAAGAAGATTTGATCCCGAGGGTGATAGAGTAAGTGATGTGATTGTGTCCGTGTGCCCTTTCAAAGAGAACATGATCTCCTTGCGCATCAGGTCATATACATGTATCTCATTGTCTAAACCGCCAACGTATATCTGACCACCATCGTCAGAGAAACAAACTGCAGTGATTGGATAATTGACATCAATAACATCTAAAACTTCGCGCTCGTTCGGATCCCAAAGCATCACTTTACCATCATCTCCTCCGCTTGCCAAAATTTCACGTCCTCCAGGTGCACATGCGACACAATTGATAATACTTTTATGTCCTCGTAGTCTCCGCAATTTTGCACCTGACAAAACATCCCAAACGATCAAAGTTCCATCTGCTGAACTTGAAAAGAGTTTTGGCTGGGTACGTGGTGCACTTGGAGACCATGTAATAGCTGTTACTGCTTTAGCATGACCGGACAAGATTCCTATATTTCTATTTTCTCCAAACGTTTGCCATATAGAAATTGTTCGATCAGAAGATGCAGCAGCAATAATTTGACCATCAGGTGAAAATTTTACGTCAAGTATTTCGGATGTATGCGCTCCTGCAAGAGAAACAATTGGAGATGAAAGGCTGCTTGTTCGTTTTACTGATCGTATTAGTCCTTTTGATGTACCTTCATTAGCCGATGAAATGGCTAATTGCATCGTTCTCGCTCCATCCTCATCTTGTCGTGCCCTTTTTACCATTGATGATGATGTACTGGCGGCATTGTGAGATTCCCCATTTGCATTTGAGGATGTTTTTCTCTTGTCCGCCATGCTATCTTATTGGGCAACAATTTACAAGTGATAGAGTTGCAAAGCAAAATGCCATCCGAATGCATAGGATTGAGAATATCTTCTTGAATGTATGCAAACGCGTTTAAGAGAAAAGCTAGCTTATATAACAAGTCCAAAATTTTTGGCAGAAGAAACTTCTGAAAATTAGTGTTTCTCCACCTACTGTAAACAAACTCAGCTCATGAACATCATCGGAAAGCATTGATTTTAGCAATGTCAAAAAAGCAACAATTCTCTTTGGCTTCGGCCAATGTGAGATGTGCTACGTTAATGGGACATGTAGATCATGGAAAGTCATCTTATGCTGATTCGTTATTAGCATCAAATGCTATCATTTCTTCACGTCAAGCAGGAAAGCTACGATATTTGGATTCAAGAGAAGATGAACAAGAGAGAGGGATTACGATGGAAAGTAGTGCTGTAAGTTTAAACTTTAAAACAAGACATTTACGTCCAGACGGTACACCAGGCGACGTTCAAGATTGCATGATCAATCTAATTGATACTCCTGGACACGTTGATTTCTCTAGTGAAGTTTCAACGGCAAGCAGACTTTGCGATGGTAGTTTGATCATCGTTGATGTTGTTGAAGGGGTTTGTACACAAACAATTATGGTCTTACGTCAAGCTTGGAGCGAAAGATTATCACCAATTCTCGTGTTGAACAAGATGGATAGATTGGTTACCGAATTGAAACTTTCACCAATTGAAGCATATCATCATCTAAATCAGCTTATAGAACAAGTGAATGCAGTCATGGGATCATTCTTTGCCACAGAACGTATGGAAGACGATCAAAGATGGCATGAAGATCGGGAAAGGAGGCTGCAAAAGAAAAAAGAGGAGCAAGATCAAAAAGCTATGGAAAGTTTGGAAGATGCTGACGCCACTACCTCAAACGGAGAAAGTGAAACAGCAGAACAAGAGGACAGATATGAAGAATTGGATGATGAAGATATTTATTTTGACCCAGGAAGAGGTAATGTAATCTTTGCATCTGCTATAGATACATGGGCCTTCAGATTAGACCGCTTTTCGCACCTTTACGCAAAGAAACTTGGAATACAAGAACGTAAATTTCGAAAGGTTCTCTGGGGAGACTTTTATTTTGATCCAAAATCGAAACGTATCATTGGTCACAAGTCAAAGGAGAAACAAGGTAGGAACTTAAAGCCAGTCTTTGTGCAATTTGTTTTGGAGAATATCTGGGCTGTTTATGAAAGTGCAGAAAATCGTGATCAAGAAAAAATAGAAAAGATTGTCAAGACATTGGATCTTAAAATTCATCCTCGTGAGCTAAAATCAAAAGACACTTCCGCTTTAGTACAAACAATCTTTGCTCAATGGCTTCCATTGGCTTCATGCACGTTTGGTGCATTAATGTCAAACATACCAGCTCCTGCACAAGCACAAGCGATTCGAATCCCAAAGATGTTGCATCCTGATTTGAGCTACTTTTCTAAAGCGGAACCTCGTAATGCTCTGGAAGTAGATCTATGCTCAGCGAGAACTGGCCCAGAAGCTCGGAGATGCGCATATGTGAGCAAGATGTTTGCCATTCGTCGTGGTGATCTTCCAGAAGGCAGAAGACGTGAATTAACTGCTGATGAGATGAGACAAAGAGGTAGAGAAGCAAGAGAAAGAGCACAAGCTATGAAAGATACACTTAGTGCTACAGGCGTGACTATCGATCAGAGCAGTCTCGGCGCGGATGGAAGTAATGGCTCCTCAGTACCAAATCCAAGTGATGAGCTCACGGATGAACAAAAGGCCGAAGAAGTCGTATTAGGTTTCGCAAGGTTGTATAGTGGCTCTTTGAGTGTCAGTCAAACAATCAGTGCTATCTTGCCCAAGTACAATACTGCCCTACCTCCAGATCATAAAGCCAATCTTAAATTCAAAGTTGACGTCACAATCGAAGGTTTATACATGATGATGGGTCGGGAATTGGTAGCCGTGACAGAAGTACCTGCTGGAAATGTGTTTGCAGTTCGAGGTATAGAGGGTATCGTTCTC
Source organism: Meira nashicola (assembly GCA_001600355.1). Lineage (NCBI taxonomy): Eukaryota > Fungi > Basidiomycota > Exobasidiomycetes > Exobasidiales > Brachybasidiaceae > Meira > Meira nashicola. The sequence goes on along the minus strand of BCJU01000001.1, from coordinate 5,593,370 downwards.
AGAAATGCTACACTATGTGGATTGCCATCGAATGCTAATTCAGAAGAGAAACTAAAGAGTGAAGATATCGTCAACTTGGCCGGTGTAAGTCGCTTAAATTCTCCTATTGTCCGAGTTGCATTGGAACCCAAGAATCCGACGCACATGTCCAAGTTGGTAGAAGGTTTACGATTATTGAATCAAGCTGATCCATGCGTTGAGACAATGGTTCAAAGTACGGGAGAGCATGTGATCGTTTGTGCAGGAGAATTGCATCTGGAAAGATGTTTAAAAGATTTGCGTGAACGATTTGCAAGATGTGCAATTCAAGCTTCTCCACCTTTGGTTCCATTCCGTGAAACGGCAAAAAAGGCTACTGAAATGCCACCTCCCAAAACTGAAGGTGCTCAAAGGGGTACAATTCATACTAAAACTGCCGGTGGTCAAGTCGAATTGACGATTCGCGCTGTACCATTGCCAACAGAAGTAGCAGAGTTTTTGTTGATCAATAACCGAATCGTAAAGAGGTTGTTGCAACGTGAGCATCATCAAGATGGTGGAATTTCGGCAGAGGCACTAGAAGACAAAGATGGAGAAGGAGCTATTCAACAAGATGAAAGGGAAGTAAAGATGGACGTTTTCTGGGACAAACTTGAAAGTTTGCTGTCTAAAAGTGGACCAATGTGGAAGGATGTAACGAGTGCAATTTGGTCCTTGGGTCCACGTAGAAGTGGCCCTAATATGCTTGTAGACAAGCGATCTGATAATGATAGCAAGCTTGTCTCTTTACGCACTCGAACATCACCTGATGTACCTACGAAAGCAGCAACAAATGGTTCACAAGTTGAGGATCTTGCGGCTAAATTGGAAACGGGAGTGAATCTCAATGGAGACAAGGGAAATGAGGAAGCAACAGATTCTGTTCCTTCCAAGACTGCATGGTCTTTGGCGGATGTGGAAGAGGCAATCGATACTGGTTTCCAATTGGCTACCTTGCAAGGACCAATGTGTGCCGAACCTATGCATGGAATGGCATTTTTCGTTGAACGTATTACAGTAGTAAACGCAGAAGAATCAAATGCAACTCAAGTGAATCATTCACAAATGACAAGTGCTGTGATTGGATCGATGCGTGAATCATGTCGATCAGGTTTGTTAGATTGGAGTCCTCGATTGATGTTAGCGATGTACACTTGTGATATTCAAGCATCAACTGATGTATTGGGTAAAGTGCATGCTGTGCTTTCAAGAAGACGCGGTAGGATTACATCTGAAGAAATGAAGGAAGGTACGTCATTCTTTACCGTTGGCGCTTTATTGCCCGTTGTGGAATCGTTTGGATTTGCAGATGAAATTCGAAAGCGTACATCGGGTGCTGCTAGTCCACAATTAGTATTTAAAGGATATGAAATCTTTGATATTGATCCTTATTGGGTACCACGTACAGAAGAGGAATTAGAAGATTTAGGAGAATTTGGCGAAAGAGAGAACGTGGCAAAAAGATATATGGACCGCGTACGTAAACGTAAAGGATTATTCGTTTCCGAAAGAATTGTTGAAGGAGAAAAACAGAGAACGTTGAAATCCAATTGATTAAATTTTCACTGCCACCGACTGAAGAGCTCAATTTGCGGGGTTATGTCAAGATTTTCTATAAGCACACGCGCCTAAATGGCTGTGTTTGTGGCATATTTGTACTCATAAACCTTTTCGGTGTAGAAAGCGATGTACAAATTGCACATTAACTCCTACCAAATTCATCTTCTTGACTACATGCTTTGTGAAACTCACAAGATGCGACTTTTTAACAATTTTTCGATTTTGATTATGATAATAGTGTTTTTGAAGTAGGTGGATGAATGTCATGCAGAAAGATTGTACAAGATACTGAAAAAGTTGTTCTCTTTTCAAATCTAGTTTAATTGCCACCAACCATGCCAGACCGGTAACATATGACAAAGCAATGGCAATTGTTGATCAAGTAGCCGATGTAATCATTCCACCAATTCGTACGCATATGAAACATTTCAATGTTAAAAATGTACAATTGACAGGAAAGAGGCTGACAAAATCTTTGTCCATGCCAACTCATTAAAAGCAGAATTACAGAAGAGAGCAAATGGGATTGGTTCCATACCCAAATCAGCACAAGTTGTATTACAAGCAGTTGGCAAGATTGGAAAGTTAGCAGGCAGAGCAAAGAAGAGTATAGATCGTTTATCATCTAGAGTACGAAGACAGTGATGGATTCTTACGTTTTTATTGTTACATGATTGTACATTTATTCTTTGATTTTTGGAATCGATTCAGATAAGCATTATTCTCATCTATAATTTTTTGACAAATCATCCTCTTGCCCAAACTTTGTTTGGCTTTTACTTGATCAAAACGTAGTTGTTTTTCTTCACGATCAGAAGTAAAAGTGCCACCTTTTTCTTTAATGTTTTCTTTTTCTTGTTTGTGATGATTAGAGATTCTTTTTAATTCGTTTACTCGATCATCTAAAATATGAGAAATTTCTCCGACTTCTGGTTTATATTTATTGATTAATTTTGAAGCTAATTCATGCATTTTGTGATTCTTTTTAACATCAACATGCTTCATATATTCTTCAATCCAATTTTGTTGATGCGAATAACCTGGATGAATACCTACGTTTGCCGCTTCTTCAACTGCAAAATCATACTTATACTGTTCATTCTTGTAATGTCCTAATCTTTTCTTTGCTAAACGGGTTTCTAGGCGTGTTGATCTAATATCTGCTTCTTCATCATAATGGAGAGAAGGGTGTTGTGGAGAGTGTTTAGAGGGATGTGATGGAGGTTGTGAGGGAGAATTCATAGTATAACAAGTAGAAATCCTTGAAAGATAGAAGCAGAGTGAGATAAAAAGGATCTTGCTGCATCGTAAAAACATTTCTGAAAGGTCTTTTGATAAAAGTAAAAATTAAAGTAAGACGATCACAATGATTCATCATATTTTAAAAGATTGTTTAACGCATCTAGGATGAAATGCAAATGGTATTCGTTGTGTAACCCAAGCCCCGAGGATCATAAACGAATACTGAAATGAATAGTAGTAGAAGGAAATGTATAATTTAGTGATGTTATGAAGCACACAGAAATCATAATTGATTTCTGTTTCTATCTCTAAAGAAAAGTATAATTTAAAAGGTTCCGCTTTATAAATATATTTTCTGCGTTTTATATAAAATTTTACTTCATTTTGGGGGAATATTTCTATAAAGAAGAGGCTTATGGATTTGACTATTTGAAGATTGTGAATCGATATGGGAACCTGTCATGCTCTTTGAGGTATTCTTCAGTTTTTTGGATTTCTTCCATTTGTTCTGCTTTTTCTAAACTCATTTTATTATGTGTTTGTTGATCTTTATCATGATTCTTTTTATGAGTTTCTTCACTAAATTTACCTTTTGACTGTAAATGCTCTTTTTCTTCTTGCAATTTGTTAGCACTTTTTTTCATTTCTTGGGCTTGATGTTCAAATATTTGATTGAATTCCATATTTCCCTTTAATATCTTTGAAGCTAATTCATGCTTTTTCATTTTGGATTTTACGTCTTGTTGTTCAAGATGCTTTTTAACCCATTTACGATGATTTGAATTACCAAATGGCATCTTGTTAGTATTCGCTTCAAGTACAGCAATTTGATATTTAACATGAGTTTTCCTTGTATTTAACCAGTTGTTCCATCTTTTATCATTTTCTAACCTTTTTGCCTTTATTTCAGCCTTTTTTATTCGAAAAATTTGAAAGAACATTGGAAAACTATAAGAGTATTGTAAGAAACATATAAAGAAACAAAACCCTAATTTGGATATCATCATAGGAGTATTGAATGGTTGTAGCAATGATTGTCATAATGTTCAATTTGTAGTGCATAAAAATATTCGGGGCGACTAGCATATAAAGATATTACACAAGTTGCTATACAAGTTTGTGTTTCTTTGCTTTTACTTTATGAAAGAAGTTGAAAGTATGTTATTTTAAAATTGGACAACGATTTGTGAAATTATCATGCTTGTCAAGGTATTTTTTTGTGCTCAATACTATTCTTCTGTCTTTTGATTGTTTTTCAACCAGTTCATTAATTGTAACCCTATTCTTTAGACGGTGTGTTGGGATAGGTTCATAATTCATTTCACCTTTTTCTTTAAGTTTATCTTTTCGTTGTTGTAATGATTCGATAGTAGGTTTTAAATTATTTGCTTGATTATTAAAGATATCACTTATTTCTGGATTTCCTTTAAACACTTTTGAAACGGCGTTATGTAGGTGCATATTTGATTTGACTTTTTGTTGTTTTATATGCTTTTTCACCCAAGTACGATGATTCGTATTGCCTACAGGTATTCCTTCTTCTACCGCTTGATTTAGACCACGATAGAATTTAATAAGCTTCTTTGAAGAATATCGCCAACGTTTTCTTGCTGCTTCATATTTAAGCCTGTTTTTATAAATCTTTTCCCTTCTTTCTCGATACTTTTTAAGAAAGGTTGGAGCACCGTTTATATGATGCATAACACATAAAAGCATATAACAAAAGAGAATGGGAAGTCCTACTTTATAATTCAACATTACGGAGAAGAGTATAGAGTGATGGTCAAAGAGACATATTGCCTAATCACCTGCTTTAAAGTGCATCAAGTTATATTGTTTCGGGGCAAGATAGTGTAGCACGATCAAGTCCCGATTGTGTAATCTATAATAAATTTGATCTATTCTAAGTGCTATATTTACGTGGGTATATTATCAAGAAATAAAAAAGTACATTACTTGAGGATTGAACATCTGTTTGGAAATCGATCATGTTTATCAAGGTATTTTTTCGTTTTAGACATGATGGTTCTTGATAATTTATCTTTGTCGCTAAGCTTTTCAAGTTGATCTAAGTCTTTTATATTGTGTTTTAGGATAAGTTCTTCTTTGAATTTACCCTTTTCCTTAAGTTTATCCTTTTGTTTCATTAAATCATCATTTGTGGATTTCAAATTATTTGCCTGGTGATTAAATATTTCACTAATTTCCGGATTTACTTTAAACACTTTTGAAGCTAATGTGTGTAAGTGCATATTTGTTTCTACTGCTTCTTGTTTCATATGCTTTTTTAACCAAGTACGATGATTTGTATTACCTGCAGGTATACCTTGTTCTCTTGCTTTATGTAAACCTCGAGAAATTCGACCTATTTTCGTACTTGTATCGTTCCATCGTTTCTTTGCTCTTTCATATTTAAGCCGGTTTTCACGTATCTTAATTCTTTTTTCTCGATACTTTTCAAAATAAGTTGGAGCACCGTTTATGTAGTGTATAGCATATAAAAGGATATAAGAAACGAGGATGATAAATCCTATTTTATACTTCATCATTCAGGAAAAGTTTGTAGAATGATGGTCAAAGACATTTTATTTAATACCATATAATTTGCTTTAATGATGCATCAATGCATATTGTTTTCGGGGCAAGATGGTGTGTGTAGCATAATCAAGTCCCGACTAATTATTTCCTCACGCGTCTTTTTCCATTTTCTGGCTGGTTGGCTGATCATGCCGGGGACGGCCAGAGAAGGTCCACTAGCGTGCAACAAAATGCACGAAGATGCTCCTTCATGCAAGCGATAGGCAATTTTAAAGTTTTTCCGAGGGATGGAGTTGCAGTATAGTTTTTTTTCTTCTTCAGAGCGGGGGAAAGATGGAATTCATTTTCCCAAGCATGTACAATAATGCTCAGCATCGAAATCCATCTTTAATTCTCTCATCTACGATACTTTAGAGTCAATCACAAAAGAATGGACGCTGAAACAAGAAAGGATATCGAACAAGTTGAACTTGAACTGCAACCAATTCAATCAAGAACAGAAGCTCCAACAGAAAATGAATTAGGTATACCGACAAATACGACTCGTAGAAGACCTTCTTCTCATTCTCGTGCTCGTGCTAATATTCCAAATTTAGATAATCTTAAGCAAGTACAACAACAACAACAGCAAGTCGGAGGTTTAGCTGATGAAGATGTTTTCGTTGTTGAGGAAGAAGAAGAGGAAGAAGAAAGACAGGAAGGATCTATTAGGACAAGAAAGGGAAGTAGTATAGAAATATCAAGCAACAGACCAAGAAGTAACACAAACAGATCAGCAGAGACATCTGCTTCAGGTGCAGGTGGAAGCAATAATACTGGCCCTTACAATGTTATGCCCGTACTCGACACTGCTCCACCAACTGCTGCTCAATCAACCGAAGGATTTGCAGATATTTCAACAGCCGAACCAAGTATGCCTGCATTTCAAGCAAGACCACCGGAAATTCCAAGTTTAACGGCAGAAATAATTTTTATTCTTATTTGTTCTACTGGTCAATTATTATTCGGTTTCTTTCAAGGTGGTTGTGCAGGCTTACAATTAATCTTGATCGATAGGTTAGGTATTCCAGCTTCTCAAGCACCTTGGCTGCAAGGTTCTTATCTTTTGGCAAACGGACTTTCCGTCATTGTTTCAGGTCCCTTGGCAGATCTTCTTCGTCCAAAATATCTCATGTGCGGTGCATTTGCTTGGCAAGCTATGGCTAATCTGATTGGTGTTTTCTCTTTATCAAACAAATATTTATTCTTTGTCGTTAGAGGAATGCAAGGTTTATCGGTTGGTGTTTTGGTTTCTAGTAGTATTAGTATTCTAGGTCGAATTTATCAACCTGGTTTGAGAAAGACTAGAGTTTTTTCCATTATGGCTGCTATGGCACCTTTTGGTTATTATCTTGGTTTGCTTCAAGGTGGTGCTTTTAGCTCGATACCAAAGTACATCTTTGCGTCAAACACAGTAATTGCAGCAATTTGCACAGGATTAGGATGGTACGCTATTCCTAATATTCAACCCGCATTACCTGGTTTAAGCTTTAGCAGCTTTGACTTTTATGGAAGTGCTTTAGCCGTTGCTGGTTGTGCTCTTCTTGTTGCCGGTTTAACTCAAGGACCTTCTGCTGATTGGACGCCTTATACGATTGTGATTGTCATATTAGGACTTCTTTCGATGGTTGGTTTCTTTTTTGTAGAGAAAAAGGTGCGAAGGCCAATTCTACCTCCAGCTTTATGGAAAGTGCCGGGATTTACAGCTTTGATTATTGCTTATTTCCTTGGATTTGGAGCATTTTTAGCCTGGCAATTTTATGCTATTCAATTTTGGCTAAGAATTCAACATGCTTCTCCTCTCAAAGTTGCTCTTTATCAAACTCCAAATGCAATCTTTGGTGTTTTGGCAACTTTTATCGTTAGTAGGATTGCTCATCTAGTTCATGGTCATTGGATTTTGGTTACAAGTATGATTGCTTTTGCACTTGGTCCAGTTTTCTTCTTACCGCAAACGGCAAATACGACTTATTGGGCTTTATCAATGCCGGGAATCGCATTAGTCACTTTTGGTCCAGATCTTTCTTTTGCTGCTGCTTCAATTTTTGTTACTTCAAGTGTTGCAAAACATTATCAAGGTTCAGCAGGAAGTCTTTTGGTTACAGTTCAAAATTTATCAGCTGCAATTATGACTAGTATTTCGGATACGGTTGGTGAAAAAGTACGTCAATCTGCCGGTGAAGAATCTTTGAAAGTTTTTCATTCGATTTGGTGGTTCGATTTTGCTGCTGCAATTTTGGGAGCTCTTATTACTTTAATTTTTGTCCGTATCCCAAAAACGGTAGAAAAAGAACACGAACAGTGATTTTCAATGCTTTCCAAATTTGCTAATTATTTGCTCACTCAAAAATTTTCATCTTCGTGCTTTTTGACTTGCTTATGATGTTCCCAATTTATTCGATTCTCCTTAAATGTGTCGTTATATTCCAAAAACCAATCATGTTTTCCTACGCTTTTAAGCTTAGCCATTTCCTCCTCTAAACGATCAGGTTTAGCTTTTAACCTATCAGCTTGCCCATGAAGAGCTTGTTGTAACGCAGGAACATGCTGTAATAAATTGCCTACCCTTTCATGCCTTCTAATATTTGACTTTGCCGTTTCCATTTCAATATACTTTTCAGCCCAAGCTTCATGTTTCGTGTTTCCTGGTGGTATTTTTGCCTCTCGTGCACGATCTCTAGTGATGTTATATTGATCATATTCTTTATTTAATCGCTTCAATTCCGCTTCAGATGATTTAAGCTTTTCTTCTGCATTTCGAACTAGAGTTTCCTCTTCTGACTTTGATCGAAAACTTCTCGGATTTCTTTTTGGAACGTTCTCTCTCGTTTTGTCTTTCCGTAATTCTGATATTCTTTTATGAACTTTTGCTGTACTTCTATGTTTATTAGAATATCTGTCTTTTTTCCGATCATCTTTATCGTGAGATCTTTCAGCTCTTCTTGAGCGATCGCCACTACGTAAAGAACGTTGATATTTATGCTCGTGTCGATCTTTACGAAGCAATTCATACCGTCTCTGAAGATCACCCCTGGCTTCTTTTGAAGGGTACTTTTTACTACTCGAACGGTCATCTTTATGATACGATTCTTTCTTCGAACGATCATCCCTGTGATACGAATCTTTCTTCGAGCGGTTCTTCGAAAGCTTATCCTTGTGATACGACTCTTTTTTCGAACGGTCATCTTTATGATACGATTCTTTCTTCGAACGGTCATCGCGAGATGATGGTTGTCGCATTGGCAGACCGCTTATCGGTGTCAAATAGGTAAGAAGAAGAGTAATGAAAAATAATGGAAAGACTAGATGTAGAAAAGTCATCTTCTACAATTCGTTTGAAAGTGGGTGGTGGCCATTTTTTTGATCGGTCTTGGGGACAAAGTATATATGCTGTTTTCCAAACCAAATTCATGATATATTCAAACGCAAAATGGTATCACAGCCCCTTATGACGCCTCTAGAGTTTCCTTCTAACGCAATTGTATACGCAAAAAGCTTACAGAGCAAAAATATACTGTTTTCCAAAATACGATCGCTGATGGTAATCAGGTACATTTCAAAATAAGATATTTACAGGAATGGTTTTATAGTTATTTACTCAAAGCTTTCCATATTTACGAAGTTTTTCTTCGTTTGCATATATCAGATCTGCGTGCTTGTTGACTTTATCTCGATATCCCCACCATTTTTGAGTTTCTTCAAAGTGGTGTAGGGAATTCAGTTCTTCATCATATTTCCCTTCGCTCTTAAGCTTAGCCATTTCCTGCTTTAAACTATCAGGTCCAGCTTTTAGCCTATCAGCTTGCTCATGAAGAGCTTGTTGTACTCCAGGAACATGCTGTAACAAATTTCCAACCCTTTCATGTCTTCTGATATTCGACTTTGCCTTCTCTAATTCAACATACTTATCAGCCCAAGCGTCTCGATTTGTATTCCCTTGACGTACTTCTGCCAGGGTAGCCCTACCTCTAGAGATATTGTATTGCCGAAATTCTTTATCTAACCTCTTCGTTTCCTCTTTAGACAATTTTATTTGGTCTCTTGCCTCTTGCTCAAGTCTGATAGCCTCTAACTTTAGCCGTTTTTGTCTTATCTCTGGTTCTTCACTTGAGTATCGTTCTCTTTTACTTCTTGTCCGACGAAAACTACTATCACGTAACTCATGATGTAGCCTTTTGTGAGAAGTTGTTGCGCGTGAATCTTTATAAGAAGATCTTTCCCTTGCCAAACCATATTTATCGTAAGATAAAGCAGCTCTTCTTGATTGATGGTTTCCATGAGAACTTTGATATTCAGATTTATTTTTATCCTTACGAAGTGATGAGTACTTTTTCTGATGATCATCTCTATGATATAAATCTTTTCTCGAACGGTCATCTCGGTGATACGACTCTTTCTTCAATCGATTATCCCTATGATACGCCTCTTTCTTTAAACGATCATCCCCGTAATATGAATCTTTCTTCGAGCGGTTCTTCGAACGATCTTCTCTGTGGTATGAATCTTTCTTCGAACGGTCATCTTTATGATATGACTCCTTCCTTGAACGGTCATCGCGAAATAATGGTTGTCGCATTGGCAGACCGCTTGTAGGGGTCAAATGGACAAGTATAATAGTGATAAGGATTAATGGAAAGATTGGATGTAGAAAGTCATCTTCTACAATTTGTTTGAAAGTGGGTGGTGGTCGTTCTTTTGCTTAGTCTTGGGGAAGTGGTATTTATGCTATTTGCGTAGCCATCTTTGCTATACATTTATACACAAATTCATACAATAGCCCCTTCATGACGCCTCTGAAGTTTTCTTTTAATGCAGTTGTATACGCAAGAAGCTCACAGAGCAATACTAAATCGTAGCTCCATTCGAGACGCCTCGGTGTTCAAATGAAACGCAGAACGTTTCAAAACAACAGAGAGAGACTTTTTGATTTGTTGAACTTGTGTTATTACGGGAATCGATAGCTATCATGGTGGCAACCATTCCCCTCTTGCTAATTTGCCGATTCTCGCCGAACCTAAACATGCGCCCGTGCTTGATTCGGCTCGCTGCGTAATAGAGTGCAATAGAGAAGCCGCATTACTTCTGATTTCTTGCAATTGTTTTGTTGATTGAAACTTGTTTTCTTCGGCCAAAAAGATTTTTCGTCGAGAGCGCCAATCTTTGAGCGCTTGCTCAGCCTTTTCTTTGTCATTGCATTTTCCAGATACATCTGCAGTTTTCTTCAGAGTTTCAAATTTGTTCTCTAGCTGATCGATTGACTCTTTCATCGTAATCAAAGCATATTCAGTTTGTTTCATATTTCCATCAGCTTTTTGGCCATTCCATTGTCTGGGATTGAATTGACGTGAATCTGGCGGACCTGAAGTTGGACCTCTTTGTCTTCTATGAGGCACAAAAAGGGAAGTGATCAATCTTGATCCCATATCGCCAACTTCCATCTCATCAATCGATACACCTTCACCCTGACTTTGGGCACTAATTCGATCGTTAACCCTTCTTTTCAAATCTCTCTTTGATCGAATTTGACGCATATATTTTGAATCGCTTCCACCGGCAATAGCTGTGCGACCTTTAGTCTGCATTACCGTGTTGGGTGACAAATGATGATATGTGATTGAAGAAAGGTTCAACATCACTCTAGCAGCAATTGCTTCACGAAGTGGAAATGTTGAGTTCTGTCCTTGTCTTCTTTCATCTTTTGGTTCTCTTGAGGGTCTTCCTTTGTGAGATGAAAGATGAAAAAGCATAGTTTGTGATGCTATTAGAAGGGAAAAGATAATATTATAAGCTTAATAGAAGAGGAATGATTAACCTTAATCACCCACCTTTCTTTTCCACATCCGCAAGTGTAGGGCTTGTTTGAAGTATTTGATTATAATCATCTCGCAATGACCTTCGAAGATTTTTCACATCTTGTCTTTGAAAGCGAACGCTATGTCCGACTGTTCGAAGAAGGTTACGGTATAAGGAGCATACTTTGCTCGAATTGGTCATGACACTCAGAATAGATCATGCGTGTGTGTGTGAGAGAGAGAGGTGTATTCACTACACAATTTGTTATTCGGAAACGTTAACAATGGAAAAATAAGCTCATCAGTGCACGCTAAGATGACACACACAAAAAACTTGTTTGTGGAAAGACGCGTCGTCCAGCTGACAGTTGTGATATTCATATGTAACACAAATAACACATCAAACTTTTACCTTCTCTTTGCCATCACTTCCTACTCTTCTTCTTCGTAAACGAAAAATGTCAGTCTTTACACCAAGTACTAAGCTTACAGCTGAAAGCAATCCTCGTGATTGGGCATACGAACTTGCTTGTTTGCCAGCTAATGCAAATATCGTCTTCACTAAAGATTCTTTATTACGATTTCTCAAAACACATAATATTGACGTTTCACCCAATTATGTTGAAATTAATAAATTACCAAAATATGCTCAAATTGGAACATTAGGAGCAGCTCAACTTACATCATCAAAAGCAGAATTAAGCAATCTTACCGAACAAGTAGCAGCAGTACAAACAAACGACAAACCGCGTTCTGCACCAGCACCACCTGCCATTGCATCTCCTCCGGCGGTTGAAGCAGCACCTGCTATTGCACCTGTTCCTATTCCAGCAGCTGCAGTTGCACCAATTGTGCCTGAATCACAAGCACCTGCACTTCAGCCTACCTCTGCTTCTCGTCGTGATCCTGCACTTCCACATAATCCCGACGTTGTTACGCCGGATGGTGAAGAATTCCGTCCTACTCGTCGTGTTCGTGAACCGATTGGAGGAGGTTCAGCACAAATTACAGCTTTGTTCGGAGCAGTAGAAGAGGATGATTATACCGCTGAAGCAGCACGTGAAAGTGCACGTCGTCGTGGTTTGTTACAAGAGAATAATAATCAACAACAACAACAAAATACTTCTGTTTATCAAACCTTGGATAATTCTAAGCCCAAAAACAAGACTCAATTCGAGCAAGAGCAGGAACAAGAAAGTGTGCCTCCATCCAACGTCTTCCGTCCTTCCCGTCGTGTACGTGAGCCAGGTGGCACAGGCGGTTCTTCTAGCATCGCTTTGGGATAAAGGAGAGGGGCCGATATATACCTATCAGATACCATTGCTACAAACAATCGATCTATTCATTAGCATTCTCCCATAACAACTTTCCACTCTTGCCTTGTTCAGCTTTTGTGATAAATTTAAGAGGAAGAATGCCAGAACTACCCTGTCCGCTTGTTAGAATGGCACCATTTGAAGCCATAAAAAAGGCAATATCGCCTTGCTTCAGAGCGGAAATGATGTCGATATGTAAAATGACTTGAGAAGAAGACCTCATGCCGCTTATCACATTTGAAGAACCTGGTCTGCCTTTGGCAAGGTGAATATGATTTCTCTTCATACGGTTCAAGCCGCCGCTGCTTAAAATCTCGTCCCATGCGTCTTTACTTGTGCCATGAAGAATTTCAACACCAGGCGGTAGTGTGCCTTCTGCAATTGTGGTTTTTTCCTGTCCTTCTGCTAAGATGTGTAGATTATCCAACGTGATCGGAACGTGATCCAAGTCGGTTACCTATGAGTAGAGAAGAGGGTTTAGCTGTGTGAGAAAGACAAGCTTGTGATAGATTTCATACATACATTTGCAATTGAATGACCTTGCACTGCTCTGATTAACCAAATTTCATCCTTTTGTGTCATCTCAAATCGTTTTTTATCGTTGCTATCAACAATTTTTCGAACATCGTCAAGTGAAGGTGAATTTCCATTTTCCAATTTAATTTTAGCTACTTTTGGTCGTGCAAGAACATCATCAAGTGGAACGTATCCGTCTTGTCTTACTTTTAAACCTTCTTTTAGTGTACCATGTCGAAGGATATATGAAAGTGCTTTGCTTAATTGTGCTGTTGGAGAATCATTTCCACGTCCCCCGCCGCCGCCGCCTTTTCTTCCACCTCGTTGCTGTTTGGATTTAGTACCTTCTTTTGGTGGTTGCGATGAAGATGACACATCGTTATTCTCTTTTCCTATTCTAAGTCCACGAACTACTGATTCAAGTTCTGTCGTCATCTCTGCAATATTGAAGAATGATTGTTCTTGAACAAAGTGGAGTCAAAGGTTAAAAAATAACTTTAAAATCTTCTTAAACTCCGCTTTTGCTCAGTAGACCTATATATTTCACGTGGGGGTACTTTACGCGTACAACCAATCATTTTCAATAAGTCCCTCTTACCTTTCTTCCAACAACCACATCCTTTCATCTTCTTGAGAGGATGAGCTCACAAACAGAGAATCGTCAACAGAGTAGGATACTGTTTGTCAAAAATCTAAATTATAACGTTAAAGGTGAGCACATGCCAAGCTTTTGAGATCATTTATATATAATACTAATCTCACTCTTTTTTTTTTCTACATCTTAGGTGAAGATCTTTATGAATTATTTGGAAAATATGGAGCAATAAGACAAATCAGACTTGGAGATCAACCTCAAAAGACAAAAGGGACAGCTTTTATAGTTTTTGAGGAAATTGGGGATGCAAAAATGGCATTAGATCGTTTAAATGGATTTCATTTACAAGAGAGATATATCGTTGGTGAGTATTTATGCTATCATATCCGATTATTTTACAATGGCTAATTTGATCTTCTTTCCTCCATCTTGCAGTCCTCTACCACATTCCATCAAGAACGACAGCAAAGGCAGATTTGGCAAGAAGGGAAGCAGAATTGGCTGAATTAAAGAGGATGCACGATATACGAGATGAATGAAAATCGGTCAAGAAAGTGTAATTTTAGTGTAATCTTAGGATAAAAGTGTATATTGTCCATGGTACTGTAGAATACAACAATTCAAAAAACGCAACAAGGATGATATCTCATTCTCGCAGATACAGGGGAAAGAAATTAAAAGTCCATTGAAAACTTGACGAGTAATATCAAGAAGCATAATAGTAAGCACTCTGCTTCGATTCACCACGATTATGTCCGCCACCACTATACGAACCATAACCACTTCGTCTGTTTTCAGTCATTGGAGGTTGATTTGCACCGTACGATTCATAGGCTGGGTAATTATATTGACCTTCTTCCCGTGTTGGACTCCTATACGACGAACGGTGGTTATTACGCTCAAGACCATCATCTGATGAATTGTTATGCAAATCCAATTGCGTATTTGCATATCCTCCATTTGGTGCATCCCAAATACCCGACCCTCTTGTTGCCAATGGAATTTCATCAGCACCTGAACCGCTATACATCTTTTGATCTTGATCGGCACGACGCATTTCCTTGCCGTAAATACGTTGCATTGCACACATGTAAAGCTGTGTCAATCCGATCAAAGCAAGCAATAAGCCCATTGCACCTACTTGTACCCAAATAAAGATGTTGCAAATCGTTTGACCCAATGATTCTAGAGTGGAATTACCCATCGAATTACTGCCTTGTGGCTGTGATCCATAAGCTGCTGTACAAGCATTGAGTGATTTGGTATGTTGAGCAGCAGAAGCAGCAAAGAATGCTAGCGTAACTGCCAAGATGACCAAAACAATGACGAAATTGATTCGAATATAAGTTCTATAAAATCTTGGTTGTTCACGTTTGATAGAAACGATTCCTGCTATCTGCCAAAGGAAAGCAACTACACCAAGGATTGCAACAATAATCTTTGGGAATCCAGCAGGTAAAGCGCCCATCGTGGCAACGATTTGGGGTGGTGCAACGGCCAAGATGATTAAACAAAGAGCAACAAACATGAATTCTATACAGATCGTATAAGACCCAAAGTTGATCAATGGCAAGCCAAAGCAACAAAATTCAACTCTTGATGCGCGACCCATCTTGTTAGGTTTTTTATTGTTGTGCGAGGAAAAGATAAAGGGTGATCGTTTGTCGTAAGCTTTAATGAACGTCCAGCGTTCAATATTTTGATCAGATGGTAAATTGGAAGTAGTGGTTTCTTTTTTATAATCTGTGTTCCAACGGCCTGCCGAGTTATCCTTTGTTCAGCTGTGACGATGATGGAAGAAGGTATAAAAGGTTTAACAAGCAAAATGCAAGTTTCACTTCATGCGCAGCGCACCGCCTCAAGCGGTGTATTAGGATTTTATTTTTTGAACTTCATCTCGGCAGGCTGTGCGGGGACGGATGCTTGGCCTCAGTCCTCTTTTCTATGCCCTGCTTAAGCAATAAATTTTCATTCTGCTCCGCCCAAAGTGCGCCCACTGGTGGAGGCATACACGCGCGCGATACTGCTCATGTGCTACCCACTTCTTTCAAATTAATCTGCAGATTTTCTACCGGCATATACATGATGTACATGAAGGGGGACTAGGATAGATAGTCGGGTGACAAGCAAAAAAATTCTATTTTGGTAGGTTAGCGTGAAGACTTTGCTCTGCTTGAAAGAAGCAACTTCCATCCTCACTCCTTAGCGTGCTTCTCAGAATGGAAAGTGAAAGTTGGGTGTAGATGTGGTATATTAATACAAGATATTGTTAAATTACTGTACACGAGATTACCGTCTTTGACGTTTATTGCTTACTCCTCCTTTCTTTTTTTGATGACGACGAACATGACTACTCCAACCAACATTTGTCTTTGCTTGTTGTTCGTTAAATTTACGTTTTGCATAAGCTGAACTTTCGGCATCTTTTACTAATTCATCAATAACACTTTTTCCACGTTGATCTCTTGTCATAGTGGAAGCAGCATCTGCATTTCCCGAAATAATTTTACCTAATTGTGCGTATTTTGGCATTTCCATCTCTCCTTTTGCGCTACCACGATAAAATCGTTTAGGATCGACTGCATTACGTAATCTAATTGCTTGAACTTCCCTTCGCATTTCTTCAGCTGATCGTCCTCTTCCATCTCCATCTTTACCTTTGGGATTTATTAGAGATTTTTGATCATTTTCATCATTCTTTTTTCCTGTTTTCGCTCCAGCAAAGGCTGGCATTCCGAACCATTTTGAGCCAATTGACTTTGAACGTTCTTCTCTATTATCCCTTTGTTTTTGACGATATGTCTTTGGTCTATCATCTCCCAATTCATCACCTCGTTCCAATCTCTGAAAAGCTGATTCGACTTCCTTTGGTGCAAGGCCAGTTCGACTTTTCTTCTTTGATTGTTTGGATGCAATGCCCTTTTTTGGTGCTTTTGATGATTCTTGATCGCCGCCTTCTAATCGAATCTCATCTTCATTATCAGCGAATGACGTAGTTGTACGTACTTGATCTTGCTCACGAAGTGCTACAAGACTTTTTTCGAACAAAGCGTCAAGGTCTTCTTCTTCTTCTGATGACTCTGATTCTGACGAGCTAGATCCGGAAGTATCACTCGAACTTGAGCCATCATCTTCTGACTCTGATCCAGATTGCAAGCTCACTTTCTTTTCTGGTACAGATACGACCTCTTTTTCGATTACCTCGTCATCTTTTTCACCCTCAACAGCTTTCTGTCTCTGTGACCTGGTAAGAGGCATCTTGATCTGTGATGCTTGTATGCGGATCGAATTTTGTTCAATATATCAAATGCCTGCCCATCATTCCTTCAAACACTAAAATCTAAAATTTTGAAATTTATTCGCGTCACGTGAATGTGTCCCCCGCGCTCCAGTTTTATAGAATATGTGGTGGGGGCAAATGTTCCCGCTCGATGTCACAAGGGTAAAAAGGTGAATTTGATGAGCATTTAAGCATGATAAGATTTAATGAAAAACAAACTTTATAGGTTAGACAATGCTAAGAAAAAGAGAAAAGTATAAAAAGAAAAAAGTGACAGAAATTAAAGCATTTATTGTTCATCTTCCTCTTCTGCAATGGCTTCTTCACGTTGTCTTGATAAGGTGCTAGGTGCAGGTGCAGCATTCTTTGCGCCTGGTAAAGCGAATTCTTGAATGGGTAAAAGACTCAAGAAAGCAGCAAAAGCGGCAATTGTGATTGCAATGAAAACTTGATGGAAAGATGCTTCCATTGCACCAATTGCTAAAACTCTTTGTGATTTAGGTAATTGATTAATGATATCAACATCAGTTCTGATTGCATTAATCACTTTCTTTGGCAAACCTGTGTCGTGTAGTTTACGTTGAAGAGCATTTTGCAAAATAACATCCGTTAATGCAATACCCAAAACTGAACCAGTTGCACGGAATAAGTAAGTAACACCCGTAGCAGCAGCCATCATTGTTGGTTCAATCGATGCAATCAATGCAACAAGTGTGATCGTCAATACACCTCCATATGCTGCACCGTTCCATGGCATAGTTAACCAATAAGCCCATTCAGGCGTAGATCCTTGCTTCCAGAAACACATCAATAATGGTCCAGCAACGGCAGAAATACCAAAGCCTGTCAACATTGCCTTATAACGACCAACTCTAGCCATAATTAAACCACTTGAAAGACTGCAAGCACTTGCAATGATTGCGTTAGGGATCAAGTGTAAACCTGCATAAGATTTACTAGTTTGTTCTACAATGTTGAAGTAAAGTGGAATCTTGAAAATGATACCGAATTGACTCATGGTCAAGAACCAACAAGCCAAAGCAACGAAACCGGGAGTGCGTCTGAACAAGACTTGCATTGGCATCAATGGTTCACGAGCGACATACTTTTCCACTAAAACAAATAAGACGAGAATAGCCAATCCACCAAGCAAACTTCCCAAGACCAATTTGTCATCCCAATCGCGCACATTACCACCCAAGCTCAATCCAAGGATGATCAATGTAACTGAACCGACCAAAGTGATTGCGCCAAAGACATCGATACGCTTCAACTTTTCAGTAATAGATCCTGGACCGGCAGGAATGTCAACCTTCCATGAAACGACGGCAAAGTGAACCATGCACAAAGGTACTTGGATCAAGAAAGCCCATCGCCAACCTAATCCTGTATCAACAAAAGCGCCGGCAAGAGGTGCACCAAAAGATGCACCTGCTGCATAAACCAAATTTCCCAATCCTTGCCAAGTTCCTCGTGCTTTTAAGCTGACTAGATCTGAAGTGACAATCGTTGACATGGTCGTTAAACCACCTCCACCGATACCTGCAATTGCACGAGCGATGCACAATTGCCAGAATGATTGTGCGAGACCGCAGAGTAGACAACCAAGAGCGAAGAAGAAAGAAGCAAATAGAGTTGCTGTTTTACGTCCAAAGATATCGCTAAAACGACCGTACAAAGGTTGGAATGCAGTTTGGGTGAGCAAGTAAGAAGTTCCGATCCATTGAATTTCTTTCGATGTTTTGAATTCACTACCAATTGTGCCCATAATACTTGCAACACATGTACCATCAACAGCAGCTAAGAATGTTCCGATCCACATGGAACCCATGATGATGAAAATATCAGCACGAAGAGCAGGTTCTTCTGCCGCTTGAGCTACTTCTTCTGCTGCTACTCCGTGAGCCAAACCACTTGCATTGATGGAAAAGTGAGATTGATCTGGTGGTGCAAAAGCAGAACTGTTTGGGTCTACACCTTGAGTTGCATCTCTGAAAGCAGAAAATGCAGATTCTTGTGCTAAAACTTCATCATCAGTTAATTCAATTGGTGGCCTTGAGGCTGATAAGCCTGATGGCCTAGAGGATAAAAGAGGAGTTCTCTCACTTGCCATTTTTGAAAAAGAAAGCTAGAGATGGTGAAAGGAGGGAAGAAGAGAAAGGGTAGAAGAAAATGAAAAAGGAAAATCGTGCATGTCCTTTGGAATCCTCCATCGGGACAAATTTTAACTCTCGATTTTCCCTTATCTTTTCTTCCCAAAGGAAAAAGAGCATTAAACCTGCTAAAAAGTGCTCCACAAGGTGAACGATTAATGAGTACACGCTAGGCAGACAGTACAATACGCCACACTATCCAATCGAACTTTTGCCTTGAAAAAGTCTGCCAGGCTTAATGCATTCTCTATATATGCAGGAAGAAAGTTTCATGCATACATCCATGCACACACACACAACCAAAAGCACAAAAGTCAAAGCGCGGCAAATTCATTCTTCCGCCGTATACATTGATTCATTTGCATGGGAACACGGGCGAGAAATTTGAACATTGAAAGTGTCAAGAATACCATCACAACAAAGTTGTCACGATGGATGCAGCAGAGTGAGTAGCAAAAAGGATTTGATGTAATGATAGCCCTCCTAACAAACTTCCTTCCAATCTTTTCAGATTGAGAACATATGAGCAGCAACTAGTTCAAGTACGTACTGCTCTTGAAGCTGATCCAAAGAATGAAGAATTACGTGTATTGGAGGAAGAATTGCAAAAGATCATTGATTTGAACAAGGATCTTTCTATTCCTCAAAATAATGCCTCAGGTATAGGTGCTTCTACTTCAAGACAAAGTCAGTCACATGTGGGTTCTACAGAGACGACAAAGCATAAGTATGCAGCAGGAGATGAATGTCAAGCAAAGTACGAAGGTGATGGTAGATTTTATGATGCACGAATCGTTAGTATAGCTGGATCACAGCAGAATCCTATGTATACAATTCTCTTTAAAGGTTATAACGAAACAGCAATCGTCACTGCTGAATCATTGAAACCTTCCAAGCAAGCAAGTGGGAGTCATCATAGGGTCAATTCGACAGATCAAGCTCAAGCATCTTCTTCTTCAACACTTTCGGGATCTAGACTACCAAAGCTGACACCTGAAGAAGAAGCAGAACGTGAAAGAAAAAAGAAGAGATCAGAGAAAAAGAATGAAAGATTTGCAAATCGAACAGCCGAGGCACAGGCTGTACAAAATAGCTGGCAAAAGTTTGCTAAAAAGGCGGAAAAGAAGGGACATATGAAAAAGGAAAAGAGCATGTTTAAAACTCCAGATGATCCGTTGGCGAAAGGTGAGTTGTTGCGTTGCTTATTAAGATGATTTGTTGGATACTGATAAGTTCATCCTTCTACACAATACGCAGTTGGTGTCGTTGGAGCTGGACGTGGTATGACACAGTACGGAGATAGAAAGAAATACATGTACGATGGGGATGCAAAGTAGGACTCTACTATTAGAAACTCGATGGCGGGCGCTCTGCTTGCATTCTGAGTCTATCCTTCGACTGCTGGTCAGCAAAGAACCTTGCAGACTTTGATCTCACAGAGGAAGCCAATATGGTTCAAGAATAAGAGATAGAGGACCGTACTTATATGTTCAGTGACGGAGAAGGAATGTTACAGCAATTGTACTTTAACTATTCACACAAAATGTATATTATACGATCGATAAAATTCAAGTTGTACATCAGAAGAAGAATTAAAATCTTTTCTTACGAAAAGGGCATTAGCGAGCTTGACCTATTTGATTAGCTTCACGCAAAGGTTGTTGATGCATACTGGCAGCTTCGGTTGGTGCTTCACTTGACATATGAGTCATATATTCTTGATGAGTATGATTTGGTCCCATATCTCTTGCGATTGCGTATGGAGCTGTAGGACGATTATCGACACCTGCTTCTGCTGCTCTACTTGGATCTTGAACCATATCACCTTTTTCGGTAAGACCATAATCTGCTCTCTTCTTTGCTGGGAAAAAGTCAACAATGTAAGACAAGAAGAATAAGCTCAAAAGGAAAGCGAGCAACCATTCTGCAACTCCTGCTGCAGAAACTACACGATTACATTGTGAATTTTGATCTTCAACTTCACCATCACAAGTTGCATAACAACCAATGAAAACGATTAAAACTGCCAAAGCAACACCAAGGATGACCGATTTAACGATTGCCATTGCACGTAAATGCCAAAGTTCATCATCGTGTGATTTTGATAAACTGAAAATTTCTAAAGTTTGGAATAAAACTGAAATTGCAACACCTGCAACGAAAACGACAGTCATTGACCAATGAACATTTGGATATTCTATATCATCAAAGATTGATAATAAAATTAAACCAATTGCACCAATTATTGCGAAAATTACGCTGAAAATATCTAAAACAGTTTGCCTTTTACGTAAACTTCCTGGAATTCTACGTTGATGACGTAAATGACGTTCCAATAAAGTTGTTAACATATAAAAAGCAGCTGAAAGTACTGCAAAGATGATAAAATACGTATGATGTTGAGCGCCGACATCCGAAATGAAAACGACTGTTGCATCCGAATTGACGTATTTCGGGAAACCATCTGCTCCCCATAAACCTAAAAGACCAAAGATGCATGCTGACCATAATGCAAAAGTGATGATTGGAACCACGAAATAATAGCCGTGAAGAGCTTTCTTCATTTTCAATGAGGATTGATTTGTAGGGATGGAAATGATGGGAACGAAAAAAAGAAAGACTTTTGACAAATCTTCTTAAGAAAATGTTTTGGTATTCTACTAGACAGGCCTTTATTCTCGTTCGATCTCCGCGTTCGATTCATGGCTGTGCGAGTGCATACAAATTGAATTGATGAAGTGGAGAAATTTTGCACATTTTCTTTTTTCAAATGCAGGTAGAAAAACTGAACCCTTCCAATGATCTCCAACTAGGGAAATGCAGTTGATTCAATGCGGATGGCTCAAATACATTATTTTCCTTTTTAAACGCCGTCTTCTTTTTTACACACACACGCACGCGTTTTAAGCTTGGCGTTATAACAGTCTTCCCGTCGAAGTATATTTTGTGCGTCATTTTGCATTTATACTCTAACTCCATCAAATCACCGAAAATGTTGTGCGGAAGCGGATTTTAAAGCTGCCCCTGCACAGCGTGTACTAAAAGATTTAATGAGTACACTGAGAACAAAGCTCATACTCAAAGTGTGAGATGGTGGTATATTCCACTAAAAAGATATGATTATCTTGAAAGCCTTAAGCTAGGCATGAAATAGATCAGGGCCAATTTTATCCAAATTTCATAGCATGATACACATAAAAATCAAATTAATCGTTCTTCCTTTCATCATGAAGTGTAGCATCTGGTGCATCACTATTTTGTTCTCTTGTGTCAACCTGTTCTGTTTGATTTGCATTTGATTGAGGTGCGGCAGATTGACCGGCTAGAGAACCTTGAACGCCTTCATCTTGTGCTCCAAATCCCATCTCTTTGCCTGTATTTGCTTTATAATTTTTAGCGTTCTAAGAGAATGCAAGAGGGATATTAATTAGAGTTCAAGTAGCTGTTTTTAAATGCTAGAGATACTTACCTGTTCATACTTTCTAAAGTGGCGAAAAGATGATAAGGATGACGATCAATGTTAGCAACTCATTCCTCTTCCGCTCTCATCCTTCCTACTCACCCTTTGACGAAATTTAGGTGATTTTTCATACCCTCAAAATTGACAGTTCCATCGGGATTTTTCATTGGAGTCATGATTGGTAGTTTTTTGAGTATTGTTCGATTGTGATGATGGATAATTGCAATCCTTCAAATAACCGGCGGCTTAAGCATTAATTCAGCTGTTTATGTATTTCACTCGCACAGCCATAATGCACTTTAAAGCTCAGCACGCTAAAAAAAAATTGGTTGGCTGTGGAGATTGTCTGTGCGTAAAACACGCGGAGCGAAAACCTTAAATGTAAACTATTTCTTGGCCGGAAGACTCGGTCGAGCATCCGGTTGGAAGAGAAGAAAGTGCATTCATTCGTTCATCATCTTCCGTCATCACCACAAACTTATCATCACAATGAAGGACCTTATGCTAGATGCAAACTTTCCCAAAGATGCAGAAGGAAGAACGTATCATGTAGGCACTAAACCTGGAGAAGTTGCTAATCGGATCATCACTGTGGGTGATTATACGCGTGCAAGAAGGATTGCAAAAAGTTTTGATGGTGGAAAACCTATATTCGAACATGAAAGTCATAGAAAATTCTTAACATTAACTGGAACATTTAAAGGCGTTCCTATCACTGTAGTCGCAATCGGAATGGGTTTTAGCTTAGTTGACTTTTTCGTTCGTGAATGTCGTGCTGTCGTTCAAGGTGATTTACTCATCGTTCGTTTAGGTTCTTGTGGTTCAATTTCAGATCGAGCAAATGTGGGTTCAGTCGTCGTTCCATATAAATCAATCGGAGTCTTGCGTAATTATGATCATTTCACACTTTCTGACAAAGCAAGTACATCTTCACGACCTTACACCATCACCCAACCACTTCCATGCGATAAGACACTTCATGATCAGCTCTATTCCGCATTACAAGCCACAAAGCCGACTGTTGACCCAAAACTCTTTGACAATGACCCCAACGCTCCAGTCGCTCTCAATAATATCAAAAACGCAAGCGCTGACAGCTTCTATTCATCACAAGGCAGACAATCAGATTTATTCGATGATCAAAATGAAGACTTGATCAAAGAACTTCAATCACAACAACATGACTTGCAAACATTCGAAATGGAGACTTTTCTTTTGAATCATTTAGCAATCTCTGCAAATGCTAGCAAAAGTGTTCGATCAGGTCAGCAAGGTACGATGCGTATGGGTGCCGTTCAGATGGTCTTCGCAAATCGTTCTTCACAGGCATTTATCACGCCTCAACAAGTAGAAATTTTGGAACTTTGGTGCGGAAAAGCTGTCTGTCAAGCATTGGTATCCATTCAAATCGAAGATGATAAATTACATGGTGAAGGAGTATGGAGTGCGAAATAAGAAGAAAAAAATGTATGAACAGTGTACAAAATATATCCTAGCTGCCATCAAACGCTTCCGCCTGATAGCCAGAATTCTCGTTCATCTTCTTGGTGAGTTTGAGTGTTGTTGTTGCTATTTTCTCCCGCTCTTACAGCGTCTGCAAGAATTTCCCGCGTATCTTGCCCTTCTCTATTACCAGACGCAGGTCGAGCAGTGTCACGATTTCCTGGTCTAGATATTTGATGGTAAGAGGGTGGTAATTCGATCCTACCCATCAATTCTTCATCATCAAGCGAATCATCCATTAGCAAACCTGCATCGCTATGTTGAAGGATTTGCGTTGGACCTCTAGAATCTCTGTTTGCCATTGAAGTTCGACTTTCGCTAGTTGCCATTTCAGTACCAAGAGAATGACGTAAAGAGCTTTGTCCGCCGCTATTCAATTGCCCTTCGTTCCGGTGATCACCATTACTTGAATGCGGACTAGCCGAATTTCCTTGACTGCTTGAATTACCCACAAATCGTGTTTCGATCAAAGGAAGTGCACTACCAAATGTTGAAACATTACCTTCCAAACCTTCACTGCGTGGTCTATAATTACGTGCTGAACTGTTTGGAAATTGTTGGGAGGCTGTGCTGCTCATCGTATTGCTCATATTCATGAAAGGATTACCGCCTGTACTACTTCCGCTTAGAGAAGATGAACGAATAGCATTGAACGCTTCTGATCCCGTACCGGAAGGTGAATCGGGCTGTTCGGTTGAGGGAACACTTGTGTACCGAGCTGAAGCCGAAGAGGTATTTGTATTGTATCCGGAAGAATTCCAGCCGTTGGAGCTTTGAGCGACATTACCTGCTCCCCTGGAAGATTGATCAGAAAGTATAGTATCACGAACATGTTCGCGTTCATCACTTGATTCAGATTGAGGTGACGTTGGTACAGCACCACCTAAGCGATTTGAAGTGGAAGAGGGCGGAGAATTGACAGAACGTAAATAATTTCGATCGATTGGTGCACTATATTCGGATTTTCCCAATTCTCCGTCTGCACCTTTTGGTAAGTCCCAAAAAACAGTTTTACGTCCATGTCTTTTTCGCCATAAATACCAAGAAAGAATTGCAGCAAGTAAGCCAGCACCAATTGCAACGCCAATACTTAAACCTGCAATTTGACCTGCACCTAAATCTGGACCTGATATACTACCATTCTTTACGACTTCGACCGAAGTAGCAGTTGAAACTACACCGTTTGTAGTTACCAATGAAGAGACTAGACCAGAGTAATCCGGCATACGTACATCCGGTCCCAATGTCGCAGTCGGAGTAGGCATGCCTTGCGTCAAGGTGGGGCTAATCAGACATTCCTGACCTTCGTATTCGTTCAAGCCGACGATATTAGGTCCCGAGACACCTCCTATACCATGTGCATCAGTCATTGCAAACATGTATTGCAATCCAGGTTGAACGGATAGAGTTGTGTTGAGAGACAAGGCTGTAACATTGGGAACGGCAATATGTAGAGGCGGTCGTTGTGACGGGATGAGGTAAAGATCCATTGGGGCAGAGAAAGTGACGGAAGTGTTGCTCATTGATTCCCACTCGACGGCTATATCTGAGCATACATTGCTATTGTTGCTGGTAAAAAAAGTGAAATCCAATGGTACGTTAGCCCTTTGACATCCTATGTTACTGGTTTGCACTGTTTGAAACATGGAAGTATTGAGAAGTCTTCCAGTAGAATCGCCAACGATAACAAACATTTCAGGTGTGGACGGGAATGGTGGATTGTTTGCAAAGTTTGGAACGTTGAATTCGTATAGCCAAGTTTTCACGTCCGGATCTGCATAAGTCGAAGGTAAAGAGGTAGAATAGGAAAACCAATTATCGAATCCGATAAAGACTGTAAAAGGTGGCATTCCACCAAGGGTAGAGAATACGATTTGAATGGGTTCGCAGCTGGTTGGTGGTGAGACGCTGATATCAAATTGTTGAAGATTGTTTGCAGCTGTAAAATCCCTTTCTAAAATTTCTCTCCGTCTTTTGACTAGTGTTGCAACTGATTCGGGGTATTGTTGGTTGAATGGAGAGGAAGCGTTTGTGCTAGTTAAAAGGGACAAGATTGCTGTCATTATCACAAGTTGACTTGAGGAAATCCATCTCGATGGCT
This sequence comes from Meira nashicola, assembly GCA_001600355.1. NCBI lineage: Eukaryota > Fungi > Basidiomycota > Exobasidiomycetes > Exobasidiales > Brachybasidiaceae > Meira > Meira nashicola. Next base: position 5,567,257 of record BCJU01000001.1, on the reverse strand, counting down.
TTCCGCGACGGTGTATATTGCAATCGGATCTACTTCCTGTGCATTGATTCACGGAAGGACGGGATGGTCCCGCGCCCTGATTGCAACCATAATAGCAATGAAGGGGATGTAATGTATCAGACATTATGTCTTGAGCACTTTGATGCTGATGATTGTTCCTTTAAATGTTCACCCTTTTCATTATTCGCTTCACAACGACGCAAGTCTTCTATGATCTTTCTTTGTTGGGCGGAGAGATGACGGTCGATGCCAAAAAATACCAAAATCAGACGTCGATCCTGAATTCTGTCGAGCATGTACGTACGTAGAATGACGGCTATGCAGAGATAATCTCTCGAACAACCCAATAAAATTGCCGCTTCTCATGTGTACATATATGTGCCCGTTCTAGCAAGAATCCCGCAAAAGGCATGGATGCCTTCAAGGTTAAAAAAATATAAAGTCACCGTTTCCACACACACACACTATCTCTGTGTGTGTGCTTGTATGCAGTAGAGAAAATTGGTAGCGTAGTATGCAAATGTTTGTATGACTATTTCGTATGTCTGCAGCGAAAAGCGGATTCTTCCTCCCTCCAGGGCAGGCGTACCATTCACTCAAACACGTATGATCTAAAAGGTGCATAGATTAAATTTATGCGTGCGTGCGCTGCGCAAAGAAATTTGATCGAAAAGGAAGGTTAAGTAGAGCAGCAGTGTGGCTTCGATAAAATAAGATTCTAACAAAACGTGTTCATTTCCCCCACCGAGAAGTATAAATGAGGAAAAAAAAATGGCCGTTTACGCAGTTGGGGATTTGCGAATCGATAAACTCCGAATAAAACCTACGTTGATTAGCGTGGGGAGAAAAGACAAGAAAGAAAGGCATACGTGCAGGTGCATACATACATGCATTCATTCGTGCCTGCTTTTTAGAAGTCCTACTCAGGTTCATTATGTGACGATCATTTTTATCTTTCTTGCCATCCAATTGAACCTGACCCGAATAGACGATGTCTGAGATCAGCTTCATATGCAAATTCCATGATTGCAATCTTGACAAAATGACGTGCTTGCGGCTGTGCCAAGCGAGAATTTTGGCGATAAAAAGGTGAAATCCGAATGCATTCTTCACCTATACCATAAAGAACAATGCTTCAAAATATGAAATGTTATCGATTGTTGATCGTCATATTTACCTTTTTATGGATATGTGGAAAGGTTATTGCTTCTTCTTCTGATACGAGTTCAGGATCGGATAAGAGAAAAGATGTAGAACATGAAGATGTCGTACAAAGCGCAAAACGTCGAAAAGCACGATTAGAAAATGATATGAGCGAATACAGTAAAACCTGGGATGAAGCTGATAAACAAGTTAAACTAGGACATTCAGGTCGTCAATCGTGGATGAATTTACGTAAACAGCAAAAGAAGGAAGAAGGCATCGCAAGAAAATATAATATGTACGGAAATATTCTCAAGGGAGACACTCAAGTACAACATGGAATGCATAGGATTGCAAACAAACATACACAATCATCCAAAGAAATCCAAAAAGAAATGGATGAAGTAAAAGGAAAAGGGAAAGTCAGTCCAACACGAGCTCAAAAGGAGAATGAAGAACATTACGATAAATTATTAAAATTTTCTACTGAAATAGTAAAAGAAGATACAAAGATTCACGGTAAAAATCGCTGTCGGATCATGTAACGAAAATTTCAACCGGGGCAAACATCCTTTCCTTTTTTCACAACGCCCCATATTATTAACAAATTTGAAACACAAGAAGGCAACAAAGTAACGCCCTCAAGCCGGAGATTGTTCAGAATCACTCTGTACATCCGTTTAGTTTTTTCAATAAACTCCATCAAGAAACCTCGCAATGCTTAAATTACAAGTTTTATACTATTTTCTTGGTTTTCTTTCGATTATCATTTATACTTTGCAACCCTGTGAATGCATTCCAACGTTCTTCCAGGAATATCGAAAGAAACGACAAAAAATCAGGGAGAAACGTCTTAAATTAAGTGCAGCAGAAATACGGTTAAAAGATCTTAATGAAAAGTATCATCGTCGTGATAGATCTGAACAGTTCGCAGAAGATATAGGAGTAGAATACACTCATTCGAATAGATCAAAGTGGATAAAAAATGATATTAAACACGTTGAATTGAATGCAAACGTTAACCGACATCTATTGGCAGCGAAACACGTTGGAGTTCCAGAAATAAGGCATGCTTTGGTTCATCGTGCTAAAGGTCTACAAAAGAAAAGCTTTAAATTATTCAAGAAAAAGAATGAGCTTAGACGAACAGGTTTTAACTCCGATGAAATGTTTGATCGCAATTTAGAGGAAGACAATAGAAAGTATGCTAGCTTTAATGATAAATAGGCAAAATGTCTAGAAATCATCAATAAGCATTCTCAGTACTTATCTATTCATGATAAGAATCGATGCAACATTTTATGACAGCAGCTAATACACATATTGAAGGCACTCTTTTTTTATCGGGGCAAAAGACTATATACTTAGTTGTTGTATATAGGCGTAACTCTTCCACGCTCCGAGATTGTGGATAAGGTTCTATGAAAGTACACAACGGTATTTTTTTCTTGCTTTTTGCCACCATCCATCTTAAACTTATGTACAAGGATGCTTAAAATACGAGTTTTACTCTTTTTGCTGATCAATATTTTGATTATTCTTTATTCTCTACAACCTTGTGAATGCGTTGCTACCTTCTTTCAAGAATATCGCAAGAAACGACAAAAGATTAGGGAGAAACGTCTTAAATTAAGTACAGCAGAAGTGCGCCTAGAAGAACTTAGAAGACAAGACCTTCGCCGAGCTAGATCTGAACAGAATGCAGATCAACACGGAGTAAAACAAGATCATTCAAATAGATCGAGATGGATCACGAAAGATATGTTAAGAAATAAGGTAAATGCAAATATTAAACGACATCAAGTACTTTCAAAAATAATGAGGAATGATCCAGCAATGAGTGATATTTTCAATCATCGAGCAAATGAATTACAAAAAGATTCTCATAAATTAAGAAAAGAGAGAAACCGGCTCAAACGAACAGGTTATACAAGTGTCATTCATGAACATTTAAATAAAGATAAAGAAGATATGCGTGATGATAATTCTTTTCTTAAAGCAGAAAAATGTCGGAAGATCATTAAAAAGAATTCCGAATATCTATCTATTCATGATAGAATTCCTTGTAACATTCTATAGAAAAGGAAGTATAGTCTTATAAATAGTATAACAATGCAACATTCAAGCTCCTTTGGTTCTGCGAATCCGTTTCTACTTAACTTGTGTTCTTTCGAAGCAACAATTGCCATACTTTCTCTTATTTTTCTTCTATCTACACCCCAACCTTATCCATTCTCAGAATCTATATAACATTTTATAATACAGTTCATGTGTTAAACTGAGCGAAGAATAAATTAATTTGATTGTGCGGCCTCTTTCACGCCCCGAGAAAGTGAATGAATCATTGCATAAATACACACCAATCCCTTTTCTTGCCACACCATCCATCTTATAAATACAGAGATGCGTAAATAAACAGGTTTTACTCTTTTTACTGAGCAACGTTTTGATCTTTCTTTACTCTCTCCAACCTTGTGAAAGTATTCCAACCTTCTTTCAAGAATATAGAAAGAAACAACAAAAACTTAGAGACAAAAGGCTAAAGTTAAGTGCGGCAGAAATGCGCTTAAAAGACCTTCGAGAAAAATATAATCGTCGAATTCGATCTAAACAAAATGCAAGAGAAAATGGTGTATTTATTGATAACTCAAACAGAAAAAAATGGGTGCAAGAAGATATAAAACATATTAAAATAAATGACAATTTGAGGCGTCATCGGTTACTTGCAAAATATCTCAAGGTTCCAGAAATAAGTGACGCTTTAAATCATCGTGCAGATCATTTGCAAGAAAAATCCAATAAATTACAGAAACAAAAAGATAAGTTAAAACAAACAGGCATAGAAGATTTGGATTCCTACGGGCATAATGTTAAAGATGAAAACGATCGTTATTATATCTTTAACAAAAAGGAGGGAAAATGCCAAAAGATTATCGCGAAGAATGCCAAATATTCATCTTTCAATACTCAAAATCAGTGTCCAATTTTGTAAGGATAGAGCTACAATCAAGATACCTTCCTTTATATGTCATTCTTGATCACTTGTTTGCTGTTTATATGTGGCTGCCTGCCCGATGAAATAAATCTGTAACGCAAAAAGTACAGCAGGTTGAAAACGTATTGCGTACGTTCCGAGATGAGACATCCAAGAAATACACAAAGACTCATTTTTATCCTCTTGATATTTTTACTATCATCTACCCAAAGGATGCAAAAAATACAAGTTTTAGTCTTTCTAGTAAGCATCACCTCAATCATTCTGTTTATCTTACAGGATCCGGTTGGCTGTAATCCTATGTATTTCCGGGCTTATCGTGAAAAGCAACAAAAGCTTCGTGAAAAGCGACTTAAAAAAAGTGCAGCAGAAAAACGATCAAAGGAACTTGAAGATAGATACCGCCTTCGTATTCAATCTAAACGAAATGCAGATGATAATCGAATGACACCATTTCACACAACTAGAACGAAATGGATTAAAACAGATATGTTACAAACTAGAGTAGAAGCGAATACGAGGAGGCACCGTCTAGCTTCGAATTTATTATCTAAAGAAGTTCCTGAATTAGGCGATATTTTAGATCATCGTGCTAATCAACTACAAGCAAAATCCAAAGAAATAAATGAACAAAAGAAGGAAGTAAAACGTCAAGGTTTCAATAACTTTGATGATTATAAGGTTTTCTATAAAAATTTACATAAAGAGATCAAGGTACGCGATAAACTTAACGAGAAAACGGAAAAGTGTAGGAGAATCATTGACAAGAATGAAAAGTATATTGATACTCATAGTCAAAACAGCTGTAGCATTATGAAGTAAGCGCTAGAACACAAATTATTACTTTTCCTTTTTGCCCCTTTCTTGTATAAATAGCATACTTTGAGTGTATATCTACAAATAGTGTTTTTTTTTGTGTTGCCCCGAAGACTTCACGTCGTTGTATCTGACTTTCATTATCATTTCACTTTTAACAACCATCATACTGTGTCGAAACATGCTTCCAAAACGGGTATTATTCGTTTTAATCTTGCTTTATATCTTACAAATTTCTCAAAGTAGACCATATAAAGAGAAAGAACAAGAAAAGATTCAAGCAAAACAAGCAAAAGTAAATAGAGCAGTAGTACGCTTAAAGAAAATAAAAGCAAAGCATGAACTTTTTCATAACTCAGTAAATAGAGCAAGAGAGGAAAATGTTAACTTAGACCATTCTAATAGGTCAAAATGGATCAGAAAAGATAAAGCTCAAGTAAAAATTGACGGAAATATAAAACGGCATCGTTTAATTGCGAAATACATTAACATTCCACCAATAAGCGATGCTTTAAATCATCATGCCGATCTGCTACACCCTGAATCTGATAAACTTCAAAAGAAGAAGGAAAAATTAAAAAGAAGGGGTAAAAAAAGTTACTATAACTCTATAATGAATTTTCATCGCGAAAACTACAAGGATATTCGATATTTTGAAAGGTTAGAGAAATACCAACATATCATTGAAAAAAATGAAAAGTATCTATCTACTCATAATCAAGTCTGAAGAAATGATTCGTAGCAACTAAAAGTTCTTCTTCTGCATTTAGTGTATTAGAACGCATCGAGCAATGAAAGAAATATTTATCTGCTCATGATAAAAGTCCATGTAATATTTTGTGACAAATGTAGAGGCTGGGTTTAGTGTATGAATGTTTTAAACATATTCAGGCATATTTCTATTACTCCCCGAAACTATGTTATATATTGATTGCTTTATAACTTCCATCTTGATTGCTTTATAACTTCCATCTATCTTGTTATTGATCGAATATGCTTGCTATACAAGTTTTTCTTCTTTCGTTACATATTATCCCAGTCTTACTTTCTGTTATAACACCCTCGGTTGAATGTAAACCTATGTTTTTCCAAGGATATCATAAAAAACAACAAAAGCTACGAGAGGCAAGACTTAAAAAAAGTGCAGCAGAAGTTCGTTTAGAAGAACTCAATAAAAAGTACAATCGTCGAATCAAATCTCAGATGAATGCATTGGAAAGTAATGTCAACTTGTTCCATACATCCAGATCTGATTGGATTAAAAAAGATATGTGGCATAACAAGATAAACGGAACCATGAGAAGACAACGTTTAAGTGCAAAACTTTTACAAAAAGAAAACCCAGAACTTAGTAATATCTTTGATCATCAGGCAGATTATTTACAAGAGCAATCAAAGAATTTACATGTAAAAAAAGATGAGATTAATAAAAACGGCTTTACAGATTATACACATGAGAAGACACGCGATTTCAACTTCAATGAAGATCAGAAGGTGTATGATAAATATATGAAGAAAGCGACCAAATGTATAGACGTAATCCAGAAGCATAAGAAGTTTATTGATACCGAAACTCAAAATCAAAATAATTGTAGCATCATGTAGCAATCATATACTTCCTTCGCTTCTTTTCAAGATCATCATTTATACGATCAGCTGGCGTACCTGATGAAAGTGTAAAACAATTTAATTTGCGCCCCGTATACCTTTTCTTTTGCCACTCTACTTTTGATATTTAAACTTTCTACTATCATCATCTTAGATGTTTAAATTGCAAGTCTTTTTGTTGTTATATCTTATCCCAATTTTGCTATCAATTTTACAAAATACTCAATCCAGTCCTGCTTTTTTCCAACAATATCGAAAAAAGCAGCAAAAGAACAGAGAGAAACGATTGAAACAGAGCGCAGCAGAAAAACGTTTAGAAGATCTTACTAAACAATATAATCGTATACTGAAATCTATACATAATGCGAATAATGATGGAATATATATAGATCATTCAAATAGATCGGACTGGATTAAGAAAGATATGATACAAAACAAAATCAACGCGAATATAAGGAAGCATAGACTTGCTGCGAAAGTGCTAAAAGGAAATATAGAGATAAAAGATGCATTAGGACATAGGGCAAATCACTTGCAAAAAGAATCTAATGATTTACAAAAGCAAAAAGAAGAACTTAAACAGAAAGGATTTATAGATAAAGAGATGATCGATTTGAATGAATTCAATAAAGTTCACGCTTCTGAAAGATTTGATATAAAAGCGGATAAATGTCGAAAAGTCATTCAAAAGAATGCTAGATATTTATCTACTCACGATAAAGGTCTTTGTAATATTTTATAGCACTTCATTAGATTCATCAATGAAAGTTTGACAATTATTTGTTTGCGTTCATTGCCCCGATTACAGGGATATTTGTGTATTCTTAAAATGTTTGGAAAACTTCTACAAAACCCGTGTATAGATATCTTCTCTTCCTGCTCAAAACGTCTTTACAGATAAAAAACGGTGATGCATCCTAATTTTGCTTCTCTTTTAATTTTTCTACTTTTATCTACTTTAGTGATTTCAGGTGATCATAAGCCATGGTATAGAACTAAAAGTTCGCATGAACATAAATTAGCAAAAGAGCAAATGAAAAAGAATGAAATTGAACACCATCAAGAACAAACTGTTCAACAAAAGAAACGAGTCCAATCTATAAATTGGCAATTAGAAAAGTTTAAAGAAGAAAGAAAACATATTCCTCCTGGTTCTGCATTACAGAAAGAATTAAAATCAAAAATTCACGAAATAAAGGAAGCAGAAGCAAGTACTAGAAGGCAAAAGTTAGCATACTATTTATTTCAAAGAACACATCAAAACGTTTCGCATGCTTTATGGCAAAATGTAGTAAACGCTCCTCAAAATCATCAAAAACTACAAAAAGAATTCGCCAAATTGAAATCTCAAAATTATATATATGATTATCATCCATATATTATAAAGTCTGATAGGGAGGATTATGAACATAAGAATTGCTATCTTCATTCAGAAAAAATATATCATGAGAAAAAATTAGAAGAACAAAAACAAAAACTTGAAAAGCTTCAATCAAAAAAGAGCCTTTTCAGTTGGAAGTCTTTTCCCGGCCAAAAGAAAAGAGACTCACGCATTTCATTGAATTGATTCATGTGAACGGAATAATAAGAACTAAAAGCCCCGAATATTAGTTGATTGAAACCTTGAAAATTTCGAATTTGGTTAAACATGAAGAGCCCCGAATTTATACGATTGTACCTATATAGACCTTGAAAAGAATTCAACGGAATTTCTGTCTTTCTCTTCTAATTTCACTATAATGCAATCCCAGTTTTTGCTACTTTTATTGGTACTTATACTTACAATTGTGCTTTCAGCTGACGATAGTAAGCCATGGTATAGGTCTAAAACTCATCATGAACGAAAGCTTAAAAGCGAAGCAGAGAAAAAGGGCGTAATCGAATACCATCAACAGGAAATTAGCGACAGAAAGAAAGTAATTGAAGATATCAATCGGGAACATAATCTTTTTGAAGAAGAAAGAAGGGAAATTCCTCCTGGCTCTTCTAAACGAACAGAATTGAAAAAGAAGCTTGACGAAAGCAGAGAGGTTAGAGGGAATATTAAAAGGCAAAACTTATTATCAAAGATTTTAGAAAAGGATAATCAACATGAATTTTCACAAGCTTTAAAATATAACGCTGCTGCTAATACGCCTTTAAAGCAACAAAAGTTAAGAGAAGAAATGGAAGCAATAAAAGCTAAGAATAATATTAACCCTACAATTCACGACATAGAATATCAACAAGATTACGAGAAGAATTGGGATTTCCATACAAAAAGAAGAGCTCAGGAAGAAATAATAAGAGAACATGAAAAAGAACTTAAAAAGCTTCAAGAGGATTCTAAGAAAAAAGAATATGGTAAATGGAAGTTTTTCCCAGGTCTTGGTAAAAGAGAATGATGAATGATTACTTGTTTTTCATGCACAATAAGAGAAGTCATCAAAAACTATAAGACGGGGCAAGAAAGCCGAGGTAAAAGACGACAGCAACTGTATAGCCTCATTCAGAGTCAATTACAGACAAGTTCAATTATTTGTTTTTTTTTTCTCAAAATGGGGCGTCAAAGAGTATATGAAACAATAAATCAACTATCTATCTACTTCGTAATGCAAAGTGAATAAACATTTCCCCTTTATACATTCATGTATCTGAAGTACAATTTTTACTTGCCTTTCATCATGAAAACCTATAGTATCTTAACATTTCTTGTCTTATTTTGCCCTTGGGTGAATGCAAAGCAAGACTATAAAAAGGAAATCGAAACTAGAAGAGCAAATATCAAAGAAGGCAATGAGAAACTTGAAATGGAAAAATCCCGATATGCTGTATTAGAGCAGAAACAGGAACAGTTTTATGATGAATGGAAAGAAGTCAAAAAAGGAAATACGAATCGTAAAGCATGGGAAGAGAAACTTGGTGAACGAAAAAAGGTTGATGCAAATATTAGATCACATGAACTTATAGGTAAAATTCTCCTTAGAAATAATGTAGGAGTAGGACAAGCAGTGTTAGACAGATTGCCAAAACTCAAAGCGAATCAAAAGGAAATTCAAACAGAGATGAATACAATCAAGAAACAAGGACGTCACGATCCAGAACTGGAAAAAGTGCATGCTAAACAATACGATAAAGAGGAAACCAAGATCTATCATGCAAAAAAGGACAGTAATGCTGCTATTACGCGACACGACGATTACATCAATGACAACACAAATGCTTTACGCCAAGCTTATAACAAACATTATTCGAAGTCGAAGTATAGTCCTTCTCATCTTGTGAAAGCGGTCAAAAATCGTATTAGAGACGCTCGGGATGCTCGCAAAAAGCAGTACATGCTACCCAGATTTCGATAGAAAGCAGCCTAAACTAGCACATGCCTTGTATGCGTGCTTCTTTAATGTGCTCGACGGTTGTAATGACATCGCATTATAAAGTCAATGTGATGATGATGATGTACAGATATGGTTTCGTGTCAGTCTCCGATCAGTATCATTTTGCAGCAATAACCCCTTTAATGGCTTCCCTCAAGTCCTGCAAGAAAAGGAAATAAATTGTGATCAGTGACTATTGCATGATGTTGTTGTAAAGTTGTAACACTCACCACGCTACGAGGATCAAACTGTAGGCCAAGTTCAAACGCTTCTCTTGCTTCGCTTAATCTGCCCAAACCTTGCAAAGCTTTTCCTTTCCGATAATGTGCTTTTGGCCATGGCTTTTTGAGTTTTGTACATGCTTCTGCGTCACACAAAGCTCCAACCCAATCACCCACTTCTGCTAATGCTGCACTTCTGTTTGCTAAGCAAATTGCTAATTCATCTCTTGCCATTTGATTATTCTCCCATAAAGGTCTTGAAGCAGCAACATCGATTGCCAAAGTGAACATTCGAATTGCGTCTACGTAATTCTTTTTGCTAAATGCTGCATTTCCATCTTCTTTGGCTTTATTGATCGCTAAGCTGCGTTGAGGTGGAACTACGTTTGGAGGTGGTGGAATGGGTATCTGTGGTGGTAATGCTGATAATGATCTAATCAATGCGTTTAAAACGTTGACATCATGTGTAGGCGAAGTGAGTGTATGTGTATTTGGATCGATTGCCAAAGGAACAGCGTGGAAATTAGCATCACTCAATGCCATTTGTTCTTCTGTAGGAATAGGTGCAGAAGGTGGACCATGTTGATGGTCATGCTGATGTTGTTCAGACGCCATACTGAAGCAGAGACGATGATGAAAGCAACTGATCAAGAAGTAAACTTCTCTCAAGAATGTTAATTGCCTTTGCGCGGCGTTACACCTTATTTCTTGTGACGTGGATTAGCCCATGACATGCATGTGGGCGCTACCCCTCCGCATTGACGCGTAAAAAGGGTGTGCATGCAATTACGCATAGTATCGGAAAAATATAAGTTCCAAGCCAAAGCAGATTCATGTTTGTGTACACAGTCCCATTGAATTGATTCATATGAACGAAATGATAAGAACTAAAAGCCCCAAATATTAGTTGATTGAAATCTTGGGAAAATTTCGAATTTTGCTTCAACATGAATTCAGGGCCCTATATATTGAATCAAAATCGACCTTTAAAATGATTAAAATCTTTTCATCCTTCTCTTCAACGTTCACTATAATGCAGTTCCAATTTTTGCTACTTTTGTCGGTACTTATACCTATACTTATACTTTCAGCTGATGATAGTAAGCCATGGTATAGGTCTAAAAGTCAACATGAACAAATTCTTAAAAAGGAAGCAGAGAAAAAGAAAACAATCGAATACCATCAATATAGAATTAGAAGCGGAAAGAAAGAAATTGAATATATTAATAGAGAGCATAATCTTCATAAAGAGGAAGTAAGAGAAATTCCTCTTGGTTCTTCAAAACGAATAGAATTAAAAGAAAAGCTTAACGAAATCAGAGAGGTTAGAGGGAATATTAAAAGGCAAAAGTTATTATCAAATATTTTACAAAAACATAATCAAGAATTTTCAGATGTTTTAAACCGTAATGTTGCTGTTAATTCGCCTTTAAAGAACCAAAAAGTAAAAGAAGAAATGGAAGCAATAAAAGCTAAAAATATTATTATCCCTAAAATTCACGATAAACAGAATGAAGAATATTCACTAAGGGATAGAGGCTTCACATTAAATAGATGGGCGTATGAAAGTGTAGTAAGAGATCACGAAAAAGAACTTGAAGAAATTCAAAACGATCAAAAGAAGAAAGGAAAATGGAAATCCTTCCTAGATTTTGGTAAAAGAGAATGATGATTGATTTGCCATGGCGTATCTTATGTATCATACCTAATGTTAATTGCCCTTGCGCGGCGTTTCAGCTTATTTGCATGTGGGCGCTGCCCCTCCGCATTGACGCGTGCATGCAATTAGGCATAGTATCGGAAAAAGAGAAGTGATTTAGTGATTTTCATGTCAAAGCACTTTCTTCGTAAATTACCTTCATCGGTACTCACATGCCAATGGCGGATGAACATCCCTCATCAAAACGCTTGAGAACCGATGATTCAAACTCTCAACATGAGAGACCGATATTCAGATTACCTAATAGACCTTCTGGATCATCAATAAATGCACGTAGTCGAGGAAGTGAAACACCTTCTAATCCAGGAGGACTCAGCACTATCGCTCGTGAAAGATTAGAAGCACATCGTCGTCAGAAAGCCGCAAAGGCAGCTGCCAGTACATCTGCAGAAACAAAAGATGCAGAAAAGGCTTCAGGTAGCAACCCGATGGATGATTTTCGTCAGCGATTGAATCGTCTTCCTCAGAATAATACAAGACGTGAACGACAGTCTGATGATTCATTTCGCTGGAGTAGTTCTCAATCTGATCGTCGTAAATGGGATGCAACTCCACGCAGCGAAGCAAGTCTTCCGAACCGATCATGGGATAGTACTCCACGACCGCCAAGATCTGAAGCAGATAGAAGAAGCAATTGGGATTCAACCCCAAGATCAATGCCAAGATCAAGTCGTATGGATGAAACTGCTTCAACAATAGTGGGAAGGAATTGGGAAGCTGATGAGGAAGAAGAAAAAGCTTTAGATCGTGATTGGTATGGAATGGAAGAAGGTGGAGGCGTGGCTGGTGATGATGAGAATAATCCATTTGGTGGATTTGATGAAGTTAGTGCAGCGGCTGCAGTTACTAAAAAGATGAATGCCAGACAAATTGCACGAAAACAAGAACAAGATGCATGGGAAGATGATCGTTTGCGAGCGGGAGGTGTTGGTTCACGTAAATTGATTGATTTAAATGCAAGTATGGATGATGAAAGCGAAAATCAAGTTCATCTTCTTGTTCATGATTTACGTCCACCCTTCTTGGATGGAAAGACTCTATACACCAAACAATTAGAGCCAGTCAATCCTGTCAAAGATCCAACATCCGATCTTGCTGTCTTTTCACGAAAAGGAAGTCGACTTGTACGTGAACTTCGAGAGAAGAAAGAGCGTCAAAAAGCAGCCGCAAAAGCTACCTCTTTAGGAGGGACGAGATTGGGAGATATTATGGGCGTCAAAGATGAGGATGAGGAAGGAAATCATCACAAAAAGGGAGAGGAGAAAAACGACTACAATCATAAAAGCGAGTCACAATTTGCAAACCATTTAAAAAAGGCAGAACGAGGGGGCTCTAACTTTACACAAGCAAAAACATTGCGTGAACAGAGACAATATCTACCTGCATTTGCATGTCGTGATGAATTGATGCATGTCATTCGTGAGAATCAGGTAGTTATTGTGATTGGTGAAACTGGTTCAGGAAAAACGACACAAGTTGCACAATTCTTGTATGAGGAGGGGTATGCAAAACATGGGATGATCGGATGTACACAACCAAGGCGGGTTGCTGCAATGAGTGTAGCCAAGCGTGTTAGTGAAGAGATGGAAGTCGAATTGGGAAGCACAGTTGGATATGCAATCCGATTTGAAGATTGCACTAGCGAGCAAACGCGAATCAAGTATATGACTGATGGTGTGCTGTTAAGAGAGTCATTAAATGAAGGTGATCTGGATAGATATAATGCAATCATCCTCGATGAAGCTCACGAAAGGAGTCTCAGTACAGATGTTCTTATGGGTTTACTCAAAAAGATATTGACAAGGAGACGCGATCTCAAATTGATCGTTACATCTGCAACCATGAATGCAGAGAAATTTTCAAGTTTTTTTGGTGATGCACCCATGTACACTATTCCCGGAAGAACATTTCCCGTTGATGTTTTGTTCAGCAAGACACCATGTGAGGATTACGTGGAGAGTGCTGTCAAGCAGGTTCTGTCGATCCATCTTTCACAAAATCCCGGCGATATCCTAGTGTTCATGACTGGTCAAGAGGATATCGAAGCAACCTGTGAGGTTGTACAAGAAAGGCTTGGACAGCTTGATAATGCGCCGCCTTTACTTGTGCTTCCTATTTACTCTCAAATGCCAGCTGATTTGCAGGCCAAAATCTTTAATCCGAGCGAAAATGGCGAAAGAAAGGTGGTAGTTGCGACAAATATCGCAGAGACATCTTTGACTGTGGATGGAATCATGTATGTTGTAGATGCAGGGTTTAGCAAATTGAAAGTTTATAACCCTCGTGTGGGTATGGACTCGTTGCAAATCACCCCAATCGCACAAGCCAATGCAAATCAACGCTCTGGACGGGCAGGAAGGACGGGAAGTGGGACTGCTTATCGGTTGTATACTGAATTAGCTTTTCGGGACGAGATGTTCTTGAATGGAATACCTGAAATTCAAAGAACAAATCTGGCCAATACTGTATTGTTGTTAAAATCACTTGGAGTCAAGAATTTGCTCGAATTTGATTTCATGGATCCACCACCACAAGATACGATTATGACGTCAATGTATCAATTATGGGTTTTGAGTGCTTTGGATAGCATGGGTAATTTAACAAAAGTGGGCAAGCGTATGTCTGAATTTCCAATGGAACCAAGTTTGAGTAAGATCTTGATCGCAAGTGCTACACAGTATGGATGTAGTGAGGAAATGTTGACAATTGTGGCTATGCTTTCTGTTCCTTCGGTGTTTTACAGGCCAAAAGAAAGAATGGAAGAGGCTGATGCTGCTAGGGAAAAGTTTTATGTTGCAGAGAGTGATCATTTGACATTGTTGCACTGCTATACACAATGGAAGTTGAATGGGTATAGGGATGGTTGGTGTGTTCAACATTTTCTTCATGCAAAGACATTACGAAAGGCGAGAGAGGTTAGAACGCAATTGGAAGAGATTTGTCAACAATTGAAACTTCCATTGTTGAGTTGTGGAACGGATTGGGACACGATTCGAAAATGCATCGTGACTGGATTTTTCCACCAAGCAGCAAAAGCGAAAGGGATTGGAGAATATGTGAATGCAAGAACAGGTGTTCCATTGCATTTGCATCCTACTTCTAGTGTATCTGGAGCAGGTGTTCAACCTTCTTTTCTTGTCTTTCATGAAGTGATTCAAACAAGCAAGACGTATATGCATACAGTAACTGCTGTTGATCCTCATTGGTTAGCAGAACTTGGAGGTGTGTTTTATTCTATTCGTGAAAGGGATGTTTCAGGTGCAAGATCAAAGTTACAAAGGGATGCCGAATTTTCACAAAGATCTGCGATTGAAGAAAGCTTTTTACGAGATAAAGCCGAAGCTGAACATAAAGATCAAATGCAAAGAGCACGACAAGAAAGTTCTACACCACGAATGGCCATGCCTGGAAGTGCAACGCCAAGGAAAGGGGGAAGGAGATTTTAATGTATTATTAAAAAGAAGAATTTGTAATTTTTATTTAAAAGGCCAAAGACTTGAATTCCTGCGAATGGTTCGATTATGCTTTTCAATTTCTGCTTTTTGAACATCTTTTCTAGCAATATGAGCATCATGATGTTCCCAATGACGATCATCAACTACACCTTTACTTTTTGCTTCTTCTAATTTAGATTGAAATTGTTTTTTAGCATTTTCAAGATGATGTGCACGTTCATTCATTGGTTGATGAATATTTTTGAAAACCTTTCCTGTTAATTCATGAATTTTAATATTCCTTTCAGCTTTATGACGTTGATCTAATAAATCTAAGACGTTGTTATGTTCACTATTACCAACGGGTGCATATTGGTGAGCTTCTTTGAAATTTTGATCGAGTTGTTTTAATTTATTTTCTGCTCTTTGTTTTCCTAGAGTTGCTTTTTCAACATTTGTTGCACGATATTCTTTAATTTTACCTGGAATAGATAAAGGTGCTTTTAAAATTTTACCAACCAGATTTGTTGCTTCTCCTCCTACTCCAGCTTGATGCGTGCCAGACGCTTTTGGACTTCCGACTGGAGATGATGAACAGCAGCTGACCATAAAGAGGGTCAACAGCAAGAAAACTTTAATTTGTAACATTGTCATGTTTAATGTTGTGTGTTGATGAAAGGAAAGAGATTTTTGTGCTCTTTTTTATACCTTACTACCTCGTCTTTCAACATTGTTTACACCCCGGTAATTTCCTTAAGACGCCGTTATACGCGCGGGTCTTTTGACATAAATCGGATGTTGATGACTACAGTTTTATTACCTACTATTCTTACGTATTATTTCATCATGATGAGCTATTGATCGAATTTGTTTTTCTCTTTTTGCAGAAAGGATATCCATTTGTTCTTTTGCATGTGCAGAATGATGTGTTCCTTGTGTTTTAATAAAATCCATCTTTCTTTGAATTTTTTTAGGGATATGTTCAAGTTCTCCCGCTCTTTGATTTAGTGCATGTGAAATTTGTTCAGGTTCTTTTATTAATTTTGCTGTTAATTTATGTCTTCTTATATTTGCTTCTTCTTTTTGTCGTTGAGAAAGTAAATCCATCCATTTTAATCTATGTGAATTACCAATTGGAACATGTGGATGTGCTTCTTCAAAATTTGTTAAATATCGTTCAAATTCATCTCGTGCTCGTTTTTTGCCTCTTTTTGCTTCTTCTATTATAGCTTTCTTTTCAAGGCCCTTTACTTTTTCAGGATCGGAGGTTGATTGTCTAGTTGGACTTTGTGTACTTAAACACCATTCAACATAAACTAGAAGGAGTAATAATATCAATAAGATTCGCATTATTACTACAAATGAAAGAGAGAGTATACATGGATAGGTATTGGCAGTATACCATGACTTAAGTTGATCGAAAAGTTTGACGTTGGTTGAGTTTGCATTTGGCAAAAGTGAGCCCCGCTCTGCCCCTTCTTTTGCGTTCTTGAATTTAATGGCTATGCTTACGGATTTTCTCATCATAAGCAGCTATGGTTTGTGTATATTTTTGCTGTTTTTCCTTCAAGGCTGTAAGTCGAGAATGTTTAAGATCTAAACTATAAGTTCTATCCTTTTCTACCTCATTCATTTGTTTTTGAAAATGATCAACATTACTTTTAAGCTTTTCTGCCTGACCATGAAAAACATCATTTAAGATTGAATGATCTTTAAAAATGATTTTAGATGCTATTTGTTGTGCATTTGCTCTTGCTTCTGTTTTCTTATGTTTTCCTGAAAGTTTTATCTATTTATCGTAGCCTGGATGACCCATCAAAATATCTTTATCCATAGCATCATCAACATTATTATAATATAAACTCATCTTATTTTCAGCTTTTGCTTTAAGCTTTATGGCTTCATTGAATTCTTGTTGATCATCATACTGGTGGAGAAGCGTTTAACGACATTGTTAGACAGAATAGTAAAACTGTCATAATCACAAAATTGTACGACTGTATATTTGCTATATCAGTCAAGATGATGGTAAGATGTAAGTTATTTGATTGAATACTAGAAATACAAACATAGAATAGAGAAGGGGCGCAAGGCCTAAAAGTGTGAATAAGGTGCTGATGTGTATTATCGGGGCTAATACCTTTATCAATGGCTGTGCTTACGAATAATTTCATTGTATCCGTCAAGAGCATGCCAATATTCTTTGTATTTATTAAGATGAGCTTGATGTCGATCTTTAGATAAAAGTTCATCGTATTGATTATTAGCTCTTATAAAATCCATTTGATCATGAATTTGCCCTTTAACTTTTTCAAGTTCTTTTGCACGACCATGAAAAATTTCTGAAACTGCTGATGATTTTCTTTTAAACATTTTTGAAATAACATGGTATCGTTTTGCATTTGCTTCTATTCCCTTTCGCTTTTTATGAAGATCAAAATATTCATCATAACCAGTATGACCAAGGAAAACTCTGGCATCCGCTACTTCGTAAACATTTCTCGAATAAGAGTTTATCCTTTTTCTCGCCTCTTGTATGCCCTTTCTCGCTTCTTTTAACGCAATTTGATCCTGCTTGACGAGGTCTGGCTGTTGTGTTTTTGCTTCTTTTGAACCCAGTTCGAGTTTCTTGAATTCTCGAGGAGGGGAAGTTGTAAAACTCATCAGAGTGTATGATAATAAGAATAAAGTAGTAATGAAAACTTTGCCTAACTGCATAATGGTAGTTAAACATGAAACTAGATTTCAAACCACCAGAGAAAATGAAATAAAAAACAAATAAAGTCGGGGCTCATGCCTTTAGTGGTTATACTTTTTAATTTCATTTCGTCATTTTTTAACATTCTTTTATCAGCGTAGAAGATAGATTTTGGTCATATTTTATCCTTCTGGTGGTAATTTTTTTCTTTTTCGTTTGATAAAGGAGGAGGCAATCTTGCCTTTATCGATCATAGATGATTCTCATTAATCACTTGTGCTATCTTCCGATGATTAATCGCTACCTGTTTCTTCACTCATATCGGCTAATTCTGTAAAGATTTGAAGAAAGTTGTCTTTACACATATAAAATTTTGTGATATCAAGTTCTGGTCCTTCCACACTGATCTTACAAAACTCTGCAGCACCTTCTCGTTGCAACCAAAATATGCCGTTGCTCTGTACCGTCGCATTGTTCTTCTTAACGAGATCTAAAAGATGACGAGTTTCATATCTCTGCAAGGAATAACCTGTAATATGGTACTTGGAGTCAGCTTTAACAAATACTTGAAGATATTTAAGCTGATCCGGAACTTTTTTAATCAAAGATCGAAGTGTTTCCTCTTTTAATCTAATTTTTAAGGTTTCGATACACGGAAATGTTTGAAGTATTTCTTCGAGATTGTCTACTTCCCTGGTCAGATTTAATTTCTTAAGACTTTTTGTTGTACCGAATAGATTCCAGAAAAAGGGGTGTCCAAAGCTGAGCTCTTGAATTTTTGGGCAAATGAACCCATAAAGCTGACGACGATTCCATTTATCCAATTCTTGGAATGTTAAATCGAAATCTGCGAAATCTGCTTGTATCAAGTTTGGGAATACAATCTCCTTACCCCACATCTTTCCAGTCTGCGATTCTCCAAGATCTGACCTTCTTATATTAAGAATAGTGATACTCTCTATACTTTGACGAAAGTGTTGAAAATAGTCAAAGATATCATATATACTTTTATTGCTTGCATAGGATTGCAACCGTAGCGTAAATGTCTTGATAGATGATAATGTTCTCATACTTGCTTCCTTCCTCAGCCATGTTTCAAGTGTAAATTCGTTTAGACTTAGACTGTCTAATTTTAATTCTTTCTCTGGGTGAATATTGACTCCACTATGTTCCTCACAAAAGTCTATCGTAAGCTTGCGAAGGCTATGACACTGACTAAGAAGAGTTGGAAGTTCGTCATGGTGTTTCTCAGTATGCCAGCATGTAATCATCAGTGAAGTAGGATTAAGTTTTGGAATGGCCCTCACAAGCTTTCTTAATCCATATAGAGATATATCATCGCCGTCGATCTCGAGGTCTATATACAGGCTTATCTCGTCCAACTTATTTTTAGAAAGTTTACATAAGGCTTTAAATCCTTGATGAAAGTCTTTGTCGAAACTTTCTCCGCGAAAGTGCTCAAAGAACGGTCCCGATCTTGTCCATAATATGGAATTCTTTTGAATCTCATTGTGCCATTCTTTACACGTTCTCTGAATTCGAGCTAGTTCAATAACTGTTAAATGAGAAATGATTTCATGGAAGATCTCTGTTGGTAAATCCTTAAAGAAGCAGAAGCCTGGCGGGTTTTGCTTGGTAGCCGAAGGCGTCGACATCTTGTAAAGAAACGCTCGGTTGAGATTATATGAATAATGAATGGTGATGGTAGTTTCCAGGGAAAATGATTAACCTTTTTGGATAGAATAAATGAGTACAAATCAAGCCAATTCATATCGATGCTTTACCCCTTTTTCGGAGTCGGCGCCGTAAAAGTTACTTTAATCATCTTTCCTGCTTTCTCTCGATTGGTGATTATCAATAACAAAAGCAACCGGAACAGCTGTCATATTGCTTGTTCGGCTTCATAGCTTTCGAAATGAGTACAAAGCCGCCAAAGTGATCAGATAAAATGTGATCATCATCATACAATCAATAGATGAATGTATGCACACGCTTACAAATCCATCGCGATGGTGAAGGTTAACACTTTGATCAACCGCGTCATTTATTCATCAACCAAAAAAAAAAGGCGCCGGCGCACGCTTATCCCTTTCGCCTTTGTTACAGCCGCCGGTTTTTGTATGCATCGACGGCAAGAAATTCGGCAAAAAACAAAAAAGCAAACAATTGCTGGCACACAAATCGCGCGCCGCCCGCGTTTCTGTAATGTGTATATGTCTGTACATCTTCAGCCACGAATTAGAAAAGGTACATACATACGTACATAGATGCACACAAATTAGCGTCAAACAAGCACTGAAAAAAAGAATGAACAAGTGTTGTGTCAGGAACGAACGTGGAGTGGGGGTAACAAGTAACAACCCTTCTTGATAAGCCTCGGAACATCATCATCGAAAGTGTACGCCTTTCACTACCATCATAATACAAATTTGCTTGCTTGTAAACGCCACACTTAGCTGCTCACTTTGCTCAGCCCTTCTGGTTTCACGCTTTCTTTCTTCCTTTTCGGCTTCCGTCTTTTACGCCTTTCCGCAAGAACTCGTTTACGTACAATTGCCAATTTACACACACACACACGCAAGATTATCGCCCGATTCAAAAGTGACAACAAGATTACACTTTCAACGGGAAAAACGCCAACGATAAACAAGGGTATATAAGCATCCACTGCCACGTCACAAACAAACTTTGTGTATTGTACCGCGCATTACCGCATCTCTTTCTTCCGTTTTATTTGCATTCATTCTTGCTTGCACGCATATATAAACCATAATCTCCATCTTTTCAATTCTTTCATCATGTCTTCCAATCAAACACAACAAGACAAGTCAAAAGATCCAACAATGATGTCTGCAGCTTTTGGCATGATGAAAAATGCTCTCAATGATGTATCCCATCGTCGAACAGGCAGCATCAGCCACGAACATGAATCAGAAGCACATCAAATCTTTCGTGAACAGCCTGGTCATAGTGATAAAGCAGCACGTCATGATCATGTAGTTCCAGGTATCGAACATCCAGGTTCGGTTGGTGTTATTTACGTTATGGATCGTGCAATGTCAAATGGCTTTCATTATGGAGCAGAAGGTTGGGCAAATTTTGGTCAAGGTGCTCCTGAAACTGGTGATATTCCAGGTGCAGTTCCCAAGCCAACCACTCTTGACTTAGCAAAGTACGGTCATTTGATTCACGAATATGGTCCTACAACCGGTATTCAACCTCTTCGTCAAAAAGTAGCAGATTATTACAACGATACCTTTCGTAAAAGTCGTGCAAGCAAGTATACTGCTGATAACATTTGCATCGTTCCAGGTGGTCGAGCAGGTTTATCGAGAGTTGCTTCTGTCATCAGTCCAATCTTGTTGGGATATCAATTACCCGAATATGCTGCATATGAGCCCATGCTGGCAGCTTTCAAAAATTTGATTCCAATTCCAACCCAATTGGCAGAAGAGGATCAATACAAGTTAAAAGTTGAAGATTTACGTCGTACTATCCGCAATCAAGGCTTAACTACCGTTTTATTAAGTAACCCTCGTAACCCAACTGGGCAAATCATTGAAGGTAAAGAATTACGTGATTTGGTCAAAATGGCAGATGAAATGGATGTGACAACGATCTTGGATGAATTCTACTCATGGTATTTACACGAAGGTGAAGAAGGTCGCGCAGTTTCTGCAGCTGAATATATCGAAGATGTGAACAACAGTCCGTTAATCTTGATCGATGGTTTAACAAAGAATTGGCGTTGTCCTGGTTGGCGTGTTTGTTGGGTTGTTGGACCTCGTGATTTGATCTCTGCTTTGAATCAAGCAGGATCTTATTTGGATGGAGGTGCTTCTCATCCAATGCAATGTCTGGCTTTAGAAATGTTGGATAAAGACCGTATCGTTCAAGATCGTATCGCTTTACAACGTCATTTCCGTATGAAACGCAAACACGTCCTTGACCGTTTAGCTGCAATGGGCTTAACATGTCATGTTCCTCCTCAAGCAACGTTTTATATCTGGCTCAATTTGTCTTGCTTGCCACATCCTCTCAATTCCGGTTTAGCATTCTTTGAAGAATTACTCAAAGAACAAGTCATCGTTACTCCTGGTATCTTCTTTGACGTTAATCCTGCCCATCGTCGTAACATCATTCATTCTCCTTGTGAACCATTCGTTCGTCTTTCATTTGGTCCTCCTTTGGAAGAATTGGATCGCGGATTGGACGGTATTCAACGTGTCTTAGACAAAGCTATCGCCGGCCATCCCGAATTAGGTCGTAACCTTCGCAAGAGCGATCGTAGATTCAGCGTTAACCCCCAAGCAGCTGGCTCATGATGTATGATACTAGGTTCTATCTTTATATATTTATACTGTTCTTTTTTAACGAATTAATTCTTATCACATCGCAATTTTTGAGTGTTTAATTGTGAATTGTCGCTATAAACACCATGTCCTCATCAAAATATAAACAAATAAAGAGTATGCGCTGCGCTGTTCTGCTTAATTGCGCTGCGCTGAATTTAGGAAGCAACTTTTGTATAAGTGCTATGGAATTGCGGGAATTTTTCATAGCAGCAGATCGGATACGCGTCCAAACTTCGGGAAGGAATAATTAAGAAAATACATATTTGCGTGAAACGAAGGTAAAGAGAATTATTCATTAGCTCGATTTCTCGCGAATAACGCATCATCAAAGACACGTAGAAAGCTACGTAGAGATGATGGGATCTCGGTGAGAAGGAAGAAAGTTGATAGTGATAACACAGAGAAAAGGCCTACAAGTAAATCGTTAAACAAAAACCCGAAAGATCTTGGATAAGTTGATTTGTCGTTTGGATGACATCGGAAATGATAATGATATCCGTTCGCAGAAGGCGCTGAGATGTTAAAATGTAATAGGATTAATTCTACTTCAGTTTATCGCATCACTTCGAACATCACAGAATGTGCAAATGCATATGCATATTGAGAAAAGGCGATTCCAGCTCGATACATGTCAGAGAGGTCCAAAATTAGTGAAATTTCATGTAATAAGTCGTAAATCTCGCGAAAATGATGGTAAAAAGTCGTGACACGTCCAAAAAAACGTCGTCAGCAGGATTCGAACCTGCGAGCCCAAAGGGCACCCGCTTGCGTCTGTGAAGCTAGACTGCTATAAATAGAAATAGCAGGCGGACGAGATAACCACTACCCGATGACGACCGACTCTGGACTGTCCTACAGATGTTGCCATCATATCCCAAGACCATAGGGACCTGTCCCTGCAAGGTAGAGGTCGATCCGACCTTGATCCATCGAGTTATTGTTGAAAGAAGTTGAAGTCTTGATATGATTGTGAAAGAGGTTGTATTCATGCTGAAGGTAGTTAAGGAATGGATAGTAGTATCAGTATAAGTATAAGATATCATCTTACTTCTTACCTAGATATAAAATCAATCAAAAAAGGAGATGATGGGGGGAGGAGGGAAAGATTTATTTTTAAAAAATCAGGATATTTATACAAAATTGTAACTTTTGTTTCTTCCCAAAAAAAAATAGGAGAGGCTCCCTTTTTTTATTAAACTTAAACTCATTTCGTTTCCAAATTTTATTGTCACAGGGTAAAAGCCTTAAAATAATTTTTTTGAAATGTCGCGGCCCGAATATTTTGCGTGAACTTTTTATTGTCGGACTCATTTCTTATCCCCTTTTTATTTCAATAAACTGTTTCAATTTATGAAGTGAATACTCATTTGAAACGTTACCTAAATTGCAAAAAAAAAATCATCTCTCCCAACGAAACAACAGCGATCCTTTTGGATATTCATCACAAAACTAGTCATTAGTTTTGATACTCTGAATCAGCCTAAGTGCTTATTTCTGCCCTTACTCATCAAAATTGTTCACAAACATAGATCTTATGACCTTGCATTCCAAATGATGTATGTTTCGGATAACGTCACTTATTTTAAAAAGAGATTATGACTCATTCTCATTTCTGTGTAATTCCAACAAGGCTATTGCATCATCACCCAAATAACGATTAAGCTAATGAACTTTTGTGTACTTTTGCATATTCGAACTTCTATAATACAGAATGCATGTTACATTGAGAGCCTACAAAGTCTTTCGTACGGGTGGCTTCCATCCGTGCACCCTTCCTGCTTCATACAAATCTTCCAAAACATCTTCTAAGCGATTATCTCGTTTAAAGTCAAGGTAAATTCTATAAAGACGTAAAGCGGCAAGAGCATCTTCGATTGAATCATGTCCTTCACTATTGCCTGTTGGCGCACTTCCATCTGCTTGTGCACTTTCATTTGCATGTGGCCCTTGAATATCTTCTTTGAGTAAGAACCAAGCCAAGAAGCGCAAAGACAACTTTCTTGGATGAGAAGAAGATTGAAAAAGATCTACTGTATCAATCACTTGTTCAGGCGGAACGTAAATGTTGATAATTCGAAAATCTTTCTTGAGTCCGTGTCCTAAAAATATACAACCGCTATCCACCAACATTCGTAGCTTCTTGTATGCTACACGTAAAGGTACAAGGGTATGTTTGGATGTCCGGGGATCCAAATCGCCCTCTTTGATGCCGGAAAATTGAGTCAAATAATCCACAACTGGATCTTTGGTTAAAATGAAATCATCAACAAACGCTTCTCCTTCCCTTGGACCTTGACCACGAAGTACACTGACACGTGCTAGACTTAATCTGCTAGGACGAATTAAACGACGTGAGCCTGTACTGCTCACTTCTAGCTCTTCTTGATTGAGTGCTACGAATTCCGAATCGATAGGGCAAATCATTCCAGGCTGGATAGGTAACTCATCATTCGCTGAGAGAGGGTCGTGTCTTTTCAGTGTAGGGTCTCGTTCATGAGCAATTGTAATGTCTTTTGTCAGCAAAGCTGAATCAGCTTGTTGAGTTAATGCTTCTAAATCAATCACTTTCCGATCGATTCGTTCCCAAATAAGTACTGCCGGCACTTTCCATGGACCTGAAAAACCTAAAACTTCTTCCTCTGGAATTTGACGGACGAGGAAATCATTGAACAAATACCATGACTCTTCAATCTTGGCAAAAGAGACCAAATGAGGAGGATCATTGTCAGCCTGTACTTGAACGACCATAGATCGTAGCATGTAAATTGCATGATCTCCTCTTTCTTTTAGTGTATTTTCTTCTTCATCAGAACGAATCTCTTCCACTCTCACACCGTCACCTAATACGGAAATGGCAAGTTTCGGTGGAAGATAAGATCGCCCTTTATTGCCCAAAAGCCAATAGCGAAGCTGATCGGATGTATTGATGGCGCAATTCACACTCAAAGCTTGAGGCAGAGATTCAATCGGTGGTAGAACCCTTTGGCTTCGAATGGCGGATGCAGGTGTATTGCATGTTCTACACGTTGCTTTTGCCAGTGTTTCGCGTAAAAGTGATGAACGTAAAATTGATGCAAAATCAGAAGGTGGAGCTAATTCGTTTGACATGGCTTTTCTAGGGTAAAGCAGATCAACGATATTACTGCCACTTGGTCTCTGACTTACCGTTCTGCACGTTCCACAAATTTGTACAGTGAATTGGGTATTGACGAACAATCGTCTCATCAAATCTACATCACTGCTAGTAGGACTTGCTGCTTCAGCAGATTCGACAGAGACTGTTTCCAACAAAAATCTGTTGAAAGTCTGAATGAGACTGCTGTAAGCTGCATCTGCGTTCGAAGCATCATCTTTGTCCATTAAACCCATCGAAGCTGCTCTCTGTGATCCACTTAAAGAGCGCAAGAAATTTGTTGCTTGACAATTGGCACCTTTGGCATCTTCCAACATTTTTGATAAAAATCCAAATTGGCACAACAAGCAATCGTCCTTTTGACATCCGCCTTTGCTGGGATCTAGAGGAGCGCTAGACATCGCATGCGATTCTGCAACCTTGCGAAAGGGTATCAAGTGATGCAACGCCTGCAGATAAGCATTCGCATAAGAATTTTCAATATGCGTCTCTAGACCGGAGAATTTTGTTTTGTTATAGAATTCAAAATCGAAATCTTCCACACCAAATCGACTATATTCGATGGTTTTGATGCGGTAGTAAGATGGCATTGATCCGCCAACGTCTAATCCAGGACTCAATGCATGTTCTTCATCTTCTGTGTTGCCATCCGCATGTTTCTTTGCTGCCTCTTTTTCACTTCGGAATAGAGGTACGCCAATCCTTCTACGTTCATCAGGCCTTCGTCTATCTGTCGCTCGTGCAGCAGCACCTGCTGATACACCACCAGGACCTGAACCGGATACCACATTCCGTTTACCCCGCAAATTGCGCGGTAAAGGTGCATAAGATACCTTGTCAACCGTTCGAATCGAAGTCAAGATGCTTGGATCGATCTTCTTAGGAGGGTTGAAGAGAGGAGAGGCATCCGAAAAATATTCATCATAAGGCATTGCAGATAAAAGAGGTTCTTCGTAATAAGGCAAACCTACAGTGGACAATGAAGTTTCTGTTGTCCAGTTGATTGGTTCAGGAGGAGTTTCGGGTAGATCTGGCATCTCGACTGGCTTGGAAGAGAAAGATATAAAGTTGGTAGCGTCATTGGAAGATGCCCAAAGTCGAACAGATCCATCAGCCTCACCAAATGCAAGGAAATCGGCAGAGGGAGACATGGCCATTGAGGTGAGATAAGTTGAGGTATGAACTTGATGGAATGTGCACTGATGGACGGCTGAACCGGGATTTCCGACATCTACGATTTGGAATTGTCCATGTAGAGCAGCTACAATGAATGTTGAGGAACGTTTAGGGTTCAAAGCCAAGAATGCAGGTCCACCAATTGCTGAAAAAGGAATGGGAGCAAGAGCACGCATCGTACGAAGATCGTGTACTTTCACCATTGCTTCTACCATTGGATGTCCTAAACGCAATGTCCAACCGATACTATACAAATGATTTCCTTCTGATTGCATATCGATCACTCCACCGGGGTGTGCATGTAGCCTGTGCTCAAGATTTAAAGTGCGAGGATCACGCAGCTGAATATGACCATCCGGTCCTCCAGCGCAAATGTATCTCGTAGATTTTCGTATGTGAGTGAGTTGTGCTTCAGAAGACACTTTGCGAATTATACTACCTGTTCCAGCATTTAGAGAAATCATCACATCATCTTGACCCAATTGTCCTGTAGCGAGGGCACCGGTTGAAGCACCACCTGCAACAATATCAGAAGATGCAGTCGGTGAAAAGCACATTGAAGCAAGTCGAAGACTTGGCATCTCTGTTGTAGGGATATACAAATTCCATCTACCTGCACCACGTCTGATGGTAGATTTTATTCCACTTTCCACTACACTATAAACCGCACGTTCATCACACAAGATTCCCTTTACGCCTGTTTGACTACCTCTTTGATTTTCTGATGCACGAGGAACGGCAAATTGTGGACGAGCTCGCCAACTTGTATATCGTTGTAAAGCAGGGCTATAATGGGAGGTCACATTGCCAGAAGAAGTACCTGTGAATAATAATTCGCTTGTTGAATCGAATGCTAATGAAGTAGTAGATATATTCATCTGACTACTGCCATTATTGACCAGTATATGGCCCACTTCGGCCCACGTTGACATTTTTATCCTAGAAGCTCATTTGTGGTAGAGGTGATATCGTGATGGTTAATACTAGCCTTGGTGTCGAACGAGTATGATATTCTACACACGGAGAATATTAATAGCGTACGCGTATTTGCAGGGCTTTAAACATGGAATTCAATTTCACGTGTATTAAAAAAGTGCATTTCTTCAGAAGTCATTCTTCTTTGTTCGTCATCATCATCATCGTGATTTTCATTGCGCAATCGCTACCTTTAGGAATACTACTGTACGGAAAAATGTTTGCGACATCTAGATTGGCGATGCGCTCTACAGCGGTACAATCATTTCAGAACACTCGATCAAGAGCAATAAGACAATCTCAACCGGTAACTATGAATCAGACACAAGCACTTGCTATGCATGCAACCCGACCACAAGCAATCGCAACGCCCATCATTCTCGTTGGAGTCGGTCTGATAGGGGCGTGAGTAGGGAGGATAATGTTTGAGTTTCTAGAAAGAGAATCTTTTTTCTAACACTTCTCTCTTTTTCTGTTTAGTGGAATTGCCGCTCAATTCTTACGTTCAGGATCATCAAGTGGTCCTAATTCAGGCAAATGGGTTAAAGGGGGATTCGGATCAAAAATGACTAAATCTGAAGCAGCACAGATTCTAGGATTACGAGAAACTGCACTGACGAAAGCAAAAGTTAAGGAAGCACATAGAAGAATGATGATTGCAAACCATCCGGATCGTGGAGGAGCACCTTATCTTGCGAGTAAGATTAATGAAGCAAAGGTGAGTATTAATGATTGCTTTGTCAAGACAGACATATCTAAACCTATTATTACACCCATCTAGGACCTCCTCGACAAGATTGTTCAAAGATAGATGTTCATTTCCAACCCCCTTGTAACTCTAGATTTCACAAAATTTCACCACTTGCATTTCAAAACAGTATTGCATTATATGATATGATACTATGAAGAGGCGCATATCAACCTGAATGCTCAACAACTTCACTCTTGATACCTTTTCCATCGGGCACAACTTGGTGTCGCAACTGCTCGGGCAATGCAATCTCGGCGTATTCACCCTCAGGTTCACCCTCTTTTGGTACGCTCACATTAATTGCACTGCATTTAGCAGTCACAATTTCCGTATGTAGCGAAGCTTTACTTAGGTAAATCTGTCCACTATCGCACGAATCGATCAAGATCGTAGGTACAGCGCCTGTGACTTGAACAGTGAAACTTGGAGATTGAGTTAATTCGAGTGAAGATACGAGGGTGTCTAGCAGAATGGATGTCTTGGTGCATGATACCATCTGAATAGCATTCACTTTGCCTTTGACGTGGATCACTGAATCTTTACATCCAAAAACGTTCACAGTCTGCCCTATAGATGTTTCTTCCAAAACAATTGACCTATTACCTTCATGATATTCAACTGCCCATTTATTACCTTCCAAAGCCGTCTTTGGTGGTTTCTTTGCCTTTAATGATCCAGGTTTTGATCCTGGCTTTGGAGGTGCAGGCTTTCCAGAAGCACCAATCACTGCTGACACTGGCGCAGCTTGTCCACGCAAAGCGGGATTCTTGTGAGTCATTTGACTAGGATCAACCCTTTTTAAGCTTCCCGTAATACCTTCTCCTTGATTAATCTGTCCAAAAACCGCATCCATACCACCTGCTGCTGCTCCACCTGCTGCTGCTGGAGGTGGGGGTGGAGCGGCAGGAGGGGCGGGCGGTGGAGGTGGTGGTGGAGCACCAGATGCTGGAGCAGCAGAGGGAGCAGAAAAAGTCGATGCATCACCGCCACGAGGATTCCATTGGAGTCCTGTGGTATGGTGTTGCATTACGTATGCTTTCATGGCGTCCAAAATAGCGGTGAACGAACGTGCCCATTCGACATGAACTTTTTCTGTATCTTTGAATTCTTTGATGACCCGATTGAAATAAAATTGACCGGCATTCTTCATTTCTTCAACGTATGGTCCTGGTTTAGGTTCTATGGTGACCCATCCGACAGCTGGAATTCCTTCAGCAATAGCAGACAAATGATTAAATAACTTTCTATCCGCTCTGTTCTTTTCCTTTGCATTTTGTGTCTCTTCTAATGCTTTTTGAATAGGCTCGAGAAGTTTCATAAAAACAGGAGAAGGTGATCCGGTTGGTTTTTTGGAGCTTCCGGCGACCAAGACTGTTTGACGAACACCTTCAAAAGCTGCAACGACACTTTTCGCTTGAACTTCCACATTTCCTCCCACTTTTGCACTCAATTCTGCGAATGCGTTAATTTTTGGTTTCACTTCATCATCCCATGCTTCAACACTAGCAGGTAGTTCTACTGCTGAAGCTGGACCAGGTGCACCTCTGTCTGCCAAAGCCACACCTCCGGCCGTTGGTTGTTGTGGTTGAGCATGTTGCTGTACTGCAATATCCTCAAGGCGGGAAGTGGCAGCTTCTAGCCTTTTGATCAAAGTAGAAAGATTGTTGATACCTGGAACGCTCATTTTTTATGTTAAATGATGGTGCGGAAGTGATTAAATGCACGATCTTCTACGCACCTATGTATGTAACAGCATTCAATCTTGTGCACGGCCTATTTTGCGAATGCTGGCCTTCCCTTCATCTTACGGACACACGCGTGTCTGTCTATACAGCTCGGCGCCGCTGAACAAGCGCACTGCATGCAGGCACATTGTGGAAAAAAAAGCAAACGAGTGTTGGTCTGTTGCGTTAGCGTGAACCAAAAAATTAGAGCTCAGTGGAGAAAAGTTGAAATTAATCAAACTTGTTTAGATTCTTGATGTACGTGATGAATACCAAGATGCAACCTACCTTTCCTTCGTCCATGAACATTATAATTATATCAAGAGGTACAAGAAATGGCGGCGATTGACGAATCAGCTCCAACCGAAAAGAGCTTGATCGCATGGAACGAAGGTAAAGAGAATTGTTCATTAGCTCAATTTCTCGAGAACAATGCACCATCAAAGACACGCAGAAAGCCCGGCGGAGATGGTTGGATCTGGGTGAGAAGTAAGAGATCTGATGATGGTGATGCAGAGAAAAAACCTACGTATGAATCGTTAAACGAAGCCAAAAAGATCCTGGATGAATTGGTTCGTCGATTGGAGGACATCGAAAATAATAATGATATCCCCAAAATAAAAAGCAAAACGTCCGGCCCATCCAAAAAGATGTTGAAAGATTCTTCCATACAAAAATGTGAAGAGGCTCTGCGTACTATTGGATTAAGAAATTGGCCATGCGGAAAGTGGATGTTCTTCGAAGGTGCAGAATATGTCAATCTTGTTTTTGGACGTTTGGCTCAATCAATAATCGATGGTCCTCTGTCCAGGTTGAAAAATGCTCGCTGCCATACCATCAAGGTCGCAACAGCAGACAGTCTACGTGTTGACAAGAGTAGACCAGGCAAAGATTCTCAACAATTGATCTGTCTTTACTTTGATAACATCTGGAGTAAAGAAGATGCCACGGAAGTACTGGAATGCGTTGTAAAAGAACATGGTCAAATTCCAAATTCAGCAAAGGCAGATCTTTATACGATGATCAATCTGGACTCCAATCATCCTTCAAAGATTCGATCAACTCTCTATCGGCCTGCTGAACTGTTCAACTGGGAAGAAATGCGTGAATGGCAATCTGCTTTTTACGAGTCATTGAAGAAAAAGAAAGCCAAAGAACACGACAAAAAAGAAGTCAACAAAAGTCCAGCCAGGACCAACAAGCCTGACACTGAACCGACTGGTAGCGCAAGTAAAAAGAGAAAGTATGGTATGGAAGATGGGGATCGTGAACCTGTGAATCCAGAACAATTTTGGCCATCGCAGGATCAAAAGGATAAATCCAAGCATCAAAGAACCAGTAGCACATATACAACAGATATTCAAGCAAGCAGCTCAAAAGCACCGCCAGTGTCAGCAGATGACGATAGTGAGACAGAGTCAGAAAGTGAACCAGAAGCTTTCAAGATCGCACGTCAGAAAAAAGCAAACTCCTCCTCAGATAGCAAAAAGGACGATAGTCATGCTGGAAAGATTTCACAACCAAGCACACCAGTCCGTTCTACTGATGAGCTTATACGGCTCAAAAATCGTAGCCCTCCTGAGCCTATGGCTTCACTCATACGGCAAAGAAATGCCCAAAAACCCACTTCACCCAAACCAAAACCAAAGGAAACACCTATTGTGGTGTTGAAGCCTAACAGAAAACGTGACCGATTTGGTCGAGATGATTTCTAACTTTTGTAAATTATTCATTTTCATATCCCGGACAGGATTGGCTTCCTAATAATTCGATTGATATTGATATAACTTAATAGCATGGGCACAAGAGAGTGTAGCTTCTACCAAATCGCACAACGTTCCTCCTCACTTCGTGCCATTCGATCTTTTCCAGGTTTGCAACCCCAAACTTCTGCAAAGTCTGCATTGTTTGATAAAGTACCGATCACACGGAATTTGGTGGCAGAATGTTCATCTGTACGCAACCTTCTGACAGCTTCTTGAATTCGAATGTTACGAGCCCATCCCATTGCAAAGGCAACAAAGAATAATTGTTCGCGTGAATAATCTAAGCCGGGCAAAAGTGGATTTGCATCTAATGCTTCTTGACCGCCTTCTTTCAATGTTGTTTTCCATGCACGGAAGCTTTGTGCCATTCCTCCTGCGTCTGCAACATCTTCTCCAATCGTGAAACGACCACGCAAATGTTCTTTTCCACCTTTTCCGTTGGGAATAGTATAGTTGCTATATTGATCGATCAAACAATCACGTCTTTCGTTAAACGCTTTAGCTGTATCATTTGTCCACCAATCATGTAATTTGCCATTTTCATCAAAAAGGCGACCATTTGGATCAAACGCATGCGATAATTCATGTCCGGCCACATTTCCAAACGCTCCGTATTGGAGATAAGATGGCCAATATTCCGAAAAGTAAGATGGCTGCAAGATACCGGCAGGGAAGACGATCTCGTTTGCGCTGGGGTTATAATAAGCATTCACTTCAGATGGAATCATGTCCCAACTTTCTGGATCCAATTGTCTTTCGACACTAGCCCATTGACGTTTAGCATCCCGCTGCAATTTTCTTGCAACATTTCCGTAGTAGTCCTTCTTGTCTACTTTCAAATCTGCATAGTATTTCTCAATCGCAATCGCATCTGTTGTGTTTGGGCTCAATGGCCATCCGACTTTAATCTTGACTGCATCTGCTTTGACTTCCGCCTTTCTGCGTGTTTTAGGATCTAACCAATCTAGTTCGGGTAATCTTGACTTGAATGCACCAATGATAGAATCAATGATACTCGTTGCAATATTGCGTGCACGGATAGAGAATGCTTCTTGGACGTAAAAGTGACCGGATAAGTAACCCAATGCATCATTTGTCGCAGCAAAGCAAATCGTTGATCGATCCTCCTTTACATCATCTTCCACACCTTTTGATCTACGGTCGAGAGCATCAATTGGTTTACGCAATGGAACGTTTGGACCAAGTTGCAGACCAAATGTTCGCAAAACTGTCCAAGTCAAATAAGCTCCAAGGACTTCCGTCTTTGTCCTACTGACCAGAGCGTCAAGTCGTTTAAGGAAATTGGGCGATTGCACAATCACTTTTTTGGGCACACGAACTGTCAAAGCAGCAAGATATGTCGGCCAGTCAATTCCAGAGAAAGTGTATGAAAGGGATGAGATCGTGGTTGGATTGTAGGTTGCAATCGGATCTTCCAAATCTTCACCGTCTGGTGTGATCTTGGCAATATTTCTCTCAAATTCCACGACCAACTTTGCCATTTCTTTCACATGCTCTTTTGTGGGCTTGTGCTTCTTCTTTTGTGAATTCATGTCTTTCTCGCGTGCTTCCAAGAATAAGGAGAAAGATTCTTCAATACGCTCTTCATAGAACTCGAGCTCATCTGTGTCGTCATAATATACTTTGTCCGGGAAACCAAGACCAGAAGGAGACAGATAGGCAGTACCATGCTTTGGATCTTTGACAGGCTCACCTTCAGTGAACCATTCAAACAAAGCAGGGAGACCTTGTGAGTGTGCTGAAGCCAAAGCTTCCGTAAAGCCGCGTTGGCGGCCATCTCTTGGAGGCAAAGGTCTTGGCTTTTCTGTAGGTGGATGACGTGCTGGAGGTCTGTTGGGCGGAATGACTGGCTCATCTATGTAGATTCCATTCAATTCTTTGTTATCGATAGTTGGAATGAACATGGCGGAAAAGTCAAAATTATCCATATCATCCTTCTTTTCGCCTTTCGTCAACAATTCCCACAAATCGAGGACAACATCCAAAACAGGCTTAGCACCTACTTTATCTTGACTAGAAGTATCCATGCAGGATTGATAGAATGATCGGAGTTTAGCGATATTTCTCTTGTCGACATCATCTTTGGAATGCTTAAAGATCGTTGGGCCATCATCCTCCTCTTCCAAAAACTTCTTCATCAATCGAGCATTATCATCGCCAATCTTTTGTGCCATCCCATACACTCCTGCATCAGCGGGAATAGGATGATCATTGAGCCAGCCACCAACAGAGAAATGGTAAAAGTCATCACAAGGATCAACGGTTGTGTCAATCGAACGCAATAAGTCACCTGCCGTCAAAACGCAATGCTTGGATGTGCATACATTTTCTCCTCCTGGCAAAGGTAATTGCTTGTCTGGACTGCCATGATCGATTCTTGATTTAGTGGTTGCATAAAGACTAACAAAAATGATAAACAGAAGAATGAATAAGAGAGAGATTGCCAACAGAACTATCTCTAAAGGACGTAAAGATTTTGGATCTTTCAACTGCTTCAATTGTGCTAAGAAACGATGATGAAAAGGTTGATTTTCTTGTTCTCCATATTCTTCCAAATCATCATCATTGTGCAACAAAGGTCGATTTTCGTCAACATCATCCGTTGATGGTCTTCCGTATTGTTGTGAAGACGCCATCTTTACAGAATGGTGATGGTGGTATTTCGGTGGATCTTCCTGTTGTTCAATAAAACGTGTTCCTTCATTTGATTTTATGGCCGTGCGAGAAATTAGCGCAGGTCAAAGACTCACTCAGTGTTTGTTACTGCGCAGCGCTCGCACGCAGTTAGCGGAGAAGCTGTATTCTTGTATCCGTGCAAGTGGTGCGGGGGTCATTTTTGAGTCATTATAGATTAAACTCAAATCAAGCAAGTTATAATTGTTCTCAAGAAAAAAGATCTCTCTGGGCAAGAGTTGTTATTCCTTCCTGAAGCTTGTACATACATTTGCCGGCACTTTCATCATCCTGATTTTGACTATGTAAACACATCTGACACACGGGCGCGCCATTGAAAACTTCATCGGGGGAAGAAACCGGCTAAGTCGGCTATATGAACGTCAAAGAGTCTGTCTCTAAAGTCGATTCGAAGCGTGCGTGCGCCGGCGCATATCAAGATGCATATTCCAAACCTCTGACATTTCACCGGCGCAACGAAGGCTTTATAAAATCTAACTTACGCACGCTAATCGCTTGCCCGTAATACTGACTGCTCTACAGGCCCACCTTTGGTTTCACACAATTTGAAGTCAATGCATGCAAGTGTAATTTTTATTCTGCTACCATCTTCCAAAAAAAAGACAACTTTTTGCCTTGTAACGATCATAATCGGAACAGACTCAGAAAATCAATCATCATGTCTGCTTTACAACAAATCGTTCTTCATCCTTATCTATCGCAAACTGTAAGTACTATGAACAGATAAGAAGAGCAACAGAATTTCGTGATTGCTGACAAATTCATCCTCCTTCAAGCTCCGATTCTGGAGTACGACAGTAGGTCGTGATAAGACTTATCGATCCGTGCAATATTTAGCACGTTTCTTGGCATGGTATGAATACCGTAAAGGAGCAACAAAAGAAACTGTTCAAAGATTACAAAATCTTAAAAGTAGTTTAGCTTTAAGTCGTAAATTGATGCGTGTAGGTAAATTCTTGGAACATTTACAAGCTGCTCTCAAAGCAACTGCAATTCAAGATCCAGTTGTTTCTTATACCGCTATCGGTCGTCAATTAGGTTACGGATCTTATTTGATCTTAGATCAATTGCAATGGTTGCACGGCTCAAAAGCATACCAATTCTCACCTGAAACATACAAAAAGATTCAAAAGAATGCCGCTAGATTCTGGTTGACAGGTTTGACATTCTCTTTGATCTCAGGATCATACAAAACTTATGTCTTACGTCAACGTTTGGCAGCAGCTAAACGTCCTCGTGCTACAGCCGAAAAGGAAGCAGAACGTAAGATTGAACTACAACAAATTCAAACTGAACAAGCAGGCGTATACTTCCAAATGACACAAGATTCTCTTGATTGGTTACTTCCTGCAACTGGTGCTGAATTCTTAGACTTGGATGAAGGTGTTTTGGGTTTGGCAGGTTTAGCAACCAGTTTGATGGGTGCCCGTACACAATGGCGAGCAGTCAATGGCCCTGCCGGTGCTGCAAAGAAGTAAAGTGTCCACTACTACCACTGTACTCTCTCCCTCTCTCTCTTTCCCTCTTTCGATAAGTGCCTTTCTTCATAAAGCTTTATAAAATTACGATTTGATGCATTTAAAGTACAATTGTGGTCATGCCGTGATAGAAATACAAACATGCTTAAAATAGAAATCTTTGCAAGGATGCATATTGTTTATCCTGATCCCGTTCTTGCCAAGAAGCTGTCAAGACTTCAATAGATTCTGGATTGCCCTGTTCAATGTCTCCCAAAACGCCTCCTTTATCGAATGGACGTACTAAAAGAGAAGTCTCTGTTAAGGGTGAAATTATGTCTTGCTCCGTTATGTTTCGCTTTCGTTGATCTTCATTTTGTCGAAGGTCAATTTTTATTTGAGTTAGATCAGCAATAATTTCTGATGGCATAATCGGAGCAATACCTCCCAAAATATAAGACAGCCAGAATAAAATGCCGAAAGGAGGTGGTGAAGAAATGTGACTTGGTAATTTGCGATTATTAGTAGAGCTTGGATCGTTATTGCCGTGTTCACCAATAGCAGTTTCCGCAGGTGATGCTGGAGTTGCAGGTGAAAGTGGTGTAGCTGAGGATGAAAGAATTCCGCTATTCAAGGTAGGAGCTGTGATTGAATAGAGATCCAGCAGAGCATGTACCACCTCCTCCACACAATCGATAGTAGTGGAGAACTCGCGGGTTAGATTAATGATGGATAGGGACTTGAATCTGTCGATGATTTTGGCAGCCACCTCATCCTCTTTGCTTGCACGTTGTCTCAAAAGAGTTGCACAATAAATTGAACCTAATGCGATTGTTGAAGGAGGATAACTTATAGGAGCATATGTTCTATGACAATCTGCTGTAATCTGCCATGATAACTTTGCGAAATCTTTATCCAACTTCCAAGATCGACATATCTTAAGTGATAATCGAAAACTTTCACTGACATGCACATTAAAGTCAAATGTGATACTTTGAAGTATTAATGTTTCAATCGAAACTGCTCTCTTTCTTTCCTTTTCCACTGCTGCAGCATCTACATCACTTTCAGAGATGATACCAAGACCCAATTGAATTTGAGTTATGTGAGATTGCGGTGTTGAGACATTTGCATCGGATATGCTCTTGTTTGTTGCTGTAGCTTTCACATTAGGTGTACTTCGCACCATTTCTGGAAATCGTAAAGCCCAACTGCTAAGTACTACCTCCTTTGGCTTTTTTGGTGTATCTTGAATTTTAGAAGCGACAACAGTACATGCAATAGCTACTTCATGAGGTAAGAATTCACTAGGACTGAAAAATAAATGAAATCGAAGAAATAATAATTGTGCAGTTGCTATCGTCCTTTGTGGAAATCCTATTCGAGAACCTAAAGCTTGAAGAAATCCAAGTAATTGCGTTTGTCTTTTGGTAAAAGTTGAAGATTGACTTAAGCCTGTTGAAGTAGCCAATTGAGCTACCTCTGTTGGCGTTAAGAAATTGACAGAACTAACGACCCGCATCAGTACCACAATTTGAATTTATCCATGTGTGTGTGTTGATGATCACTGTTCAAAGTTAGCGTTCAAAAAAAGTGTAATGAACCCTGTTGGCGTTTATTCTGCGTACGCGTAAGGAAGGAAGGAAAGCCTCCACTGTTTTTTTCTCATGTCAGACTTTTTTAGTCCTATGCAAGCAAAGTGCTTATCTGATTCTTGCATTTATAGAAATTTCATCTTCTCAACCATCAATTAATCACTAAAGATGTCGTTTAGCAAAAACTTTTCCAGTGCACTTTATCGAAGTATCGATCAAGCAAAGCATTCAATCGCTTCGGCTATTCGAATGGATGTTTTGCCTCCAACTTCTGCATCGTATGGACGTACTCCAATCTACAGTTTGCAGTCAGAACGAGATGTAGAAGAATTGGCAACTGGATGTGATGCAGATTTAGGTGGAGCAAGTAAGATGCAATTGGCATTGGATAGCGAAGAAGGAAAAGGTAGATTTTTTGGTACATTAAGCACAGAAGTGCCATCGAATGCTAAATTGGAAAGAAGTGGATATGCTGCTTTTCGTAATCGAACTCGATCAACCCTTTTTGGCGCTCAAACATGGGATACAACAATGCATCCCTATTTACGCCTCCGTGTTCGTAATAGGCTAGCAGGTCCTCCTTCAAGTGAAGTGTCTAATAACATTGCCTCCGCAAAGGTACATTCAGCGCACTCTACATCTTCCCTTCATCGCACAAGCGCATATACTCGTGCTGTTCATGCTCTTGGATTGGATCGTGCAAATGCTCCTGGCCCAAAATTTTTTGTCAACATTCAAACTGACGGTCCCGTTACAAGCGACCTATTTCAGCACCGTCTCCTACTAGATGAAAGAAAGGGAAATGCCTGGCAAGATGTCATCATTCCCCTAACGGATTTCGTTTTGATGAATACAGGAGAAGTTGCGCCTTCACAAATTGGTATGATGCGTGAAAAGCTTCGAACTGTTGGTGTGAGTGTTGCATTGGAATTGCCTAATTTAGACAATCTCAAACCTGCAAATACAGAAAATTCTCGTGGTTCCGCTCCCAATGTACTCAGATCACAAACAGAATCAGAAGAAGGAGAGAAAGAACGTCCGCAAATTGCAAAAGGGAGCAGGAGAGGAATTAAATATAACTTTGATTTGGGGATCGAACATATTGAAGCAATAAGTGACGATGCTTTAAATGAAGAGGGGATCACAATCGAGCAACATTGATGAGAGGAAGAGGAGAAATGTACAGTAGACAGACAAATTTAATTTATATTATTGCGAAGCATAGGAGCGGCGTATCTAACGGGGGAAGGTGGGATAACAACAAGCAGAGTAAGGGAAGCCGGGCGACCGTTATTGATAGGAGCGGTGCGATGCGGCAGCCGCTGATTAGCTGAATCGTCTGGATCTGATGAGCCGCAACAAAGACGCAAGTGTACCTGATGAAGGTATTCTTAGCCTCAGAAAAGGGCCAACCTTATCCCTTCCACCAACTACCAAATTCGTTACCATCATTTCTCAAACTACTCACCATGCCACGCAAAACTTCATTTTTCCTTTGTTTTGCTACGCTTTTAAGCTTCTGTGCAATCACACAAGCTCTCAGAGTGGTAGAACCGACTTGGATTGATGACAAGGTCAAAAGACCATTCGGGTTCAGAGCGTTCTACACCAAACCTACTGAAACTGACAATTGCTCTGTTGAAATTAATTTTGAAAGGGATTTCAATGATCAACGTTATCAATATGACGTTTATGCAGTCTATGAGAACGGACAAAAGTACTATTTGAAGCCGAATGAGACTGTCAACACAGATACATCTTTAGCTGCCGTTGAAGCAACACCGAAAGGTCAACGAGGTGCTTATCTGCTCAAGACAGAATATACACTCACGCCAATTATTGTGGATATTTGCAATATTGGAGCAAATGATACAAACTTTCCACCTGCTTTGAAAGGTAAAATTCCAAAGAAATTTTCCGTTCAAGCTGTTCCTGCTGGTGTTGCACATGCAGATAAAACAGTTTGGAATTCTACTCCGTTTGGATTCGCACACAAGAACAATACAACACCACCTAGTATTACAGATGTCAAAGCACTCAAAACGATAAAAGATCAATTAAGTAACGAAAACAAGATCAACGTTCATTGGAAAACAACTTCAGATCCTGAAGATGTTAAAGGATATTTTATCCTTGCAGGACGTTCAGAAGATGCATCTAAAGTTACAAGTGTTTTAATCGAAGATCCTAAAGCAACTCAAGGTCAAATTACCATTGGTTATCATACAGATGGTTATGATGTTGCCGTTGTTACTTGGGCTAAAAATGGTGCTCTTACAAGTCCAGCTGTAGCAGCACAAGTGAATATCACTCAAACATAATAAAATGGCTGGTCAGCATATTGTATCTATAAAGCTAAAATGCCGTCACTGATTATCATGATAGAGAGTGGAAATGATATAATGATTAATGTTAGCTATTGTTCGGAAATTGTGAGCCGATTTGTGCCGAGCAAATACGGGATTTTGAAGAGTAGGAATTTAATTAAAGATTTGCACAGCATCTCTACGGCCCGTTTCCGGTAACGCAGTACCGCTCTTGACTAACTTACGGAGCCGTACGTTGTTTCACTGTTAAAAAGACACCGTTCACGCCTTTTAAACCATTTCTTAAAGCGGTCCTGACTGACCGAAACATGGGCGTAAACAGAACATTTCGTCATTCTTCTGAGTTTCAAAATATATATATATATATATATATATAAACTTAACTTTGTCTGCCACCCTCATACCCATCTTTTACTCACCCATCATGTCATCTAAAACTTCCATTTTCCTTTGCTTTGCTACTTTGTTTAGCTTCTGCTTATTCACTCTTGCTGCAGAAGTACAAGAACAAGAATGGATCGATGAGAAGATTAAGAAGCCGATTGAATTCAAACCATTTTATACTAAACCCACTGAAACAGACAATTGCTCTGTTGAAGTTAACTTTGAAAGGGATTTCAATGATCAACGTTATCAATATGACGTTTATGCAGTCTATGAAACTGGAAAAATTTATTATTTGAAACCAAAGAATGATACCGTTAACGCAAATACATCGTTAGCTTTCGTTGAAGCAATACCTAAAGGTCAACGTGGTGCTTATTTCCTCAAATCATGGTATACTCTCACTCCGATTCTTGTCGATATTTGTAATATTGGTGCAGATGATCCTAATTTTCCGCCTGAATTAAAAGATAAACTTCCAGAAAAGTTTTCCGTTCAAGTTGTTCTATTTGGTGTTGCACATACAGATAAAACAGTTTGGATGTCTAATCCGTTTGGGTTCGCATGCGAGAATAATACAACACCACCTAGTGTTACAGATGTTAAAGCGCTTAAAACGATAAAAGATGAATTGATTAACGAAAACAAGGTTAATGTTTATTGGAAAACAATTTTAGATCCTAAAGATATTCAAGGATTCTTTATTCTTGCAGGACCAGGAAAGGATGCTATACAGGTTTCAACTACGCTTATCGAAGACCCTCAAGCAACTCAAGGTCAAATTATCATTGGTTATAATATAGATAATTATCAAGTTGCAGTTCTTACTTGGGCTAAAAATGGAGCTCTTACAAGTCCAGCTGTAGCAGCACAAGTAAATATCACTCAAAGATAAGCGGATTCTCTGTAATAGTATTTAAATATAGAGAGATAGAGATAGAATGATATCATTTATAACCCCTATTATGCTATCGCAAGGGGAGATGTAGTTGAACACTTGAGGAAGCGGTCACCCCGTCAGACATCTAACACGGATCTTAGAATATATGGACCGGTACATAGGAGGCGAACTTACTAAAGATAGAAAACATGGTGCCGTGGTATTATATGTATGATATAAACAACATAGTCTTTACGGATCTGCGCTGCGCAAAGTAGACAAACTTTACTAAATTCCTTGAAAATGAAGGAAGTCAAGCGGATTGGCGCAATAGGAGGTTGTATACACGGCTCACCTTTTTTCTTATAGTCATGAAATGCCTATTATTGGGGAACGGAATAATGTAGACACGGAGAGATCTCGTACAAATAAATCTTTTTTAAAGGCACTCCTTAATCTTATCCTTTTACTGTATCTTGCTCTTGACATTAATGAACAAGATCGTGTATAAAAAGTGACTTTTTCAACCTAATTTCACATTCCCTTCCCTTAACAAAATGCACTCTTCCTTGATACTTTTCCTTTACGCACTTTTTTTAAGTTGCTCAACAGCTTTGGCCGCTCAAACATGGCCAAGTACATGGCCCCAACCTAAAAATTTCCAAGCATTTCCTTCACATGATAAATGTCGACTTGAAGTTGTTTTTGAACGTAATGATAGAGATTTTGATTATTACGCTTTCGGTTTATACGAGAATTCTGCAACTCCAATGTGGTTACCTGCATTTGAAAGAGCTGATTTTTCAAAATATCCAATCACAGTCGTTAATGGAACGGCATCAGAAGATTGGGGAGAATATCGTTTAAGTGAAGGAGCATTTACTACTTTTACTCCTTTGATGGTCAATATTTGTCCAAAAGAAGCAAATGGAAATAAATTCTTGAATCAAGTAATCGTTAAAGCTATAAAACCAGGAGATGGAACAGGAACACCTTCTGGTCAAGTAGTTTGGCAATCAGAAGTTATTCCAGTAAAAGGTCATCCAGTTCCAGTTGGTGGAGTAACAATTACAAATGTGACAGTAACTCAACAAACTGATTATAAATCAATTCATGGAGAAGAACCGCCAGCAGATGTTTATGTTGAGTGGGAATTACATAGCTATAAAGCTAAACATATTGAAGGTTTTTATGTTCACGTTGGTCCATTAACTTCAGATGATAAACATATTCAAGCTAAATTCGTTAAAGGTGGTTCTGCAACTAAAACAACAGTCACAATTGAAGCTTATGGTAAACCTGATGTTAAACAAAACGTTTTTGCAGCAGTTTCTATCAAGACGAAAAAAGGTGCATTCACAGATCCTGCTTCTTGCCCACAAAAGCCAGTTATTATATACAAGTGATATTCTCTCTCTTTATACTTTAACAATCTTTACGATTCTCTTCCAATATGAAATAAATTTCCATTAATGAATAAAAGCATTGAGGTAAATAAAATAAGACGCTCTTTTCAAAATCAGTTGTTACGGAAGTCAATAAGGAACATCCGTACCTGACTGGGCGCAAAATTCTTATTAAAACTCAGTAAAACAAACAATTTTCGGACCGGGTACATGACGTGCAATTTATAAACAGTAATGCATAATGACATTCTCAATAACGTGCACATATTGATTGGCACGGAATTGCGAGACGTGGAAAAATGTTGTTTTATATATCGAGGAATGCAATGAATAGGCACAAAAGGAGGTATGAAAAAATATAATAATAAATATTCTTTTTCTTACAGTCACGCAACACCTTCAACGGCGGAACCGTACTATGTGAACGGAGTAATTTTGTAGGAATGAGTTTATCCAAGGTGTATATTGTTTACAAGATTGTGTATAAAAAGCTGACCGTTTTAACCTCCTTTTTAAGTTCCCTTCCCACCATTCCATATCTCTTCCAATACAAAAAAATGCTCTTCTTTGTTATTTCAGCTATTGCTTTAAGCTTTTCATCCGCTTTAGCCTCTCAATCATGGCCAAGTGATTTTCCAGCTCCAAAGAATTTCAAAGCCTTCCCTTCTCGCGATCAATGTCGACTTGAAGTAGTCTTTGAACGTGATGATAGAGATTATGATTATTATGCTTTTGGTTTATATGAAAATGCAGCAACACCAATTTGGTTACGAGCATTAGAAAAAGCAGACTTTACAAAATGGCCAATCACTGTAGTTAATGGATCGGCAGCAGAAGATCGAGGAGAATATGCAATCGAAGAGACTTTAACTACTTTTACTCCTTTAATTGTTGATATTTGCCCTAAAGAAGCAAATGGAGGTAAATTTTTAAATAAAGTCATTGTTAAAGCAATTGAAGGAGGAGATGGAACACCTTCTGGAAAAACAGCTTGGC
Organism: Meira nashicola; assembly: GCA_001600355.1. NCBI lineage: Eukaryota > Fungi > Basidiomycota > Exobasidiomycetes > Exobasidiales > Brachybasidiaceae > Meira > Meira nashicola. The sequence goes on along the minus strand of BCJU01000001.1, from coordinate 5,523,626 downwards.
AATCAGACGTTTTTGAAGTGAAAGGTCATGTAATTCCTATCGGTGGTGTAAAGATCACAAATGTGACAGCAACTCAACAGACTGATTATAAATCAATTCATGGAGAAGAACCGCCAGCAGATGTTTATGTTGAGTGGGAATTACATAGCTATAAAGCTAAACATATTGAAGGTTTTTATGTTCACGTTGGACCACTCACTGCAGATGATAAACATATTCAATCTCAATTTATTAGTGGAGGAAATTCAACTCATACTATCGTAACGATTGAAAATTATGGTAAACCGGATGTTCAACGAAAACTTTACGCAGCCGTTTCGATCAAAACAAAACAAGGTGCATTCACAGATACTGCTACTTGTCCACGACAACCTGTCGTCATATATAAGTGATAATTTCATACTCTAATTTCGCCTTTCTTTTTTCATCTTCCTCATATTGTATGAATGAATGAATGAAATATCTTTTCTCCATTATTGAAAAAAAATGCAATTAAGGTACGCCGACTAGTCATTAATTCTATGAAAAAGAATTCAATAAACCAAAACGGCGCCGCAATTTGATTTCGTCATCCGATCGAGTGAAATGCAATAACTCTACCGTTTAATCAACGGAATTGCGCATCCGAAAGTGATTGGATTGCTCAATAATATAGACTATCACGGAATACCGTGTCAAGTATGTGTTTATTAAAGTTATATTCTACTTCCGAAAATTTCTCGAGTTATAAAGAAAAGCGCAGTAAAAAGCTTAAAAGGCCAGTTGAGTGAAACAGTCTTCTTTCCAACTTTCATCCATCAAACACATACTTCTTTTTTCCACAAAGATGACCCGCTTATTAAATTCATTCAACCTTTTGGCCTTGCTCATGGTTCTTGTCAACGTAGCGTCTGCTTTTAATGTTGCTAGACATTGGCCAGATTCCAAGGTGAAACCTCCAACAGGATTCGGAGCTTACCCTCTTACTGCAGGAGATGATAGTAGTTGCACAGTTGAAATTTTATTCAAAAGAGATTTTAACGATCAAAAATACGATTATCATATTTTTGCAAATTACGAAACTGCTGATGAACCACAATATGTTCCAGTAAAGAATTATTCTGAATCAGATAAATTGGCAGTCGTTAATGCAACACCTAAAGGTCAAAGGGGTGCTTATTTCCTTCCAACATGGTATACATTAACGCCTCTTGTCGTTCAAGTTTGTAATCCAAATTATATCTCACTTCGAATTCCTTTAGCTCCAAAATCATACTTTATCAAAGTTGTTGAAACAGGTAAAGGTCCTGATAGTGAAGCAGTTTGGATTTCACGTACATTCAAAATTAATCCATCAGCAACAATCGTACCACCTCCAGGAGTAACAAATGTTACTGCCACTCGTCAAGATTCTCCCGATCAAGGTACAAATTTAGTTCATGTTAAATGGCATTTAGATACTCTTTTCACCGATCAAGTTCAAGCATACTTTGTCTTAATCGGTCCTGCAAATGGAGCAAAACAAGTTCGTAGCTTTTATATCGATAATCCAAACGCAACTGAAACAACGGTAGAAGTTGGTTATTTCGTTGATAATTATGCTGCTTCCGTTGTCGTTTGGACAAAAGATGGTGTCTTAACCGATCCAGAAGTAGCACCTCAAGTGAATGTTGAATAAATGCTATACATACATGCATATATACAGTCCAAATAATAATAATATTCATTATTGACATTTATGTATGCACAAGATGCAAAAGAAAGCCTTTTTTTTCCTTGTTTGCATATGCATACTCTTGCGCCCGCAAATCAATCAATTCTTTCCTTTTCTTATAGAGCACGCTAGCGTAAAATTCAATCTTTAGCCAGCTGTCTTGCAGATTCATTGTTGGTCCTGCACCAATGTATGTGTTGTAAGCAGGCGTCACGCATCACAAACGCCCCTTTCTTTCTGTCAAAGAAAGAGGAGAAAGTTTTTGATAGTGAGCGACTATCCAGACTTTACCATCTCATGTTTTGGTTGTTGTCATCATGATGAACATAAAAAGGCAACCTTTCACACGAATACCAACCCATAGCATACACCCTGGCAAGATTTTAGCGCGGAGCAGATTGGGAAGTTCTTGCTTTGCGCGTCGGCAGGTTGGGTGGCAGGATGGTGTTGTGTAATTAAAGTGCGTTTACATGAACCGGCACACACACACACCATACCCCCTGCCTTGCTTGTTTGCTTCTTCCGGATAGAACTCAGGCAGACGGACCGTATCTATAGATATAAAAAAAAAAACGAATTGTTCCCGAAAGTCTGTTAGAGCGTGTAGAAGAGTGTACGCGTGCGTGTTTTATTTCTGAAGATCTTGTTCAAGGTTACGTTGCATCATGCCCTTTAATTGATACATGTATGTATGTACATATGTAGTGTGTAATTTGTCTAATCATAAACACGATCATCAATACCACCTTCTCCAGATCAAAGAGAGAGAAAAGAAAAAAGAGTGTGAAAAAAAGGGGGAAACGGTGTACATTTGGTCGATCAAGAATTCTCATTCGTCTTCTGTTTTTTTCTTTCAATTTATTTTAATCATCAAATAATTTACGACATCTTTCTCTTTCTTTTTTTTTTTTTTTTCTTTGAGAGATTGTCATCACCTGGAAAACTTTACCCGACATCTTCTGATTATACCGAGGCGCCGGCGCCATTGCTTCATATTTCAAATCTCATCTTGAAACAGACGGCATGAAAAGGAATTCTGATCAAACTCTTGAAGCTCAATTATTATTAGAAAAAAGTACCTCTACAAACTCTACTGCTGCTGCTGCTGCTGCTCCTCCGCTAAACACAATGTCAGGAATTTATGATGCCCCAGTCAGTGCAGGTGCTGATGCCGAAAGTATCAACAAGAAAGCTCGTTACGTATCCGAAGGTGTTCCTCAAAATATGCAAAATTATATCCCTTCAGGTATGCCAAATTCAATGTATGCAGGTATGCAAAATGTTGGTGGTGGAATGTTCAACATTCATGATCAACAACAACAACATCTTCAGCAATCCGACTCTACAGGTCAACTTTCTGTTTCAAGTACCGGAATGGGTCAACCACTCTCTCCATCTTTTGGCGCTTCACATGTCGATCCAAGAAGATCATTTTCGGGTGGTAATATGATGGGTAATATCCCAGGCGGATTGGCTGGATTACCTGCACCCGCTTCCCCTTATCTGAACGAACAATATGCTGCTATGCTATCGGCTGGAAACGGTGGAAATGGTGCAGGACAAAGCGGAATGTTTTCGCCTGGAATGGCAACACCTCAAAGTGCTGCTTTTATGGGTGGTCAAAGTCCAATGAGTGCTCAAGGTCTTTTCAGTCCATCAGCATACGGTCCAAATCCTGCTGCTATGGCTGCCGCTGGTGGTGGTGCTTTTCTATCACCTCATGCATTGGGAATGATGCCACCACATGCACAACAAAATGCAACCGGTAGAACGGTATACGTTGGAAATTTACCAGCAGAAGCTTCAGTTGATGAACTTTTAAGTCAAGTCAAATTTGGTCCAATCGAAAATGTTCGTATTTTACCCGAAAAGAATTGTGCTTTCATTTCTTTTCTCGATGGAAATATGGCAGCAGCATTTCACGCAGATGCTTCAGTAAAGAAAATGTCACTTCACAATCAAGAACTAAAAATTGGATGGGGAAAACCATCTGCTTGCCCAACTCCAATCTTGATGGCCGTTCAACAAAATCAAGCTACAAGAAACGTTTATTTAGGTCAATTGGACGATGAAACCACCGAGCAAACTTTACGTGATGATCTTTCCCGTTTCGGACCAATCGATCAGGTAAAGATCGTTCGAGATAAGAATATCGGATTTGTTCACTTTCTCAGTATCGGAACAGCAATCAAAGTTGTATCATCATTACCTAGCGAATCAGCTTGGTCAGGTAAACGTGTCAATTATGGCAAAGATCGTTGTGCATACGTGCCTAAAAGTCAACAACAAAATCAAGCACACAATAGTCAAGCGGCTGCAATGGGCATGGCCGCTGCTGCTTCATTAGGATATCCAACAGGTTATAATCCTGCTGCCGCTGCTGCATTAAGTAGTGGATATGGCAATATACCCTCACCTGGTGGAAATGGAGGAGATGAAGGTCGTTCTCCTGCAGCAGTTGCTTCTGTTTTTGGTCCAATGGCAAATACTGCCGCATTACAACAAATGGGAAATCGAACGGTTTACTTGGGTAATATTCATCCTGATACAAGTACCGAAGAGATTTGCAATCACATTCGTGGAGGAATTTTACAAAACATTCGTTTCATTCCCGAAAAGCATATCGCATTCATCACATTTATCGAGAGTAATGCAGCTTTAGCATTCTTTCATTTGGCAAGTTATTCGGGTATCATGATTCATCAACGCAGATTAAAGATTGGTTGGGGAAAGCATTCTGGTCCATTAAGTCCTGCTATCGCAATGGCAGTTCAAGCAGGTGGTAGCAGAAACGTTTACATCGGAAACATTGAAGATTTTGATTTACACACAGTGGAAAAGTTACGAGCTGATTTTGGCGAATATGGAGAAACTGAATTGGTAAACACATTCAGGGAAAAGAATTGCGCTTTTGTAAACTTTTGCAATATTCAAAACGCAATTAAAGCAATTGAAGCAATGAAAAATCATCCAGATTACGCAAATCAAAGGGTCGGAGCGGGTAAAGATCGTTGCGGAAATGCACCAAGAGCTGTGACTAATACGATGAATTTGGGAAGAAGTGGCTCTCACTCACCTAATCCTGCTATGGATTCTTCAACATTCATTGGTGGTACGATGGATGAACCACTTTCACCTCCTTCCATGGAAACTGATCAAAGTACCACCGATTTCGCTCATCTCACATCCGGTGTCCGTAGTGGAGATCAAACTGGCGACACAAGTGTAGGCGGAATTGTTGCTAGCGAAGATGATCAGATTTCATAATTACCTTTCTTTATACCATTCCTTATTCCCATGCTTCTCGAACTCAAAAAACAAAAGCCTGTTTTCCATTTAAATCCCACTATACCGCCGAATGGAAGTGCAAATCAGACTTTTCTTTTCTTGCTCTCATTCGTACTTTTGGATTGCTTCGGATCAGCAGAATTATTTAATTCAATGAACATCAGATTGTCTACATGCTTTTATAAGAAATGATTGCAGGGAAATTAAAAGAATGAACTGATTCATGTGTAAATTGTTTGATTGGAGACAAAAGGGGTATATTAGCTTGAATTCCTGCAGTATGATGTACAAAACCTCACACCAAGAATGGCTGTAGTCCCGCTGCTGCAATCTTTTCAGGTGCACTGCTATTAATAGCACTGATGAATGCTACAACTTGACCGCGCAAAATACTTCCGATAGAATCATCACCTTCAAGCTGTAATGCATGTTTCATGATGGCCAAGATTGTATCAATTTGTTGCAATGCAATCTCGTTATTTGCTTGAACCAATCCCATAAAGCAAACCAAAACAGGACTCCATTCTGCTGCATCCTTCTTTAATGGTAAAGCGGAAATCAAGACGGGAATAGCTTGATCTAAAGGCACGGATGCTTGTGATTTAACAATCATTCTGCTCAAACATCCACATGCGTTATCACTTGCTCTTTGATCGTCTTCCTTGTCAGATTTGCTCAATTCAAACATAGGTCGAATGGCGCCCAACAAAGCTTGGAAATGGGGTGTCAAATCGCTTTGAGAATGTTCAATCAAAACACCAGATGCGAAAGCAGAATTTGATCGAATACCCGTATCTTCATCTTGCAAACCGCGAGATAAAACAGATAAGACTTCGTTTGTGAAAGGCGTGATGGCTGCTTTCATACCGGTAATAATTTCTCCCATACTTCCAACTGCGGTTGCACGATCAGAAGAAGAACGACTGGGCGAATAGTACTTTGTAATTTTTGGTAATAATTGCCTTAGTGGTTCTACAAAATCGTGTGCGTATACGTTTGCCATTGCACCAATCAAATCTGTTGAAGAGGAAATCAACACGGATTCGTATTCGGAAATGTCCTCAACCCCTTGTGCATCCTCCTCTCGAGCTTCTGTATCGATTTGACATGCGGATTTTTGATCCAAAATGTCTGCTACTAAAGCACAAGTACGCTCAGCTTCTCCTTTGAGAATTTGCGGTCCGTTTTTGTTCAAGCATTCAGCGAGTTGTTGACAAATTTCGATTTGAGTCATCCTGAAATAAAAATAAAAAAGAGAAAATATGTGTGTCAGTATCTCTGTTTAGAAAATATTTGTGCAAATATGAAATCAGGTAATAGGGAACAGAGTCATTGTCATTCGTCACATATGCATTTTGCATTGTGCGTCATTGTGAGCTGAGATTCTGAGTTTTCTCATCACTTAAAGGTTTTGCTTTAAAGTAAATACTTACTGATCATCTTCTTCTTGCCAAGCTTCAACGATTGCCGGAATGACAACCTCTGCTAGCTTAGCTACTGGTTCTGGTAATGGCACACTAGAATTATGTCCAGGTTGCCATTCTTTTGGATCACTCATTTCGTTGAGGGTGTTGATAAATATGATCAAAGCGGTAACGGCGCTCTTGCGAATACCTTGATAATAGTGACTTAACAGATTGATCAATTCCTCCACAGAAGACTCCAAGAAAGGTGTGAATCCAGCTTTGGTGTGCATAAAGATCTCACCAAGGGCATCAGCAGCAACTGCCTTTTCAACACCAACAGCGGTGTTGACATTTGTTAAATTCTCAAACACTTCGTCTAGATCGATAAAGTCATCTTCACCTTCGCCGTCTGCACCACCGGATCCTCCTGCAAGAACAAGATCACCGTTGTCATTAGTTCCTACGCCTTGGCCAGACATCACGCCATCACCTGAAGCTCCTGGTACTGGTAAATGTTCGCTTTGCTTGAAGCTTTCCAAGAGTTTTGGAACAACGACGGACAAGAATTGAGAGAATTCTTCACCAAATACACGGCACATGACCGAGAAGAAGATGAAAGAACATTCACGAAGGCGAGGACTGTCAAGATTAACACCTTCGTATGCCAAGTTCATCATATTGCTAAAGTATGGTCGGAAGTTTTCCTTACCGACAGCTTCGGCAAAGGTACCGATCGTATCCAAAGTCACACCGCGAAGATCTTGTTCTTCTCCTTCTTCGGTGAGTGAGAGGTGAGGTTGCATGCGTTGCATGGTGTGTGCAAAGTATGGCAAAAATTGTTCTTTTGATGCATGTGCTGCACTACCGATGGCGCCGGTAACTGTTGCTTTGACAGCAATGGGTGCTGTATCCAAAAGGGAGGATAGGCGTTCCATGATAGCAGGCAAGTACTGCGCGATTGAGTCGCCCATGACTTCTAAAAGAGCATCCAAAGCAGTGCATGCGTTCTTTTGTGTGTCAGTATTATTGACCAGATCCATAATAAGAGGCAACAAGGTTGCATGGCGTTCTGCACATTCTGTATCCAAGCATTCGCACAAGCAACCAACAGTAATGCATGCTGCTTTACGGACAACCAATTCACTGTCACGTAATCCACCTTCAACGAATGGCCAGAGCTCATTCATGTGAGGACGAATATATTCGGAACATCCTTCGACAGCAACAGCAAAGGCCATCATTGCGGCTTTACGATGATGAGGGTCTTGGTTGTTCATGTACTTTTGCATTTGTTCCAATAGAGGTGGGAAGACATGGCTTGGTGGAAGTTCTGTAGCCAATCCGTCGATCACACGCAAAGCCAATCGAGATGGAGAATCTTCATCTGGATCTTCTGAATCTTCCTCAACAACAACTGGCATTAGGTGTTCCAACATCGGTCTTGCTAGGTTCAAGCTTTGAATCTTGGATTTCTTGTATTGGCTGAGCCAGATTAAGGAGTTATAGCACATGATACGATGATCGTCTTCGAGTTCTTTGTTTGCACCGTTTGCCAAGAAGAATTGAATCAAATCTGCTACGTGGTTTGAGATGATGGGAGATTCCAACATGCAAAGAGACTCAAATACATCTAAGCAGTAGCGAACACCTTCTCCATCCGCTTCTTTGAGGGTTTGGTCCAAAACTTGCACCATCAATGGGATAGCAGATTGTACCAACGCAAGATCTGCAGTTGCATCAACGTCAAGGTTTTCTGCTACTTTTCCCAAAGCACGAACGGTTGTCACTCTTACTTCCAAGCTTTCTGGATCTTGTAAGGATTTGCTGAAAACGCTCATAATCTGTGGGAGATATTTCTCGAGGCTCTCTTCACCATCAACAAAGGTCTCTAAGACGATGAAGAAGACAAAGATGGAAACTTGACGATGGCTTGCGGTAGGTGAACTGGCAGCTTGGAATAAAAAGGGTAGCAATTGTTGCCATGTTCCTGCTGGTAATTCACGTTTAGCAATTTCAGCGATAACTCTTGCAATTGCATTGCGAACCAATGCTGATTGTTCACTAACAACAATTTCCAGCAAGCGAGATTTGATACCTTCCCGAACTTGAACGGCTTGTTTGGTCCATGCTTTTCCGCCACTTTTTGCTAATCGTTTGCGCAATTCAACAGAAGCCAATTGTCTAACGGCAAGATCAGGTGAAGTTGACATGATCTCAAACAAGGCTGGGATACAATTTGGATCTTTGTAGTATTTCGATTGCAATGCATCAGTTGCTGCACGAACTGCAGCCGTATCGGGAACATTGGTTTGTTGCAACAGCTGATGAAGCTGTTGCACGTACTCTGGTTGTAATGACATCTCGAGTACGTTGAGGTGGGTGGAGATGAGATGGGGATGGAAAAGATGTAAAAACTGTTCGGAAACAATTTTAACCTTTAAAAAAATTCAAAATTCTTTTTTGTTAGCTCTGAATGCCCTGAGAAACGTGTGCCTTGTGGGTTTTCAAGTGCCGATTTCACGCCCTACACACTTATACATACAGGTCCATACGTGACCTTTTTTTAAACGAAAAAATTTGACGGTTCGTCAGGCCGGTGCTAAGAATCAAAAAAAAAATCATTTCTTCCTGTTTCTTTCGCGTAGAACGCGTACAGAGCAGGCTTGAAGAACAACACAAAAAGATATCGCTCGGCCGAAGCATTAGGTACGCTAAATGCTTGTGAACCTATGGAAGAGACAAGAAGGAATCCACTTTTATTGCAGCACAAGCCAGACAAAAAAGAAGAGCGCAGAGGCCATCAACATCTTTGCACCATCACATCGGTGGCTTAACCCATTCTAGATTAAAGTCGCAAAAATGTCTCTACGGGTGCCCAAGGCGGGTATGCCTCTTTTTAAAGATGGCTACAAGACAATGTCAGGTATAGAAGATGCAGTTTTACGAAATATTCAAGCTGTGAATGAATTATCAGATATGGTCAGAACTTCATTTGGACCGAATGGACGAAACAAGATGATTGTCAATCACTTGGAGCGACTTTTCATCACATCTGATGCTGCTACAATTATTCGTGAAACAGAAATCGTTCATCCTGCCGCAAAGCTGCTTGTGATGGCAAGTCAACAACAAGAAGCAGAGATGGGAGATGCAACGAATTTGGTGTTAATCTTGGCAGGAGAACTTCTCAAACAAGCAGAGCCATTGATCAATATGGGTCTACATCCCTCTGAAATTATTCAAGGTTACGAACTTGCTCGGGATCGAGCATTGAAGGAGATTGAAACATTATCTGTTGCAACTTTGAGTAATCCTCCAACGACTGACTCTCTCGCCCTTGCCTTACGACCATCAATCGCATCAAAACAATACGGCCAAGACCAGATTTTAGCTCCACTGGTTGCACAAGCTGTCAACCTAGTCTTGCCTACTTCTTCTTCTGGTTCATCTAACTTGAAGGAATTCAATGTTGACAATATCCGTGTAGTAAAAATTATGGGTGGATCACTTTCTGCCTCTCGTGTCGTTCGAGGAATGATCTTTGCTCGTGAACCAGAAGGCATCATTAAACGTTTGCCAGAAGGAGGAAAAGTTGCCGTCTTCACATGTGGTCTCGATATCAGTCAAACGGAAACAAAAGGTACCGTTCTTCTACATAACGCCAAAGAGCTGAGCACATTCTCTGGAGGTGAAGAAGCACAACTTTCTGCCATTATTAAGGAGATCGCAGATTCTGGTGTAAAGGTGATTGTGACTCAAAGTAGTGTAGGTGAATTGGCTTTGCATTACTGCAACAGATACAACATTGCCGTTATGAAGATTTTAAGCAAGTTCGAAATTAGAAGATTATGCAGACTTTTGGGTGCAACGCCTTTGGCTCGTGTGGGTGCTCCAACTCCTGAAGAAGTAGGATGGATCGACGTCGTAGAAACAACAGAAGTAGGAGGAGATCGTGTTACAGTGTTCAGACAAGAGGATGGTAAACCAGGTGGTCAAGCAAGACCAAAGATGGCAACGATTGTTTTACGTGGAGCTACCTCTAATCATTTGGACGATGTGGAACGTGCAATTGATGATGGTGTGAATGTGATTAAATCTTTGACAAAAGATGATAGACTCATTCCTGGAGCAGGAGCAACTGAAGTGGAATTAGCAAGACGTATTTTCGAATTTGGAGAGAAAACTAGTGGTCTAAATCAACATGCTATCAAAAAATTCGCAGAAGCATTGGAAGTTGTACCACGTACATTGGCCGAGAATGCTGGACTTGATCCTACTGAGGTTGTGGGAACACTTGTTGCCCGACATGCAAGCGGACAATGTGCTGACATTGGTGTTGACATTGAACAAAAAACTTCTGATTCTACAATTTCTACGACTTCTGAGCAAATCTTTGATGTTTTGGCAGCTAAATTATGGGCGATTCGTTATGCAGCAGGAGCGGCAATCAGTGTTTTGAATATTGATTCGATCATTATGTCCAAACCTGCGGGAATAAAAGCTCCACAAGCGAATCCCAATTGGGATGACGATTGATGTGTAATAGTACAAAAGTGAAATATCATCTTATTTAAACGCATATTTAGGTGTGTATATTGGGGCAAGTGAGCAAATCTTGTTTTGAGCAAATGTCATTTAGAGCAAGTATCATTTGGAACAAGTATCATTATTAAGAGCAAAGAAGACGAGTATAAACAATTTGTAATTTCACCATGCAATCTTTCCCATCTCAGTTTGTTTACCGTTAAAAGAACGTAATTTAGCTACAGCATCTGAACCTAAAATTTGTTCTGCTTGCTCTGAATCAGGACTGACGATGTTTGTTTTCAAATCAGGTGATCCACATTTGCTAGTATCCAATGTTCCAGCGTAAATTTGTTCTAAAGCTTTAATGCCACCTGGAATGGAAAATGCTACACCAGCAACATGATCTTGAATGGGTAAAACGTGGTATTGAATCTTTGCGCCTTTTGAACATTGTTGTTGAATGAATTGTTCATGTTGATCACGTGGAACTACTTCATCTAAAGAAGCATGAAATTGAAATGTTGGAAATTTGGGTACATTAACACCAACTGAAGAAACGTTTGAAAGTAACGATTCACGGGCTAGATATTTTTTAGGAATTGGTTCGTTTAATGGATCAGATTTAAGTGTTGTTTCGGCTGAAAAGTTTTTGAATGCAAAACCTGTTACGATTTGTAATAAACAAGTGTTTGGAGAAGCAACTTTTTGTAAATCTTTTCTTCCTTGTTCGGTTACGATTGATTGAACGTATGTGTTTAATTCATCATATGCTCGTGTTAAACCTGAAAGACCTGCACCTGCAAAACCCGAAAATAAACCACCTAAAAGATAATTATAAATTCCTCGAGTATCTACTGGAGTTCCACCGTGAACGGCACCTACGATGTTTAATTCAGGTGCATATTTATCGGCTAAATTTGCAGCCCAAGCGGTTGCATGAGCACCACCACTGTAACCTGCAATAGCAACTTTGCTTGATTGACTTAATTTGTTAAATTTGATCGTTGCACGAATACCATCTAAAACTGCATAACCTTCTTGAAAACCAGCAATAAAAGCGGAATTTGAACCTAAATGATCAGGTGCAACAACATAATAACCTTGTTCTAAAGCCCATTGAATATAAAATGGTGCATCAACGCTTGTTGTGATTGTGTTTGCAGATTTGCTTTTATTAATAAAAGCCCAAGAAGGATTACAGTTTAATTGAGTTGAATCTTCGAAAACTTGCCATGAAAAAACTGTTGATTCAGATTTTGGTTTTTTAGGTGTCCAAACAGTTGCAACCGTTGCATCTCCTTCATTTTGAGAATTTTGAGTTTTATATAAAATTTGATAACTTTTATCATAATAAGATTGATTAATCGTTGTTGGAACTTCACGTGAAGAGATCACATCACCTTTTTGATAAGAAGCAACAGAAGATGGAACTTTGTAAAATGGATCAACGTTTGGATCAGGAAAGTCAGGATTACCGCTGTTACCTAACAAGCGTTTATGTGTAGCGCCATTGGCGACTGTCACAAATGCTAAGAGAAGATTGAAGATGATACTGATTTGCATAGTGAAGGGAGGTAAGGTAAACAGGAGAGGAAGTGACTGAATGGGTTGTCTGAAAAAGCATAAATTCTTTGCTTTTATATGCTTTTCTTGGTGAAACATGCAAATGCGGGACTTGCGTGAGACGTTAATTATCTTGTGTGGCTTAGCTTTGACAGTATTGCATGCACACAGAAGCTTCTAGCGTGCGGAGTTTACCTTTTACCTTCTGGTTCTTTTCTCCGTTTCAATGATCGTCATTTTATTCTGCACCCGTTAGCGTGCTTTTAGTGTTTTACAATAAACAACCAGTGTGGGGTCTCGCGCGAAAAGCATACTAACAAAATCCATTTATGCAAGCAAATTCCATTGTTTATGGTGATCCCTAACCCGAAAGCCGAATAATTAACAGCATTTCAAACGGGATGGCACCATTTTCTCACCCTATTCCCACATTAATTGAAAATAAGAAATCATCATCTAGGACCATAACCCGGTGCAGCAGCTCGATCTAACAATATTGTACCCGTTTCAGCAACATAATCTGTCCAATGCTGTATCAATCCTTGCAAGATTTCATTTTGTGTTTCTGCTAAATCTTCCGTCTCTCCTGGATCTTTGCTCAAATCATACAATTGCCAACGTTCTGGACCGTTCGGGGCGGGAATAAAGACTGCTTTCCAATCTCCTTTACGTATTGCTTGTTGTCCGAATAATTCCCATCCTGTAATATGATCATCTCCATGAATCTTTTCTGTAGAACCGGAAAAGAAAGGTGCCCAAGATACACCTTTTGGTTGTAAGACACATCGATTACGGAATTGTTTTCCGGGATGTTGAATTTGTGCAAGATCCAAAATTGTGGGTAAAATATCCATCACTGTAGTAAAATTGTGAACAATCTTATTTCCTTCTGCTTGATGGAAAGGTGGATAACGTATCGCACAAGGGCATCTTATTCCACCTTCTGTTATCCATGCTTTATACATACGAGAAGGAGCAGTAGCAGCTTGTGCCCAATGTGGTCCATAATATGTGAAACTGTTCTTTCTTCCTATATTCTCAAAACTGTTATCGTAGTATTCTTTGATCACTTTGGCAATATTTGGTCCCATAACTGGAAGTGCTTCAAGTAATGCACCTTCTGCACCATTATCACTCATAAAAAGTACAAAAGTGTTATCCAATTCACCTTCTTCTTCTAATCGATCCAAAACTCGTCCAATATTGGTATCCATAATCTCAACCATTGCAGCATATGTTTCCATCAAACGAGAAGCATAGGCACGTTCATCATCTGTGTATGATTTCCATTCAGAGCTTTGATTGAATGATTCCACCACAGGATGAGCATGCTTACGTATTTCTGGCGTAATGAGACCCAACTTTACCAGAGCATCCAATCGACGAGAACGTAATTCCGCGAAACCGTCGTCATATTTGCCTTTATACTTTTCCACAACTGCAGGATCAGCTTGCAATGGCCAATGAGGTGCAGTGTAAGTGAGAAAAGCAAAGAAAGGCTTTTCACTCTCTTCTCTGTTTTCTTTACGTTGATCGAATTGGTGTAAAAGTTTATCGGTAAAAGTGTCGGAAGAATAAAATGGTTGAGGTAATTTATCCAAAGGTACTTGTTCATCATTCTCATAATATAAAGGAGGCATAAATTTAATCGCTGGTGTTCCATCTGTAAGTTGAGGTTCATATCCATAATGATTACCTGCACCTGGCAATAAAGCAAAAGAACGTTGAAATCCACGTGCATGCGGTGTTGTTTCTTTTGTTAAGCCTAAATGCCATTTTCCCGACATATAAGTAGCATAACCTGAATCACTCAAAATTTCTGGTAAGGCTGCTACACGTTGATTTAGAACACCTTCATAACCTGGATGATTTTGATAATTTTCATTCCTGCTAATCGTTTCAGCCATTTGACCTAATCCAGCTAAATGATTATCCGTTCCCGATAATAACATCGATCTTGTTGGACTACATGCTGATGCAGTATGAAAACCAGTTAATCGTAAACCAGGATAAGCAATCCTATCGATATTTGGAGTTGAGATTTCACTACCAAAAGCGCCTACATCTGAAAATCCTAAATCATCTGCAACAATTACGAGAAAGTTTGGTTTTTTGACAGTGTTTGACATTTTGAATGATAAGGGAGAAGAAAGAAAAGTGTTAGATTGAGTAAAGTCACTTTATAAATGATTCAAACATCTTCTTTCTCTTCCCTTGTTCCTGCGTTTAAAGCCGAAAGCAATAAACATGAACACTTGAGTCCGCGGCTTGTGCCGTTGAAAGAAGATACAAATGTAGTCATGATAAAGTTGATTGGTTGATTGATCGGGGTCGAAGGGAGGTACAAATGAAGAAGAATGTATGCAGGCAGCAGTAGGAAAGTTTAATTGTTTTAGCGTGTATCGGACAGCGCCGCGTTTGTCCAGTGTAGACTAGGCTTATGTGCGTGCTTCCCCCACCTTTATTATCTTTATTGCGTGATTGATAGTGATCAATTCGCCATAAGATATGTACCTACAGCATGTATTTAAACTATCTGCCGTACGAGAATTTAAAAAAAGGTACAATCTATGTACGTATACTCCTCGCCAAGAAGAAATAAGAAGAATCACGCAATACTCCTTTCCTACGTAAGGGTCCTTCCCGTTGTTCAGGATTCTGCAATTTCCGAACTTCGGAACCACGGCAAAAAGATTGTTTTCAGAAGGGATACCTTATTTTTTGAACTTTCTATTAAAAGAAGAGCCTATCACTCGACTATTCGATTGATTGTTCCCCTCTATCCCACTCCTCATTCAAAATCATGTCGGACAAACAAGAAAAGTCGTCCTTATCGGATGATCAAACACCTGATCTTTTAAACGAGCAGGTCAATTCAGAGCCAATTTCTGCTACCATTGCTCAACGTGAAGGATTGGATGAAAATATCCGTCAAATTTTACTCAAACAAGAAGGATATGATGATCAACTAATATGGACTCAAGCAGAAGAACAAAAACTTAAAAGAAGGACAGATATTTTAGCATTATTACCTGCAATGTTAATATTTATAACTTTATCACTCGATCGTAGTAATGTTTCAAATGCATTAACGGATAACTTTCTCGGAGATCTTCAAATGAATCAAAATCAACTTAATAACGCTCAAACTATATTTAACGTTGGAATTGTAGTTTTCGAAATTCCATGGAATATGGCTGCTAAAAAGTTTGGACCGCATAGATTTTTACCTATAACTGTAATTTGTTGGGGTATAGCTACTTTAGCACAAGCATGGATAAAAAATCATTATCAATTATACGTAACAAGAGCTTTAGTTGGTATTTTTGAAGCTGGATTCATTCCAGGTTTCGCATATTATCTTGGTCGTTTTTATCGTAGAGATGAAATTGCAAAACGTTATGCAATCTTTTGGAGTGCAAATAATGTTGCTTCTTGTATTGCAGGAGTAATGTCTTTAGGAATTTTAAAATTACGTGGAAAAGCAAATTTACCTGGTTGGTCTTGGTTATTTATATTTGAAGGAATTTTAACGATTGTTGTTGGTTTATTCGCTTTACTATGGTTCCCAGACGGAACTATAAATTCAAAAAGACCTTGGATGAAACGTGGTTGGTATAATGAAAGAGAAGGTAAAATTATGATGACTCGTGTCTTGGTAGACGATCCTACAAAGTGTAACGAAGTACATAAAGGAAAAGTGTCTTTATCTGACATTCTAGATACTCTACGTGATTGGAGGTTACTCTTGATTCCACTTTCAGCTTTATGCGGTATGGTATCTACTACTCCAGTAGGTACTTATGTTCCACTTATCATCAAACGTTTAGGCTTTAAAGGTTATACAGCAAACGGATTGGCTGTACCAGGATATATTGCCGGGATCGTACTAAGTTTAACGGCCGGTTTTAGTGTTTCAAAATGGGGAAATCATGGAATTTGGACGGCTGCTTATATGCTTGGTTCGGTTATCGGATTTTTATGGATTTCATTACCACCAAATACTGCAGCTCGTGATGCATTATACGTTGGTGCATTATTTATGACAGCTTTCAGTGCTTCTTTCGTTGGAATCTTAGGTTCTTGGATCAGTAATCACGTTCATTCACGTCAAAGGCCAATAGCTTTGGCTTTATTGGTAATGGCAAATAATGCTGCTGGTTTAGCAGGTTCACAAGTTTTACGAGCAAAAGATGCACCTCGTTATAAACATGGCTTTTTAGCTTTAGTTGGTACTTCAGGCGCAGGTGCGATTCTATCTTTACTAGCCACATTTGTATTAAGAAATCGCGATGTAGCAACTGGAAAACGATAACTATATAATAATATACAATGCTCATCTAGGAAAATGGAAAATCATTATTTGCCATCAATTGAGCCCAAACAGCTTCCCAATCTGCATCTCCGATATCAGCTTGATAAGCAGGCATAATAGAAGAAAGTTGTGGAACGAGGTTGGGTAACTGCTTCAATGTGATTTGATCTTGTACAGCATTTGTATTTGATAACTGAGTGGAATATTCACTTATCCAAATATCATTTGTTTCCCATTGTTTGATTTCTTCTTTAACTTCATCATTTAATCGGGCAGGAACGATTGTTGACCAAGAATTTAATAATGTTTCCAGCCTTGAAAGTGTCTGCGAATTCACTTCACCTGTCAAGAGTTTAGCTTTACCTGTTGCTGCAGCTACTTCTTTATATTCTTTCCAACTTTCTTCAAGTTGACCCTTGTTTAAAACATGAAAAGCAACAACGCTTGCTGCAGTAATTAAACTTCGTTTCGGTAAACTTGAAGAACTTAAAACGGAACATCTTCGAGCATTTAAATGAACGGTATCCAAAATATGCCTTGCCAACGCTAAACAACTTGAAGGAACGTCTTGATCGATAAATGAATCAACTTCATGCAATTCTAAGAAACAATGAAACATTTGTTGATGTAACATCCATCTTTCAATTTCTATCCTAGCACTTTGTGAAAAAGCAAGACCATATTGTTCGCCTTTTTGACTATTATATGTCTCTTCTAGCCTGTAAAACCAAACGAATTGCTTCGCTAATGATTCGAATGATTGAACGATTTTGCTTTGAAATGCAGATCGACTTGTTGATTTCGTAGCCAGTTCTCTTGAGAAAATGTCATTGTCTTCCGAAAATTGAAGAGTGTTATGTGTATCGACTAGTTCACGAATTGTGGTTGCAAGCGTGATAAGAGTAAGCGAATAAGAAGCTGGCGTCCAATCCCTATTCATGCTTAACAATGTATCCTTGTCTAATCCCCATTCAAGATCGCGGTATTCCAAATTAAGTGGCATTCTTGTAGAAAATTGACCAGGAAAAATAGTATAAACCCATGTAGTAGGAGCGGCAAGCCAATTTCGCGTTACCAAATACCACCATATTCGCACCTTTACCTCATCTAAAACAGTATAACCAGTGATTCTATGGAAACCCATCTTTAAAGCGCATCTTAGTGCACGATCGAATATTTGTTCAGCTGTGGCTTGGTTGCTATAATGATGAAAGATGTACATTATACTGCTTTGAATACCTTCCAAAGAAGAATCGTAACTTGTCAAACGTTTATAAATCATTCGTTCGGCTAATAAGAAAAGTGCTCGTTGACGTTCCATTGCATCTTCCTTTTTCATATTCTTGGACAACTTTAATGCCGTACGAAAGGCATCTGCATGAACACCATCAGGAGGAATGAAATACAACGTTGCTGAAAGTGTGAGTAAGATCAAGGTTAATTGATCAATAGTGATCGTATGACGAATGGCACCGTGATACTTTTCCGTTTTGGCAAAGAATGTTCTCAAAAGTTGAATAAGAGAATCTACGTGGATAGAAGCATGTATTGTTGGTAATATACGCCATTTGAATGTCACATTGAGTAAAATTTCGCATGCTTCTAACGAAAAGCCGATAGTCGAACGTGCTTCATGTAGTAAACTCTCTAAATCGTCTGGGAACAGTCCTAGAAGAAGTGAAGGATGGATGTATGCGCGTCAGAAAGGTGAAAACTCAATATTTTACACCTATACTTACCTGGATTCAATGATTTTGATTGATTGAAATCAGTCAAAGGTCCGAATGTATGCGAATGTGGAGTTGCACTGATAGAAGTATTACTTGAGATTAACGAAGATGGATGAGAAGAAGATGAAGGTGTACTATCCGAAGGTTGATGATGGAATTCATCGGATGTACTGTCGGAATTCGATCTTGATAAATTATTTGATAAAAGATCGTTTAAACCAGGTACCACTTCATTTTGAGCTAATCTCTTTTTCCGCATAACTTTCTTCTTTCTTTGCTTATAAATGCATGTTGCATTAGCCCCTAAACATATTTCGCATGATTTTCCGCCAGGACAACGTAATTTTTTTACCCTACAGCGTTCACAAGATCGATTCAGCATAATTGAATGTTGGTTGCAGGGATGTGGGGTGGCTTGTTGATTGAAATTGTCCTATTTATGTTTGTTTTTTTCCGGGCCCTTTGAGTACATACATATCCGGAGTTTAAGCAAAAACAATGTCGTGCTTTAGACTTATGCGCGTTTTTTATTTTTCCATTTTTCCGGCGCCCCGCTATTGGCATAGGAAAAGCCAAGTTTCCGAGTTTAACTTGAGCTGAAAGCGGGTTTCTGTTTAAAGGTGCAGGTGAGCGTTATTTTTCCGTATTTCATGTATATTCCCGGATCCCCAAAATGTGTAGTTAAACAAAACTCCGTCTGTGGTACGAATGATGATATATAAATGAGAACTTTTTTATCTTTAGGGTGATATCTTTTTAGCCAAAATCTTAAACAAGATGGCATCAGTTTCAAATTCTGACATTGGCAATAATGCCACAGATATTGAAAGTATAAGACAATCAAAAGAATCTGTTCATAATGACAACACTCCAAAGCCAATATCTTATGATAATCCGCGTTCTTGGAGTACGATGCGTAAGATGCAAGTGACATATATCGTTTGTTCTATGGCATTATCATTATCTTATGCATCTTCTGCTTATACTGCTTCCACTCAACATCTTATTACATATTTCAATGTTTCCGAAGAAGTGATCATTCTAGGAGTGGCTATTTATGTAATCGGATTCGCAGTTGGTCCTTTATTATTCGGTCCTGCAGCTCAAGTTTTTGGTCATAGAGCTGTTTATATTTCAACCTTTATCGCTTTTACTGGCTTTTCGTTTGGTGTTTCAGAAGCTAAAAATATTGCAACAATTTTATTTTGTCGTTTCTTTGCTGCTATGTTTGGATCTTCAGCTTTTAGCAATGCTCCTGCTACGATTGGCGATATCGTTTTACCTAAAAATGCATATCGTTATTTACTCAATTATGGAATCGCAGTGTTTGCTGGTCCTGTTTTAGGTCCTTTGATAGGTGCTTTTATTGATCATAGAGCAGGTTGGCGTTGGAATTTGCGTGTTCAAGCATTATTTATCGCTTTGAATACTATCGTTTGTATTTTATGTCTTCCCGAAACAAATCATCTTGTCTTACAAGCAAGGGCAAACGAGGCAAATGCTACCAAAGTATCAAAAACAGCAAGAATAAAAAAAGTTCTTCAAGCTTATAAAGTTTATCTTTCACAACCTTTCATCGTTTTATTTACCGAACCGGTCGTTCTTTTGGTTGCACTTTATCTTGGAATCTTGTATGCAATCCTTTACCTTTCATTTCTAGTCGTTCCGCTAGTATTTGTCGAGGTAAGACACTTTACAGCCGAACAAAATGGTTTGGTATTTATAAGTATGTTGACAGGATTTTCGTTAAGTGCGATTATGATGTTATACTGTCAAGAAAGATATGCATCGGCCGCATTTGCTAAACTTGAACCAGGTCAAAAACCTCCACCAGAATTACGTTTACGTCAAACGATTTGGTCAAGTGCACTTGCTCCTATAGGATTATTTATTTTTGCATGGACTGCACCTTTCCCAAAAGTTCATTGGATAGTACCTTGTATAGGATTAGCAATAGCATTCTTTGGTATA
This sequence comes from Meira nashicola, assembly GCA_001600355.1. Taxonomy (NCBI): domain Eukaryota; kingdom Fungi; phylum Basidiomycota; class Exobasidiomycetes; order Exobasidiales; family Brachybasidiaceae; genus Meira; species Meira nashicola. The sequence continues at coordinate 5,503,133 of BCJU01000001.1, read as the reverse complement.
TTTAGCGTTTTTACTTCTTTCGTTCCTTACTTGGTAGAATATGGTGGTGTACGCGCTCCTATCGTAATGGCAGGTCAAACGGCTTTACGTTGTACTTTAGGCGCCGCTTTTCCCTTATTCGGTCGTCAAATGTTTTCGAAATTGACTATTCAAGGTGGCTCAAGTCTTTTAGCCGGTCTCGCTTTAATAATGACTCCTTTAGCTGCTTGCTTTTACGTGTATGGAGAAAGACTTAGATCGTTAAATCGTAAAGTGTAATGATTTATAGAAATACAACGACTAAATATAATAAATAATATATAATATATAGATAGATTTTGCATGTTTTTATATTTCTCTCAAATATACATCATAAAACTCATCTATTTCGCTCACTATAAGTTTATATACCTTCGAATTCGCCCTCTTTTGCTAAGTGTGGTATCGTAGCTTAAGTAGAATTGCTGCGATACGTATCGGGCCCATGGCGCAATGGTCAGCGTATTGAGTTTCTACCTCAATGGTTGCGAGTTCGAGTCTCGCTGGACCCTATTTTTAGATCTCAAGTCCAGTTTATCATCATTTCTCCTTTTTTCCACTCTTTTTTATAAAACTTTTAAAAACCGTTGAGGCATATACTCGCACCCTCCTTACCTGCATGCATAGATTTAATTTAAGATTCACGCTGATATAGCCCAGATTATTACTCGTTTTTTAGTGTGATATATTTTTTAACTTTTTTTTATACGTAGACTACGCGCCTGCACTGGCGCAGCGCGTAACGCATATGTGTGTGGTGAAGGAGTGCGGGAGTCGATGTTCTTTCCTGAAATACGCTGCGCGAATGCCTCGCAGTATCAGCCCTGTAATCATTAGCCAAGGAAAAGGGTGAGTTTGACCTTACGCCCATAAAGTGAAGCAAGGCGCCGGCGCAGCGATGCAATGTGCATGGGCCGCTTTCCCAAATATGCGATCAATACGCTGCGCTGCGCATATGCTCATACATAGACTAAGTGTACGGCGACTCCAATTTTTGTTATATCACGTCGAAATGAAGAAGCCCTTTGTTCAACTCCGAAGCGCCTTTCTTTCTGCTCAGCACTACCATCATCCGAATAGCACATCTATAGTAAGCTATTTGCAATCATCAACTAAAACATACACATAACAAAGAATCGCGTAGAACACAATTTGCGATCGCGTTAAAAATGGTTCAATTATCCACTTCAGACAATGAGATCTTCAACGTTGATCGTGATGTGGCTGAACGTTCGGTTTTGATCAAATCCATGTTGGACGATCTTGGAGATTCAGATGAACTTCCAATTCCATTGACAAACGTTTCTTCTAATGTTTTGAAAAAGGTGAGTGATTTCGATCGCTGTTATCTGATAATGACCATATCACGCGTCTGACACTTTCTTCATATCCTTTCAGGTTCTCGAATATTGCGCTCATCATCGCAGTGACCCTGCACCACCAGCAGATGAAAGTGAAGAATCACGCAAGCGTACAACTGATATCGGTGATTGGGATGCCAAATTCATTAATGTCGATCAAGAGATGCTATTTGAAATTATTTTGGCTGCAAATTACATGGATATCAAGCCATTATTGGATGTCGGTTGTAAGACTGTTGCCAATATGATCAAAGGCAAAACACCCGAAGAAATTCGCAAATTGTTCAACATTCAAAACGATTTCACTCCAGACGAAGAGGAACAGATTAAGAAGGAGAATGAATGGGCAGAAGATCGTTAATGATTGCGATTGTCACCCTCTTCGACCGCAAAATACACGGTCAAGTACAATCAACTAAACCAGAGTAAAGTTAAGGCGCATACACTCAACAGACTTTTGTTCCTCACATACTCATGAATCAAGCATTTCAATCATACTTGAATCGCTTTCTTGTACTTCTACGTTTTCACTAAAACACCCTTTCGAATGTAGCGAAATGCAGTATGAAGAGTAGTGAAATTTGTGTGAATAAAATACAGCGGTGGCAATAGGTATGAAAATCAATGATCTCCTCTAGTTGAATGGGAACGATCTTGGAAATCATGCAAGCCTGCTACACCTGCTTCAAAATTTGGATTTTGACCTGCTTGCATATCGAGAGTGTTCATAAGATCGACATCGCGATTTACAGTTGATTGCAAAGATTGTTTTTTTTCTTCCAATATCCTTAAGCCTTCTTTTACGTAAAAAGTACTAGAGATATAACCTGTCAAAGAGCCAATTAACAAACCACTCATAACTGTAGCGTTTGGAGACCTTTTCAAGCCATTACGAACGATGAAAGCTTACAACAACGGAAAAAAAGATAAAAGTTGTGATTAGCATTTATTTGGAAGAGTTTTGATCTTCATAAATTACCTACCTCCTATCACACCGCTAAGTATTCCAGTTGCCGTTCCACGAATTTGACCTTGTCTATTCACCCTTCCAACTTCTGCCATTGGTAGCAAAGGATGTTCAGAAAGACCAAAAGGACCAGGTCTACCTTTGGGGGAGGCAAGTGGAGGTGGTGAAGAAGTGGATTGCATAGTTGTTTTAATGAATGGACTATTCGTTATGCTGCTAGATTCCAAAATCGTTTCTCCTCATTGAAGGTCAGTGTGAGTGAGTGAGAGAAGGTAAGAGGGTAGCAAACTACGAACATCTGGTTAACATTCGCTACTTTTTGGGCCGTGCGCTAAGTGGTCAGGCGCGACAAGTTGGTACCTGCATGTATTCGGTCATCATCAGGAATTGCTCAGAAAAAAAATGAGAAAGGCGAATTTTGATTAGATATGGAAGATGTCATGTACAGTATTATTCAGATGAAAGAGGGGAGAGGCAAGCGTGACAAGAAAGTACGAGAAAAGGATACATGATTGAAATACAAACAATCCCTTCTCAAGCCAATAATGCCATTCCGATTGCCAATAATGCTGTACCGGCAGTAAGGGAAGAAACAGTGACGAGAGAAGCACCATTTGAACCTGAACCTGAACCACTTGTGCTGTTTGTTTGCAATTTTCCAGTCTGCTTCAAATCGGTTGGAACGCCAGTAGTCAAGAATGTTTGACCACATCCTTGTGTAAAGGCTTGTTGAACAGCTTGATTGGTAGAAGCGTTGAGGTAAGATTGGAAAGCGGGTGCTAATGTGGTAAGTAATCCTTTGTTGCAATCTGTGCAGAAAGCACTAGAGTTACTGGCCAACTTTTGTAATAAAGGTTGTGCAGCACTTAAGCCACCTTTGTTCAAATTTGTGATTGTGTTCAAAGAAACATTTTGACCAATATTTTCTTGAATGTTTGTTAATGTTTGAATGATGCAAAGTTGATTGTTTGATTTTGTATCTTCCAAGCAAGAAGCAGATTTGACTGCGTTATAATTGGTAATTACTAAATCCAATATACTTGGTAAAATATTTTGACCGGATTTAATTTCACTTGAGCATGATGATTTGATAGTTGAATCGGCAGATGATAAAGTAGAATTACTGCATGCAGCTGCAGGACACAAATTTGAACCGACATAAGTGGTCAAAGGACCTATCAAAGAATCATTTTGACCAACAGTACCTAATTCAGTGATAACGCTAGTAAGAGCCAAACAAGTATTCAAATCTTGATTACCCAACAAAGAAGCCAAACCACCCAAACAATTTGTACTTAAACCGCTAATTAAACCGGAAGATAAACCTGCAATTTGTGCTTGAGCAGTAGATACTAATAAAGCAGAGATGGCAAGAATTGTAGTAGAGGTACGCATGATGAGGGTATAGCGAATAGCAAAAAGCAAAAAGCAAAGGTGAAAAGGTGGTAGTAAGGAGGAAGGGGAAAGAGGGGAATGACTTTTATTTCTTCTCTATTATTTATTGCATTTGCCAAAAAGAAAGAACGGAGGCCGAGGTGCAAAAGAAGAAGAGCTCATTTGGACATATGCATTCGATGCTCATAGTGCATCAGGTCTGTGTATGAAGCGCGAATTATTTAAGGCTTGGCTCTTATGACATGCGCAAAACAGACGGAGAGCCTTGTGTTGTACTCATCATGCACAAGATTAATTTGCGGGGGAAAAGAGAGCACTTCTGTACATACCATGTTTTCTCATTTCCTTTCGGGGATGTTGCAACGTGTTCTCAAATTCCGCTTCCTCCCCCCTAAAAGAAAGAAAGGCTGTACATACAAACACTTTAGAGAGAACATCTTTATCAAATGCCGAAAATGGCCGTTTTGCCCGAAGAATAAAATGCAAATCTGTTCAACCAAAAAAAGGGTCTAAGGCGCCGAGCTTACAAATTTATGTAGTCTATGTACATACACATGCTATTTCATCTTTGTAGCCACAAAAATAGAACAGACCAAAGACAAGTTAAGTGTATTCTAGGTCTAGAACTGCTTTTAAGCTTTTTAGCACAGCAAAAACGCGCGCACGCCCTAAAAATGTTATTCAGCCACACGTTCAGGCACAAAGCATTTATTCAACATCAGTAAGAATAATATAAAAAGGATCCCGTGTATGTAGGTACATGAATGGAAAACAAGTGCAAATTCGAAATAGGGAGCCTTACACAAAACTTATCCGAAGAGAAAAGATAAAGCCTCAATTCGATTTATGAGACGGGTGAGAGATGTATATATGTGAATATTTTGCGGATAAGGTATAAATGTGTAAGCTTTTTAAATGCAATAACGGGATCAAATTTTCGACTTTCATGTTTCTAGAAAGATTTTGAGGGAGGTTGGATTCCACCGTGATATTGAATAATCGTACAGAGTATAAGAAAGGCTCACCATAAATGGAAGAACACGTTTTGATTATCGAATATCAACTTTTCTATCGCTCAATTCTCTTTTATTCTTTACGATATTTATTGGACATGCACCTTCCAATTTTCAAAGAGCAAAAACACCCGATACTTTCAGCTCTCAAACAATTCATCTAAACACTATGCATTGCAAATTGTACAGCTTTCCATACAGAAATGATCAAATCAAACACCGTGACATGACATGAAACGGAATGATGAGATGTGATGACATAAGCATGTCAAATCAATCAATTGACACCTTGACGTATATATAAACGCTGGCTAGAAGCTAAAAATGTACGCGTACGCGCCGCTTGCCGTGCGATTATTGCACATAAATAGATCGGCAGCTTTCCCTGCCTGCCTGCCCTATTGGAGGAATTCATCTCAAAATACCAGTTTCAAAAAGCGTGCAATTATTTAGCGTGTATGTACACGTATGTAGAAACCCTACTACTAGACTGGTTGGGTGGGTGATGGTCAATGTCACACTTTATTTTCCAAACTTCTCGCTTCCATCATCATATGTCAAAACAATACAGAGGCAATCATTTATTAGCATACATTATCAGCCTCACAATCATTCAAAACTTTTCGCCTTTGATAGGATCAAGATGAACATCTTTCGATTATTCGGCGATTTATCGCATTTGGCATCCATCTTTATCCTTTTACAAAAGATTCAAGTTTCCAAATCATGTAGAGGTATCTCTTTCAAAACTCAACTTTTATATTCAATCGTTTTCGTAACAAGATATCTAGACATCTTTGCAGACGCACATAGAAGTCTTTATAGATTTTTGATGAAATGCTTCTTTATTGGTTCTTCGATTTATGTCTTATACCTCATGCGTGTTAAATATCGTCCAACACATGATCCAGCAATCGATACGATCCGTTTGGAATACTTACTTGGACCTGCAGCATTATTGGCTTTAATCTTTCATTATCGCGAAGCAGGAGCAGGCTTCTTTTCTACTTTACAAGAAATCTTTTGGGCATTTTCAATTTACCTAGAATCAGTTGCAATTTTGCCGCAATTATTCATGCTACAAAGAACAGGAGAAGCAGAAACAATCACAACCCATTATCTTTTCGCTTTGGGCGCTTATCGTGCATTGTACATTCCTAATTGGATCTATCGATACTTTGCTGAAGGATCTATCGACCCTATCTCAATCTTGGCAGGATTAGTTCAAACCGGTCTTTACCTCGACTTCTTCTACATCTACTTCACAAAAGTTATGAAAGGAGAAAAATTCGAATTACCTGCTTGAATTCAAGGAATTCAGCGATCCGACCTTTCCATCTTTTTTAACAACTCATTACCCTTTTTCCCAATTATTTGCAGGTGTATAGTAGATCAAGAATCAATTTTATCCACCCAGCATGTGTACCAGCCTTTTCACACATGCAATTTCTCGATGAACGACTTTAAAATAAAACAAAATATACTTTGATGCATAATCACAATTTGTGAAGGCTGTCATCATGATCATAGAATTCAATTAAAATGCAGAAAATCAAGTATATGCGAAGCAGACTTTGAATAAATATAATACAAGGTACAGATTTAAATTATTTTACAAGAGATGATTCTCTCTTTTTCTTCCTTTCATCCTCTTCCTTTAAGATTTTCAGTAAAGATTCTTCCCGCTTGCTTCGAGCAATAACACTGCCAAGCGAGCCCAAAAAACGCTTCAACGGAGAAGGTGAAGTGTTGTTCTGCGAGGAAGGAGAAGAGAGCGGAATGCGTAGAGAATTCGATGAACGCTTCGTTGATGGTCTGTCTGTAGAAGGAGGTGCTGGCATTGGCGCTTTCTTTGTTTCGGGTGAATCAGAGCCCATGCTGAGAGAGAGCCTTTTATGCGGAACAGATGGTTTTGAAGCGGTAGAATGATTTGAAGAAATCGAAGATGTGGAACGTGATCTTTGCATTGTCGAAGGTAATACACCTCTCAATGGAGAAACAGAAGAAGGTCGTTTAAATGGCGATTCATACAGCGCATACACATCCCGAACTTTCTTCGGCGTTGCAATAGTACGATCTCCACGTTCAGCGATCGCACGCTGGCGTTCCTTAGCCTCATCCTCTTCCTTTTTCCGTTTCTTTGCCTCTGCTTCTTCTATTTCATGCTGTCGTTCCTCTTCTTGGAATCCAAGTAATTTTTTTGCTTTCATATCGTCGTACTCTTGCTCCGTTAGAAACTTCTCTACAAGTACAGGTACCTTTATCCTTGCGTCTGGATGACGTGAATCTTTCGGCATATTTGGATATTTGGAACGCATTTCTACCACAATCGCTTCCCGCCTTAATTCCCGATCATCTCCCATTCGCCATCGCAACCCGTTCAGATCTGTCCATTCATCTCCGATCTCATGATCATCGGAATCGTCTAAAATACGTTTGCCTCTGCCTTTCGTTCCGGGCGGAGATGTGATGAAAGGATCTTTCCTGCCTTTGACACGTCTCTTGTGCTTCGAGGGAGAGTCTACATTCCCAGTACGAGCTACCTTTCCACTCTTTTTGTTCTGTTGTAAAGCAAGCCATTCTTCATCATCTTCAATTGTTATACTACGATCTTCTTCGTCTTCGTTACCCAATTCTGTTGTAGATTCAATTTCTTCACTTTCTTGTCTTCGCTTTTCTGATTTTTTGCTTAAAGGTAACCAATGATCAACCGACATTTCACTGAGAATGGTTTCATCATCTCTTATCCGTTTTGCATCATCTCGTGAGATTGCTGATTGTGCTCTCCCATGCTTTTCACCTCTTTGCTTTGACATGATGTGATGATGGTTGTAGAGCTGAAAGATATCGCTCAGTAATTTCATCCGTGCGTCGCGTTTCGTCCAATAAACCCAGTATCAAGAATATTTGGACGTGAAGCGGATGTTCGGGTGTTTAATGTACGAACCTAGCGTATTTTAGAGAGTAACACTCCACACAAGGAAGAAAGCAAAGGCAAAGATATAAAATATGTGTGCATGTATGCATCCTCTTTTACAAAACATTCTTGCTCATCATCTCTTGAAAAGGCAGGATGAGCACCCACAATGCCCTCAACGTTGCATCTTCCCTCACAAATCAATCTATACGACAAGCAAAGAGAACGCTGCGAAAACAAATGGCAGCAAACTTAGCTAAAATACCTACTTCAGAATTAATACAACAATCCACGTCAGTCACACAACATGTTTTGAATCATCCTGCATACAAGAATGCTAAAAGTGTTAGCATATATGTCAGCATGGATCAAGGAGAAGTTAGAACAGAAGAATTGTGTAAGCAAACCTTGTTGCTAGGAAAAAAGCTATACGTTCCACGATTTGCAAAAGTTATACCTACAGCTAATGTGACACAACAATTAGGAGGATCTACCACAGAAGCAGCTCAACAGGCTTCTTTTGACTCAGATATGCGCATGCTAAGAGTAAATGATTGGGAAGATTACGAAGCTATGGTGATGAATCGATGGGGAATACGAGAGCCGGATGAAAAGTACAAGGAAGCGCAAAGGGAAGATGGTGAGTGACCAGGTACTTGAATCAAAGAGGTTAAAGATGTATGCTGAAATTTAAAAACAGCTTTGGATGAGTCGAGCGGAGGAAATGGTCTGGATTTGATACTTGTTCCAGGTAAGTGCAAGTATGTACATTACGTTGAATAGATGCTTATCAGATCTCATTCGCTTCAGGCGTGGCGTTTGATTTGTATGGAGGAAGGTTGGGACACGGGAAAGGATATTACGATCGATATATTGCAAGAAGTCAAGAGTATGCCAAGACTAGACGGCTACCTGAATGCAAAACGAGTGAGTTTCATGTTTCCAGATCTTTTAGTCTCATAATCCTTTCCCTCATTAGGATGCATGCTAACATATCTGACTCTCAATTTCGGCACATCCGAATCTCGATCTATTTAATTCGCAGTCGCCTTGTCGTTACGCCAGCAAATTTTACCACCTCCCGAAAATGTGCCAAGAGATGATCGGGATGAATCACTGGATGCAACGATATCAGAAAGCGGCATCCTTTCAATCGAGGGCAAAGGCGAGACCGAATCGACTGGGAAATGAGGACAAAAATCTGAACAAATATTGATCATTTTGGCAAGGCGTTGCCAAATTGATGACCGCTAAATGATTTTCGATCCCGAAAGGATATTATTCCGCTCTAAAAATAATCATCTGTAATAACTCTTATGAAATCGAAATTAAAAAGAACCCTCTACAATATCCAGTCCAGACCATCGATATGAATTATTCCGAGTGGATCGAAAAAATTGACAGAAAAGACTTCATTGTCCGGAGAAGAAGCGACGCCAAGAAAGAGAGACCTTGGCATGAGAACGATTTTGGGAAATGATGATCACATGAATTAATGGTAAATTTTTCGATCGCAGTAATCTGGGCTAAATTTATACTTTTTAAGACGCCATTTCGGGGTTTACCAACAAGATGATGATAATTCTTGACAATACAGACTCGAGATTCAGCATAGCTTGAGGATATCATCCAATTCACATACCATCTCACAATTATGACTTTGCAGTTTAAACTCTGATTGATAACCCGCTTCTCGATCTTAACGGAAGAGGGAATACATGTAGAACATCTTGAATAGCTTCCCTCCTCCGCTTGTTCTTGCTTTCCTATTTTTAGTTCCTAAGTCTAAGTTTAACCAAGGCATATATTTAACTCCTACTTAAACGTTTGTCTGAATTTCCGTGGCATTACTCGTTACCGGTGAAAATACACCCGTCGGTAATACATTGCACATATTTTTTTTAATTACGCCCACCTTGAATAATTTCAATGCATACATGATCAAAATAAAAAATAACAATAATTCAACAGTGGAGCCGAAACGATGTTGGCGTAATAAGTGAAAAAATGCATACAAATCAAGAGAAAAAAAGAAAAAAAGATTGATTAGAGTAGCATTCATCTTGCATGCGCATGTAATCTTAGCTACTTCGATCATTTCAATTTTATTCTCCGAATATAACTGCATAAACACATGGAGCATTCATAATATCATTTTTCCGCTCGATCTTTGGTCTGTGCATTCGAAAGTCGATTGAATAATAAAGGCTTAATTGGTGGTCAAATAAGATTATTATTATTAATCCCTTCTTGGCCGATGACAATTGAGCCGAGCGTTTTCTTTTTTTTTATTCAATAACAAGATCTTTCCAGGCCTACCGGGCAAATCTATTCGTACAAGATATTGATTTTCTCAGGCGTGTAATCTCAGCTTCAATTGATTTGTTGAAAGCTGTACCGTCTTGCGTCTACGATTGATTCTATATAAGAACCACCTAGTTTACCTTCACATCTCTCCAGAATCATCATCACTTCTTCCCATTACTCAACCTCTTACAATACATTTCCAATACGTACTCGTGGTTAATTTGTTCTACTTTGATTAAGAAGAAGTTATCCAACACAAGAAGTCACAAAACCAGTTTTTTTTTATAAAGTGAGTAACATTGTTAACAAATAGGGTGCCTATTTTACGTATTTGGACGGTTGATTGACCGCGTGATTGGGCATGTGATGTAGCATGAAATGTTCATATGTTTGCATGAAACTCAGAATTCTTGTCAGTTAAACTGCCTTGTTGACACATATACTCTTTGTTTTGCAGAAAAAAATGTCTTTTAGGTCATTCAACTCTACCCATGAGGGTATTAATTTAACCCTACCGTCAAAAGAATTACCTCTTCCACCATCACCGCCATTACTCAAATTATCCAAATTAAATTCACATCCACTCAATGTTCATCAATTAAATTCAACAGAAGGACAATCAGAAACGAAAATTAAATCTGAACGCGAAAAGTTTGTCAACTTCCCTTTACGTTCAACTCCGTTTCATCAACAAATCACGTCTTCGGGAATACAAATGATCGAAACAATGGTTGATCTACGTACAAACACAAATGCGCGTATCAATCGTGCAAGAAAAGGTACCGATGATTCATTTGCGAGCCGAGACGGAGATCGCGATAAAGACATCAAACAAATCCAATCTTTAAACGGTTCACGTAGAGCGTCAGATAGTAGCGCGATTACAACTCTTCAAGATTCAACACAACTTCATCAAAAGAGGCGTCGATCAAGCTCTTTTGTTGACGTTAAAGATCGCGATTGCGACCAACAAACTTGTGAGAAAGATGATGGATGCAGTACGAAACAAGAACATACCTTGAAACATTCAAACAAACTCTCTTTAGAAGAAAGAGTTCACGAGCATGCATTAGCAGCAGCTGCAGTCGCAAAATCATTTCCTTCTAATGGCAAACACAGTACTACTTTTGAAATGATCGAATCCATGGAAGGAGATAACACACCTGACAAAATCGTTCGCGTTCATGTGATCGCAGATCGTTTCAGCGCGTGCATTCCTTGCCGTCGTCGTAAGATTCGTTGTTTACCAAGTAATGAGATGCCAAGGCCAAAGACTGGAACGTGCGGGACATGTTTAAGACGTGGCAAGACATGTGTTTGGACTGATGACAATCACGGAAAAACTCCTGAAAAGAAGCAAGGCAAAAAGAAGTTTTCATCTTTAGAGGATCAAAAAGAATTGGACAAGCAAAACAAAATGACGAAAAGAAAACGTTCAACTGTGAAACAAGAACATGAAGATTATCACTTGCAAACCTATTCCAAGCTCCCTGGTATGAATGAAGTGCGCAAGAATAAACAATATGACTATCCTGATACCGCACATTTGTTGGACCCTCCCAAATTTGAAAATGTCAATTGGGCTGGGATGCAATATCCACCATTCTACAATGCATCAGATGTGAACCCATTCCTATCGCCAACGACAAATATTCCACAATCGACACTGTTGGCTTTGGAAAAACATGGCTACCCGCATGGAAGCAATGGAACGCTCTCCGCAAATTACAGTGGAAGTCCGAACTCCACGCTACATTCTCCAAGTACTCCATCGACTTGGGCTACGGCACCTGTTTTGAAATCTGAGCCTCTTGGAAGTCAATCTTCTAACAACAAGCAAAATGACAGCAACTCTCTTCACTATCAACATTATCAAGATCAAAATCATTATCCTTTGCATAGCTTCGAACGTTCCTATTCAACCTCATCTGGGCAGGTCCCAACAATTGTGACAGGCAGTATGGGAATGATGAATGAGAATTTATCACCTAACCCTGTCACTTCCAATGCTTCGCCGGAATCCATGCCTTCTTCATACTTTTCACCATCTTTGGATACGCCGCATAGACTGCCTAATGCCCATTTGGCCTTCCAAAATCAAAATATGCCTCACTTCACGATTCCAGGTATGGCACGTTCACATTCATTTCAATGTGTAAGTGGAATGGGCCAAAAGGATTTCTCTGAAGAAGCATTAAGTGATCATGCAATGATGATGCGGGAAATGTCGTTCGATTGCAACACTTTCAAAGGATACAGTCAAGATGCAAGTACACCGTATGATAACCTGCATTCCGATTCAACCAATGCAAATTTGTTCGCAAAAGACTCGGAGCAGGAAAGTGGCAGTTGTGATCCCGCTAAGGACCGTCACTATATATCCTCTTTCCTTCCTCCATCTCCTCCTCATCATTTGGCAATCTCTACAGCTGGAGCGCATTTATCATGTTCTAGCTCTTTGCCTTCTCCAAGCAACCCAAGCAGCAGCGATGGTCAAATGATTACCGGATCTGAATATTCACATTCTACGAATGAAGTCATCGGTTTCATTCATGCTGACAAGTCAAACATGTTTCAACGAACGATGGATTGGCCGAATTCGGATATGCTACCTTACTGAGGAGATGCTGTTCTGTTTCTCTTTTTTTTTTCTTTCTCAATCTTTTCCTCTTTGATCGTCTCAGTATATATTTCTGCTTTCAAGTTGCGCATAAAGTCGCTACTGAAAAGGGTCTCTCGTGTCTCACTTTTGCGGATCTTGTTCTTGTTGTTGTCTTTGATAAGCATTTCCTCTTCAACACAGTTTCTCAGATCTGTTTGCAACTCCTCATGTTACGTTATGCCCAGCATTATTTTCGTCACGAAATTTCAATCTATGTTTTTTTTTGTTTGATCGTGTTTTCTACATATTGTACATGCTATACCATTTTTCAAAGTGCTGCTTGCCAACCATGAAAAATTGTACCGAGATTAGTAGAATTCATTGCACGGGTCATCAACGCATTAACGGTATATTCAACACTGAGATTATTCGACAACTTCTCCATCGTGGAATTGATTGCACGTTCGGCCGCCAATTCTGCGAGCTCTTTGCTCTGTCCAGCACCTTCATTCCCACCGCCGCCATTTATGCCAGAAGTGGTATTTGTTATCGTTGATGTTCTTGAAAGTCCTTGACTTGACTCTTGACTTTCACCGTCATCATCGTACCCTTGAGCTCGAATCACTTTAATAGGACTTTCGGTCCAATCATACAAAGGATCATTCTTGAATACCTCCAACACAGTCTTGATCACACTTGCACCTCCCCTCAAAACTCTCAACGTTTCCTGACAACCGTGACGAAAAACGCCTTCCACGCCATTCATACCCATACCGTCAATGACATTTTGCGTAAGTCGGAATGGCACTAGCTCAGGGATCGGCAAATGTTTTCCTTGGTCAAATGCAACACCAAAATCAATGTGAATCACCTCGCCATTTTGTTGATCCAATAAAATATTGCTAGAATGTCGATCGCCCAAACCTAGGATATGTCCTACAATGCTGCTTGTTGCTACCGTTCTGGTGTAATTCAATCGGCTTTGCAGTAGTGCAGTAGGATTAGTGTACAAATGCAAAAAGTAGAATCGAAATACTGGAGGCATACGCTTGCACACGTCTTCAAACACTTCCCGCCTCTCCTCAATTGAACTTCTCTCCACCTTTTTAATTTCTTCTCTTGCTTCTTGTGGTGTCAATTTTCCCTTTTCGTGATGTCGATCATATAGTTGCCGCAAAGGAAGAAAGAGCGGAACTGTCCTTTCAACGAATTCCAATAAGCCGTATTGCGGCCCCAAGGGAACAACACTATACGTACGAACGTGTAGAGATCTTTTACTCGCCCTTCGATCTTGTTTGAGCATCGAATTGACCAACGTAAACACTTGTTGCATGACCGCATCTTGACGTAAATCATCTTGATCCTTGAAAAGTTGTTTATATGTCTTTCCATCACTGCCAATACAATCTATTATCTTGGGTAAATGAACACCTCCTGCAGTCGAAAAATGATCAGAATAATACGCGATCCCAACAAAGGAGGTATAACTAGCGTTGGGTTCGATGGGTAATGGTTTAGTCACAATCGGAATATTAACATCACGTATTTTGTGTATTCGCAAATGCTGTGGGACACGAGGACGGCTATCTACTTTATCCTTTGTAGTATTTCCATTGCGCTTCGCTTTCGATATTGCTTGCTCCGGATCAGCCTGCGCCCATTCTACACAAGCATCACATACCAATTGCCATGCTTGAATGCTCGCCTTATGTTTAGATCCTATCCGAACTCTGTTGATAATGTCAGAAGCAACATCACTTCTTCCTGTTTGTGTAGCAGATAAGTTCGTACCAGAACTGACTCTTTGAGCTCCTCTACGTGAATGTGAACCTACTCCGGCTTCTTTACTGCCTCGCGATAATGCATAAAGAGGATATAGAGCGTGAAACGGATGATCCTTTGCCATGCTCAAGACCACGTCAAATACAGTCGCCTGAAAAGCTGACGAAGAAGATCTACTTGTTCCTTGTTGGGCCAATGAGCTATCCTTGCTTAGCCGTGAACATATTTGTCGAACAATCGGAATGAACTTCCATGAAGGGATCTTTTTGATCAAAAATGCTAGCTTTTGGTTGAATAAGTCGTTTCGTGAATTTTCAAACCACAATGACGTCAAACGCATTAGAGCATCATCATTGGTCTGCCCAGACGTACTCATCTCTCGAGCAAACATTTCCACAGCATCACGTCTGAATCGATCTTTGGATTTGTCATGTTCCGAGAGTGCTGCTTCGTCAGCTTGAAGTATTGTGAATGCTTTTTGTCTCGCTTTTTTCAGCGCTTCAGCTTTGTGTCCTTTTGCATTCATGCTGTATTTGGAAAGTTCTGATTCTAATAGCCGAATCTCGTTATGGCGATCATTGACCATCTTCTCCAACCGACGCGCTTCAGGCGATGCGCACAATTCACGATATTGATCATCTGCGAATACACCGTATCGATATGCAACCTCTGCTGCTTCTTTAAGTGCTTTCACGGAATCTAAAAGTCCTAAAGCTGGTTTAAAACATTCAAGTACTATCACGTTTGCGTGATGCGAACGGGCTGTGACACGCCATTGGCCAAGTGTCGACAAAGATTGGGCGCGACCTATTTTATCTAGATCAGAAAGCGTATTTGGCATCTTTTGTAGCAACGTACTGAGGGCATCAGAAGCGATCGAATGATTTCCTTGCATCCAAAGAACTTTTGCAAATTCCTCTTCGATTTTGTACTTGTGCTCGGAATCAATCTGCTGCGAAATAAGATTCTGTGCTTGTATCACTGAATTGATTGCAATTTGCCTTTTATCTTCTTCACGTGCCCTTTGACTGAGCGAAATCAATGCACTACTTTCCAACGCAATGCTCTCATCTGATTCATCCAAATTTACCTCTCCTAATGCTAGAGGTGGAGTGTGTTTCCTATCAGCTTGAAACATTGAGCATTTGATCGACATCCATGATTCAAAAACGTCAAAGTCCATTTGAGAATGTTTGTACAAATCTATTTCACGTTGTCCGTCCTCTCTTGATTGGATCTCTCGAAGACCTATCAAATCACGTAGAGCCTTTTGTGATACTTTGCTTGATTCAACGTTGATCTTTTTGAGATCTTTGAAATGTGAAGCAAATGCTGTAGAAATACTCTTATGCACAACTTGTGAGTCTCTGTTCTCATGCAAAGAACGTAAAGCAGAGTACAAACCTTGCGAAGGCGCATCCATCTCCACAGATGTCTGTACAGGTAAATCCCAATTCTGTGTTCGCCAACCGGTTTCATAGTCGATTTGATCTTCTTCCACTTTGATCTCAAGTGCAACACGGTCATATCTCATTTGATGGAGTGTTGAAACGATATTGTGTCGCATCTTTGCAGCCTTTGAAATCTCGAATTCGGCCGCTTGAAGGCTGAAAACGCCTTCCCATTGGCCTTCGTGTTCCATTCTCCTCCTTAGAGAATCACGTACATTATCATTGTGAATACCATAGAAGCTATCCGGATCATCGATGTTACTGTAAATCGCATACTGCAAATCCAAAGATGAAGGAGGGTTTTCGGCTTTTGAATACGATTTGTTTTGCACTTCAAGAAATAGCAATCCAGACGCAAACAATTGCACTTGAACAGAACGAGAAGCGAGCAATAACCAATCCACCTTGTGGATCCATTCATCTCCTGAAAAGGGTATAGAGCTAGGTGGATCTTCTCTCAACTGCAAAATGATCTGAATGATGAGCTTCCATACTTCTGGACTGGCTTTTTCGTAACGTAGAATTTCCATGAAATGGAGCGACAAGGCTTTACGGCTCCTTTCATCCTTTTTATCTTTTGCAACTCGGAAGAAGATGTGTACAATGCAAGGTAATATTTCTTGAGCGATCCCTTCATATTCTTCGACAAGATGTCCCAAGTGCAAGTACGGCGAATGTTCATCCAGTCCGTCCAGAAGATGAAAGAGCTGTAGGCATAGCCATTTCGACCATATCTTTACGTCTGTAGCTTTCTGATGTGCTTGATCTCCGACTAGGAGAATTTCCATAGCTACAATGCTCGTCACTCGTTGAGGCTGAAAAGCAATAACATATTGAAGCTCAATAAACGAACGCTTCGAAATGGTGCCTTTTTGACGTTTTGAGGAGCCGTTGAAATGAGGGTCTTGCTTGAAGATATTGCGAAGAGTGCAAGCTGCGTCCTGAGCTTCACACAAATTCAAGGAACGTACCTTTTGCAGCAAGAATCTGGTGAGCCACTGTTGGAGGGGCAAAATTTTACTCTCACATTTCTCGTCCAATAATGGCATCTCCCGTACATATTGGACTAGATTACATGGTTCAATAGAGTCTTGCAGTGATTTCACAGAAGGGCTTGGAAGCAATCCATCACATTGAAATGTTATATCCGCCAACGCAGCCATAAATTGACTCATCTCTTCTTCTGAAATATTTCTACTGCTTTGAAGTAGGTCGATGATCTTCCATAATACGGTTGAAGCAAATTGAGCTCGTACTGCTGCATTTTTCTTTTTCAAAGAGATGGCAAAGCGACGTAAGAAGTGCACATTGATATGATTCACCTCATGAACAGCTCGATTGAGATCTGACATGCTTGGGCTTTGAAGATCAGCTATTGATGCATGGAGCTCGCGCGGCCATGCGCAAAAAGCCATACGGATACCAGGCCGCATCTTTTCAGAGTCGTACATACGTATAACCACTTTCTCAACATGTTCAAGCACGGAAGTCGAGGTTGCTTGTATTTCCGTATCTTTGGATCGACTGTGGATCAAAAGTTTCTCGCATGCAATCACCAAAATTCTTGCAAAATCTTCCACATCTTCCGTCATGCTAACAATGCACAAGCACAAAATTGGTGCTACATGCTCAACTAGATCTTGAATATGAAGGCACGCCAAACAAACCTGAAGGAGTGACCGAAGCAGGATCGGTGACTCAGATATGATTGACCAAGTCATTGACACGTAGATCTGTAACGCAAATATTTGTCGCAATTGACTGTCTAATGATTGCTCATCATACAGAATGCTTCCAAGCTGATGGAGAACATTGAATGCCACTTCGGCCGAAACAACGCTACGTTTTGGGCTTGATAATGATGTCAACAAATTGATGAGTTGCTCTGTTCCCACACAAGGATCTTCCAGCTCAAGCAAATGGAGATTAGTTTGCCGAAAAGGTAATGAAGAGAGAAATTTGCTGAATTTTGAAAATCTGGCCGCAATTTCCGAATACATCTGTTCTTTTTCCGACTCGTGCCATCGTTGCAAAGTTCGAACGGCGATCACGTCTAGCGAACTCACCAAGCAAGAATTGACAGCTTTTGTACCGTTATGGGACTTGATGTTGCTTTCAGCCCAAGCCGAGAGGTGCGCCGGAAAATCTGATGATTTGTTGCCCCTGCTAACATATTCTATGCCCTTATATGCGATAATACTTGGCAAGCAAGAAAGCAAAACCTCTTCTTTTCTAGTATTCAATAATTGACACAATTTGGAGAACGCTTGCTCGTAAGCTGGCCCTTCCCTTATCAATAAAGGGGCAACAGCAAATATGTAGGTTCTCTCCGCCCATTCCTTTTGTGATTTGAAACCTAGAACATGAATTGGGATCTGGTCAAGAGTGTATTCCCTCAGAATCATAGCACAGACAAGCTGACCTGCGAATGAGACCCACAATTTCGTCGTGTCCGCATAGCCAAGCAAGTGAGAAACAATTTCAAGTGTATTGGATCCGTGAGCGGATTGAGGCTCTGTGATTATACAGACTTCCAAAAGATGGAAAAATGAATATTGCCGGACCAATGCACTTGCAACACAGATATTAGCAAGAGTCAGTATTCGCGAAGCCATCTGGGATCGATCTTCTCTGCACAATGGTAAGCTCGCCTCCTGATGCTCGTACAACTGGTTTGTTTGGCCGAAATATGTCCCCCATAAGTCAAAGAGTCGTCCAAGTAAGCTGCTTGACGGGAATCTTGCTCGCATATCTACGTGTCCATTCAGAGTGCATAAGCTTTTGATGGCGACTTGTGGTCGCAAAGCTTTGGGCAGATATTCCTCCAATCCCTCTTTGCCAGCTGTTCGTCGTATGAATTGCTCCATTAAGCGTGCAAAGGTGCAAGACACGGTCCAATGCAGATGATTCTTGGTGAACTGACGCATAAAGAATTGGCAAAGTTGTATATGTTTATCCGATCTTTTCGAGGTCAAAGCTGACATGGTAAGCCAGTATGACATCGTGGTACGGAGAAATTCTATAACGACCGTTTGTCCTTCTATATTTCGGTCAAAAGCATAGCTTGCGAGTACGTCTGACCCGATTCTTTCGATATGCCTTTCCTGCATTTGCATATCTAAGAAGTTTTTGCTCTCGGTGAGACAAGAATTCATCACTTTTATGCTTTCAATGTAAAGATCTGTTGAGGCACAGTCCAAAAGCGCTTCCAGACTCTTCTCCAGGAGGTCCTCTTTTGCTGTTCGTGCCATGGACGCATTGCAGAGTAGCTTCATACAAGCGATTGCCAACAACCTGGTTTCATCCGAAGCATGTTGGGAAGAATTAGCGGAAAGGCGAGTTTCTTGTGCGATCCCCTCAAAAAAGTCGTCATTCATGGTTTGATCTCCATCGTGATCGTCATCTATACTGCACATCTTCGCCAGCAAATCTTGTGCACTTGAAAGAACCGGTAAAGCGTCATCACTGATCCATAGTTGCCTTGAAAATTTGACCAAGACAGACACCTTTGGAGTCGAGTTGCTATTCGGCAAGATATTGGTTCTGTGCACTCCAGCTTGCCGCCCAGGCGGCTGGATGGTATGGTGACGTTCTTTGGTATTTGGCATAGCAATACTGCAGCTCAACAACTCAACAATTGCTGCTTTCTGATAAGAGTTCAACTGTGACGATTTCACAAGATTGACGCATTCTGTCAATAATGCAAAAGCAAGTTTCGTAACGGCTTGAACAGCCTTAACTCCTCTGGTTTGGTAGAACGCTTGCAATTTGAGATTGGATAAAGACAGCTCTACTGCATCGCGATATTGCTCATAGGTAAGAGCAATGGATGCGGATTTGGCTTCTTCCAGCATTGTTGCCATCTTTTTCATCATGAAGTGCAAATGGTGTATACCGCGGGCTTCGTTCTGGCTTGGGTCTCGAAGTTCAGTATCCTTTGTATGTTCTTGTTGAAGAATCGGTTTCTCGGGTACTTGCTTTATAGTCTCAATTCTACCCTGAAGGACATATGTCTCAATGGTTTTTCGGTAATCGTATGCTTTTGCCCAGGTTGTTGTTGGACACGCAATGATTGTCGAAAACGATGCTGTCGAGGAGACAAAATCGGTATGACCAGACGTTGCAAGGATGAGGTTCACCACATCATCGCTTGTCATCTCGTAAAAGAGAGCGTCCATACGTCGTTGCGTTGACGATATCTGAGGCGCACGCCATGTTTGACGAAACCAAGTAAAAGCCATTGCATGGACAGAGGAGTGAGTCAAAGCTACGTTTGATCGCAAAAATGTCAATGTCTGGCAAATAAATGCGCTCGTAGCATCGCATGTTTGTTGAACATTTTGCAATTCCATCTCGGGCAAGAGATTGTAAAGTGTTGCAGAGAGTTCTGCTTTGTCAATCGAACTGTTCCGTATAATTGCCTGCAAAATGTGTGCCGCACTTCGACAAACTGATCCACGCAGAAGTTGTCGAGACGCTATCTGTAAGACGTTGGAGTCAAATCGTTTGAAAGCATTGTACGAAGTAGCAGATGCAAGCGCAACGAATGACCAAGATATTACTTCTACATTCGTTCCGCTTAGGGATTTAACCAGTGCTTGTATAATCTCTTCTTGTGTTTCTTTTGTCAATCGTTCGAACGAACGTGCGACTAAAAACAAAAGAAGTTGTGTATGCCACGTTGATCTGGACGAATTCGAGCGATTCTGATTCCTAAATGGTTCTAGTACTTTAGTGAGAACTTGTCCTCGTTCAATTGTAACAGATCGGCCTCGTAGCTTTCGCCTTTTACTTGGGGTAGGATGAACATCTGATTGACTAGATTCATAAGATCCTTTATCGTGGAGGAACGGAATCAAATCTGCGCCTAATTCAAGTGTTGACCAGCTGATGAGAGATGTCTCGTCAATTCGATTTGAGGCTTGGAAATGATGATACTGAAACGGTCCTGATTCCAATATGCTTCGAAGATCCACGCATGTTAACGGTATGGGCTGAATGCTCAAACGATCGTTTGCTTCCCCTAAGATTTCCTCACAGAGGGTCTCAAGGAATTCTATCTTTTCACATTGCTGCATAACTGGAAACAAAGTGCGAAAAGCAAGAATGACCTGTTCTTTGACCGCTTGACTACGAGATCCCCAAAGATTCAGAAGTGATGTCCAAGCAAATTCTCCGAATTGCAACATGGTTTCTACATCATTAACACTAAGCACGTTAAGTGTATGCACAATTCCCTTCAAAATAGGCAAGTGCAACGAAGATTCTTGAGGATATTCGAACAAGATGCATGAATAGCGGAACAAGACCATTGCACCATGCCTTTCCTTGCTCACCAACGGAGCATGATTTGCACGGATGAGCGCATACAAGCACTTTGCCGCTTCCAGGTCATCTGGTCTGGTACGTCGAGATTTTGATGTAGCGTCAGATGCAGCTTCATGAGTCTTTGAGGATACAGACTTTGCATCTTCCCAGTCTGGTTCATTGCTAAGATGATCACGTAAGATGACATTGAAGCATATGTTTGTGCATAATTTCCATAAGTCAAGCTCCAAATGATTGACATGCGGAGCATGACTGAGGAGCACTGTCAACGCTTTTAAATAGTATACTGAAACGATCTCCACCAATTCGCCGCGAAATTCGATCATTTGAGTGAGGTGATTCACAGCAGACGTGATTGTTTGCTTCTCGAAATATGTACCGCACCTCTCAATCATCCACAACACCATTCCAGCGCTATCTTGTAAACGCTTCTTTGAAGCAGGTGCCGCTGCTTGCCATGAACCTTTTCTGACGCATGTTGATCTATCGGCGATCACACAATTGAATAGAGCTTGGAGTGTTCTGAGCCATTTTTTCTCTCCATCATCACTTTCAGCAAATCTTTTAACTGTTTCATCATTCTGAAAAATTTGCTTGTATTGTTCTATACCCAACGCCCTTTCTGTTGCTCTCTCGCTGCTGATTAATCTGACCGCATCTTGCAGATTCAGCATTTCGAATGATACTCACCGCTATCATCACCAGAATCTGCAAGCGAAAGCAACTACGTGGGTATTATGGAAAAGGTCCATAAAGCTCAGCAAGATTGCACGCGAACTTTTGCAGCAATTCTTCTAAAAAAGTGTTGCTCTTTTCTCCACTCACGAACGCGTAAATAGGAAAGGGTTAACTTAAAGTGTGCGAGTTAGCGTGTGCAAAACGAAGAAAAGGTTAAGGCTATGCTGCAAAGATCAATTCGCATTCTGCATTATAAACTTTACAGTCATCAAGGTGCTAGATTTTAAAGATGGACAGAAAACGATTAAAGGTTGATGGAGGAAGCGATGAAAGGGATGAAATACAGATCGGCATCATCGGAATGGGTGATATGGGTCGATTGTATGCATCGAAATTTGCAAAAGCAGGATGGAAGCATATAAACGTTTGTGATCGACCGGAAACATACAAAAAACTACAAGAAGAATTTCAAGATTCCGGCTTAACAATCATGCCAGATGGTCATCACGTCTCGCGTTTAAGTGATTTTATCATTTACTCGGTTGAAGCTGCTCTAATAGACGCTGTCGTCGCACAATATGGACCATCGACTAAATTGGGCGCCATCGTTTCCGGTCAAACTTCAGTCAAAGCGCCGGAAAAACTTGCATTCGACAAGCATCTACCCGAGGATGTTCGTATCGTATCTTGTCATTCACTGCATGGACCAAAGGTTGATACGGTAGGGCAGCCATTATTATTGATTCAATACCGTGCTTCCGATGAGGAATTTGAATTCGTCCAACGTATATTTCAATGCTTCGGGTCTAGCTACGTGTTTATAAATTATGAAGATCATGATGTCGTTACAGCAAATACACAAGCTGTTACGCATGCGGCGTTTTTGACTATGGGCACAGCATGGAGGTGTTCTCAAGCGTATCCATGGGAATCTGGACTGTATCCAGGTGGTATTGAGACAGTAAAGATTAACATCATGCTGCGGATTTACTCGGCAAAATGGCATGTTTATGCAGGACTAGCTCTGCTCAATCCAGCAGCCCGCAAACAAGTTTCACAATATGCAGATAGTGCTACCGCTCTTTTCAAGTTGATGGTAGGTGAAAATGAAGAAGCCCTCACGCAAAGAGTCTTTACGGCAAGAAGAGAAGTATTTGGATGGGCAGATGAAGAAGAGGGAACGGGAGGTGCAAGAACGAGAACTACAGGAGATGAAAAAGGTAAAGGGAGGGAAAGAAAGCCAATCTTGATGAGCGATAAGCTGCTCGATCAATTTCACATTGCAGCAAGGAGAGCTTCAACCGGTAACGGTGTAGAGAGTGAAGCAGTAGAAGCGCCTCCTCCGAATTCACACCTTGCTTTACTAGCAATCGTTGACTGTTGGTATACGCTACAAATTGACCCTTACGCTCATTTGGATCTTGCTGCTACACCAGTTTTTCGATTATGGATCGGTGTTTGCGAATATCTGTTCCGATCGCCCGCTCGAGTAAGGGCTGCCGTTCGTGCAGCAATTCATGATCATGATTTCCGAAGCGATGATACCGAATTTGTGATCGCCGCTCGAGGATGGGCTCAAGCTGTTCAATTTGGCGATTTCGATTTGTACAGATGGAGATTTGAGCAGACAAGAGAGTTTTTTGCTTCACGTTTTGAAGAAGCAAATCGAATGGGAGCAGAGATGTTAAAAGTGGTTTTATCTCAATCGCAATCGAATTAAGAAAATAATAATCTTTGAATGTATTTCTAGTGGTATACAATATAAAAGTACAATCCGCTTTACCGTGTTTATGAAACTCTATACTTTGATTGCGTTTTTACCTTCTAATGCTTCTTTTGTTAATTCATATGCAGTGAAAGTGGCAGCAGCGGCGGGAATAGAACGTAAAAGAGTTGGGGATAAGCCGCGAACGAGTGCTTTTGATCCTTGTTCACGAACGATTGTTGCAATTTCTGTGAAAATGTAACCAGGTCCAAGTTTGTGAGAGGTAAGCTGTACTCGTGATTTGACAACATCCAATGGATAACATGCTAACCAATTGCATATTCCACCCACTGAACCACTTGCCATTAAACACCAAATTGGTAAATTTTGTTCAGGTTTGAGATTCGGATAAAGTTTTGCTCTAAATTGTTCTTTTGAATAAGTGAAACCTCCATAAAATCCAGCATAAGCAGGCGTTTCACGAGCAACTGTAACCCAAAATCCTCTCATTACTCCATGACGAAAGCCGTGTGATTGCCAAAGATCTGCCGCCACTTGCCTTAATTTACGATCACCTTGACCGCCATATTGTGATTGCATTCGAATTTTGAGCAATTCGATCGGAGAAGCCATAATACTGTTCACCGCTCCCGCAATTGCACCTGCAGCTACAGTTTGTTGAATAGAAAGTGTAGGAGAATCGGAAACGAAACGCTTTGAAACTTGAAATGCGGTGAATAAAAGTGAATTTTGTGCTGCTATTCCGATTAGAGGAGATGCCATTCCTTTATACAAAGCAAAAAAGCCTTCTTTACGTATTGTTTGTAAAAGAATATCCATCGGACCTTTAAACATACCAGGAGGAGATGTTTGAGCGCGAGTTTTGATTGTATCCAAAGGTTGTCCAACAATCACTTGACTTGCTCCTGCTACACTTCCAGCTATTAAATCTGTAAAAGGGATAGATAGCGGAGGCCATTCTTCTTTGGATTTGGACATTTTCGAGATGAGCTGTAATGGTGATATTCAGACGGAAAGGGAGTCATATGTTGTTATCCTCCACGCTATATGCGTATGTACCTTTTTCGAATCGGAGTTAAAAACACGCCTTTCTTCTTGGGAATAATGCAACACAAACGATCTCATTCACGTGAAATTGTTTAACTTCCAAGAAACACGCTAAAACAATCTGCCTAAGTCTATGCATGAGTATTGATTGAGTCTTATTTTTAGGAATCTTGTCAAAGAGATTGAAAACGAGTTTTGGGCAGGAAAGGGCACGTTTGGCATTGCTGGCTTAGAATAAAACACGTAACGCGCGGCCAGCAACAAATTAACACGCACAGTACGCCTGATTTCTGTTATTAGCGCCTTCCGCTCGACAAACGTCCCCTTTATGTCTCCTTCTTATTTTTAGAGTGCAGTTTAGCCCGAAAGGCCGCTAGTGTTTGTTCAAATTTGCCATACGTTATTCACGCCGAATGGACAGCGTTTCGATTTGATAACCATCACCTTGTTCTTCATCTTCTTATTCATCTCATCCTTTTTTCTCCCTCTTTGAAACTCTTTTATTTTCATCTTTATCATTCCGTCACAAAATTAAAGAAGACGAGAGTTAAGAAGGCGAAAGGCACTGGACTTTGAGCTATTTTTTCGAAAAGAGTTGTTCAAGCATTTCATCATCATTCAAGGAAACGCAGGAAAGCTATAGCTAGGCGCTGGTCGTCAAAGGTGCAAAAACAATGTCGACAATCACAGGCGCAAATCCTCTTTCGGCTTATGTGCCAGGTACAAGAGCATGGTTCACCGACAAAGAAGCTGGCTGGGTCAGCGCTACTTTAGCCAAACCGGTACAACAGAATAACAATGAAGTCATTTTGCACTTCACAATGGATGATACAGGAGCGGCTCGTGAAGTGAAAACAACGCTGAAAGCTATTGAAACACAAAAAGGAAATATTTCTGGAGAAGATGCACTGCCGCCTTTGCGAAACCCTCCCCTTCTAGAAGCAACGGAAGATTTGACGAATCTCAGTTATCTCAATGAACCTGCTGTTTTGCATGCGATCCTTAACAGATATTCTCAACGAATCATCTACACTTATTCAGGTATCGTCTTGATTGCAGTAAACCCTTTTGATGCCGTCAAGCTATACACACCTGAAATCATTCAAGCATATTCGGGAAGAATGCGGGGTGAGTTGGAACCGCATCTTTTTGCCATCGCAGAAGATGCATACAGATGTATGATTCGAGATGAAAAAGATCAAACAATTGTCGTCAGTGGTGAAAGTGGTGCCGGTAAAACTGTTTCGGCCAAATTCATCATGCGATACTTTGCTACCGTTGAAGACCCTTCACGCCCTGGAAGTCGCAAAGCAGCCAATCAAGCTGCTGCCGGCAGCGGAGCTAGCAAAGATGCAAGCGGAATGAGTGAAACTGAACAACAAATTCTTGCAACGAATCCTATCATGGAAGCATTCGGAAACGCGAAAACAACACGGAATGATAACTCTTCACGTTTCGGAAAGTACATTGAGATTCTTTTCGATAAAACAAATGAAATCGTTGGAGCACAAATTCGTACGTACCTATTAGAGCGTTCGCGTATCGTCTTCCAACCTGCAGAAACAGGCGAACGAAATTTCCACATCTTCTACCAGCTTTGTGCGGGTGCACCTTCGTCTGAACGCAAAGATCTCGGCTTATTGGATGCTTCAGAGTTCTTTTACTTGAACCAAGGCGGAAATCAGCGTATTGCTGGTGTTGATGATGCAGAAGAATTCAAGGCGACACAAAAGGCGCTGAGCACTGTTGGTGTAAAGATTGAGCGACAATGGCAAATCTTTGGTCTTTTAGCTGCTCTTTTGCATTTAGGAAATGTCAAAATTGGAGTATTGCGAAATGAAGCGAGCATTAGTGATGAAGAGACAAACTTGTTCGTTGCCACGAATATGCTGGGTATCAACCCTGGCGAGTTCCGTAAATGGACAGTGAAGAAGCAAATACAGATGCGAGGCGAAAAGATTGTTTCGAATCTGTCTCAAGCACAAGCAACTGTCGTTCGTGATTCGGTGACAAAGTACATCTACTCTTCTTTGTTTGACTGGTTGGTCGAGCAAATGAACGTAAAATTGGCGTTGGGCAGCGTTGATACTCGTAACAGAATGATTGGTGTGTTAGATATTTACGGATTTGAACGCTTTAAGGTCAATTCTTATGAACAATTCTGCATCAACTACGCTAACGAACGCTTGCAAAACGAATTCAACCAACATGTATTCAAATTGGAACAAGAAGAATACATGCAAGAGAAGATCAAATGGACATTTATCGATTTCGCTGATAATCAACCGACAATCGATATGATCGAAGGTAGACTTGGTATTTTGTCGCTTCTTGATGAAGAGTCTCGATTGCCTTCTGGATCTGATGCAAGCTTTTTACAAAAGTTGTTCACCCAAATCGAGCGCAAACCAGAATTCAAGGAAAGCTTCAAGAGACCCAGATTTGGTCAAAGCAGTTTCACTGTTTGCCATTATGCTTTGGACGTCACTTATGAAAGTGAAGGCTTTTTGGAGAAGAATCGCGATACAGTGCCAGATGAACATTTGAATTTATTGAATAATACTTCCAACTTGTTCTTGAAGGAGATCCTTGACACTGCCACACGTGTTGCACAAGAGGCCAAAGATGGTCCACCGTCTGCCCAAACAAATGGTACTGCCGAAGTCAACGGAGCAGCAGAAAAGAAACCAGCACCGCGCAAATTGGGTGGAGGTGGCATGGTGAAGAAACCAACATTAGGATCTCAATTCAAGTCCAGCTTGGTCGCTTTGATGAGCACAATCGATTCAACAAATGTGCACTATATTCGTTGCATCAAACCAAACGAAGCTAAGAAAGCATGGGATGTCGAACCACAAAATGTGCTCGGTCAATTACGAGCATGCGGTGTTTTAGAAACCATTAGGATCAGTTGTGCAGGATATCCTTCCAGATGGACATTTGATGATTTTGGTAGCCGCTACTACCTATTAACAAATTCGAGCAGATGGAATTTGTCTAGTCGAGAATTGACAAGCCATTTGTTGTCGGAATTGGTTAAAGAGGAAGACAAATATCAAATCGGTCTCACAAAAATCTTTTTCCGCGCAGGAATGTTGGCCGAATTTGAACAACGAAGAACGAGCCGATTGAATGAATTGGTGACGATTATGCAAAAGAATGCCCGTGCCGTTCATTATTCCCGCAAATACCGTACCATGCGTTCCAATTCGATCCGTGTTCAGACATGGTGGAGAATGGTGGCCGCTCAAAAATTGGCAATGAATCTACGCAAGAACAAGGCTGCATTGAGTATTCAAGTCGCTGCTCGTGGCTGGATGGCACGTTTACGTTATCAACGTGCCATCGCTGCTGTCGTTGCTATTCAAAGTCATGCTCGTGGTTATAAAATTCGATCCACTTTTGCCGCGGACAAGACGGCCTTTGCTGCCACACGCCTTCAAAGTCTTCTGCGAGGTGCCCTCGTTCGTCGCCAAGTCCGACAAGATCGCAAAGGTGTCATTCATTTGCAATCATGTTGGCGTCGTAAGATGGCTAAGCGTGAATTGATCGCTAAACGTCAAGAGGCCAAATCGGCAACGCATTATCGTGAGGTCACTTATAAATTGGAGAACAAGGTCGTCGAACTTACACAAAATCTCCAAGCACGTACAAAGCAAAATAAAGATTTGGCTAACAAAATTCGACAATTGGAGGGACAAGTTCGTCAATGGCAGGATAAACATGAGGAGGTCGATCAGAGATCCCGAGGATTGGAAGAAGAATTGGCAAAACCGAGCGTGCCGAAGCACGAGTTCGAGGCTTTGATCGAATCGAAGAGGTTAGTCGACGTTCAAGTGCAAGAATCATTGCGTAAAATTGGAGAACACGAAGCCAAGATCGGCGATCTTGAGAGGGAATTGCGGGAACAAGCGGAAGAATTGGAAGCGCGGGAACAAGCTTTGAACAACGCAAAGAATGTCTCCGAAGAAGATTCTACCGCAATGACGTCCTTACGAAATGAGGTCAATAGTCTACGTGAACAATTAAACAGAGCAAATGCACTGAACACTTTGACTAAAAACAGTCAAAGAATCGAAAATGCTCAACCTCCCACCTTCAACATGGCTACAGGCCGAGAGATGCAGCCTCAAACCAAGCGCAGAGTACGCCGTCACTCGGAAGTCGGGGTTATGAGCGATGCTCCCGCTCGAGATCCCGAAGAAGAAGAAGCGATGTACGCCGCGAAAAGAAGCGCAGCGAATGCCAATAGACACGTCAGTGTTGCGGCATTTGATCAAATTCCGGGTTTAACTCGGAATGGTAATGGTGAATACGGCGAAGAATGGGATGAAAATGAACAGAGTGAAGAAGTTATTCGTATTCTAGAGAATGAAGAACAATTAGACGAAGACGTTCTCAACGGTTTGATCCGATTCCTCAAGATTCCCGCACCGAGTATCACGAACCCGCCTTCTCCGAAAGAAGTTCTTTTCCCTGCCCATCTTATTTCTTTGTGCACAAATGAATTTTGGAAGTATGGAATGGTACGTGAAAGTGAACGTTTCTTGGCCAATGTTATGCAAACGATTCAACAACACATCATGAGCTTTACAGGAGATGATGTGATTGTTCCTGGCTTCTTCTGGTTGTCAAATGTTCACGAAATCTTTAGCTTTGTTTGTATTGCCGAAAGTGATATGCTGCAAGGCATCGGACCGGGTGTTGACGGATCGGCAGGAGAAATGATATTCTCAGAATATGAGCGATTGGTAACAATTGTCAAGCATGACTTGGAATCATTAAGTTACAATTTGTTCCATACAACAATTTCTGAGATCAAGAAAAGACTACACAAAATGGTCATTCCCGCATTGATCGAAAGTCAATCTTTACCCGGTTTCGTTATTAGTGATACGGGAGGTCGTTTGTTCAACCGATTATTGAATCAAGCTCCCGCAACGCCAGCATATTCGATGGATGATATCTTGGGCATATTGAATAAAGTTTCCAAAGCTCTCAAAAGTTATTACGTCGAGCCATCTGTTACAACGCAGGTGATCACTGAATTATTAAAATTGATCGGAACGACTGCTTTCAACGATTTATTGATGAGAAGGAATTTCTGTTCATGGAAACGGGCTATGCAAATTCAATATAATATCATGCGTGTTGATGAATGGTGCAAATCACAAGATATTCCCGAAGGCATGTTACAATGTGAACATTTAATGCAAGCGACCAAATTATTGCAACTTAAAAAAGCAACATTGAGCGATATCGATATCATTTATGACGTTTGCTGGATGTTGACTCCAACGCAAATCCAAAAGCTCATCAGTCATTATTATGTGGCAGATTATGAGAATCCAATTTCGCCAGAAATTCTAAAGGCTGTTGCTGCACGGGTCGTTCCGAACGATCGAAACGATCATTTGTTGCTACCGCCAGAAGTGGATGAAGCAGGTCCGTTTGAAAGTCCATTGCCACGTTTAGTGACAGGAATTGAAACTTATTGTCCAGCATACATCAACGTTCCTGCTTTACGTCGTTTGGCAAGCTGTGTAGCATGATTTCTTTCTTTTTCTGGGTTCATATTCTTTACTCGAGTTCCCTCTCCATTCACCCGGTTACTGTACATTTACACAATTATTCATTGTACGACGACGTGAGCGTGCCTTGATAAGCGCATGCGAAAATCTTATACATTTATTCTTCGAAATTTCTTAAGGTCATGATGCATCACTTTGATTTGACTGTTAAGTGCAAAACGATGATCAAGCTTTATACACTTTCGCTTAAATGTTCGCATACAAAGATAAGAATGTTCATTATCTACTATTTCGCAATGTGTAAAAATACATGTTGTACATTGTTCACTCGTTTACCTCCTCATCCTTTTCCCCTAAGATACGACGTTGAACCCCTTCGATCACCTCGGTCTTGCATGCCATAGCCAAGAGCAAGATCGCAGGAAGATGAATGAGACTAACCCAAAAACACTGTCTTGCAGCCTTGTCTCCATCATGCTTCCAAAATCCGTACGATGCATACACCAAAGCTAAATTGATAGGAGCAGAAAGGATTGCATACGACCAATGAACGACGCCAGTCCAAGGCAAAAGAATACTACAGATGGGCAAAAGACTGATCGCATACCGCAAAGACGTTCTGCGATTCAAAGATGGATCCGTTACTGACATCATTCGGTAACCTCCCCTAGCATATTCACGACGAAGAGTATGCGCTAATGAATTGAAATGCGGGAATTGCCATGCAAACAGAAGGGCAGCTAACGCCCATCCGGGTAAATCAGTTGCCAAGTGCAATGTTCCAGTACATGCTGTCCAGCCGATCAAAGGTGGAATTCCGCCTACGATGCTGCCTACCCAGGTATTCACAATCGATACACGTTTCATTGGAGTGTAAATGCCGGAATACAAGACAATATTTGCCAGACCTAATGCAGCCGTCAATGGATTGATGGTTGCCAATGCTCCCACGCCGCCAATACCGGCCACTGTAGCAAACGATGCAGCATGCAAAGGCGTGATAGAACGACTTGGTAAGGGACGATTCCGTGTTCGTGGCATTTGAGCATCGTAGGGAGATTCGACCATTTGATTCAATGCATTTGCGCTTGCAGAACAAAGGGCTGTTCCGAAAGTCATAGATAAGAGAGTGGTGATTGACGTAGATGTGGACAAAACAGCCGGACAAAGAGCATATCCTGCCATTCCCGTCAAGGTGACCAAGAATGTTAATTGTGCTTTTGCTAATTGTCGATAAAGACGAGGAAGTGTCTTTGATGTCAAGACGGGAACAGGACGATAACCAGCGGCCAACGCTTGACTGGGTGTCAAAGAAGGGTTCAATTCCGACAATGTTCCATCTTTAGGGCGAATGCGACTTGTGATTTCCGGGTCATCGGAAGGTGGCGCATATGCTGATATTGCTAAATGCTGCTGATTGCGCCTAGTTGATGTAAGACTACGTATAGAAGCGTATAATCGATTAGAAACAGGTGCAGGCCGTATTGGCACAATGTTAACTTGATGAGCATCGTAAGAAGGAAGGAAGAAATTCGAGTTCAAAGAACGTTTGTTGACCGAGCTCGTACTGAAAAGATTGGAAGAACCTAGTGAACGTGTGAGCTTTCTTGAAGATAAGCATGTTAATGCTGCACCTCTCGATGCCCCTGGACCAATCAGCAATCGAGCTGATACCAATTGACTCATGTTCGCATAGGCGAAAAGCACTTTGATGGTATTCTCTACAAAACATGCCAAATTCCCGATTCACACCACTTATTCTTTCACCCGATTTCGGAAGATGCTGTAAGCAGCAGATCTTCCTTGTAGAGAAAAACAAATACTCACGTGTGTGCGTATGTGTTAGCTCAATTATTCTATTTCATACATGCAGCTCAAGAAGAATGTCGAAGGTTTTCGCCTTTGTGCTTTTGGGTCAACACTCAAACGCGCACGGATAAAGCGCGAAGAAAGCACTTCGAAGGTTAACCAAAAAAAATTAAAGCGTTCTCAACGCTTGTGACCATCATCAGATACTCTATCAAGGATGTCTGCACAAATTTTCGCCCAAGAGGCGACTCAGGAAAGAGCTGAAAATGCTCGTTTATCGTCTTTTGTAGGTGCTCTTGCTTTAGGAGACTTGGTAAAATCGACTTTAGGACCAAAAGGGATGAACAAGATCTTGCAATCTGTTGGAAGTGGTGAAATTACAGTCACAAATGATGGAGCAACAATCTTAAAAAGTATCCCGCTCGATAATCCCGCTGCCAAAATTCTAGTGAATATTTCCAAAGTGCAAGATGATGAAGTAGGAGATGGAACGACAAGTGTATGTGTTCTTGCAGCAGAATTGTTACGTGAAGCGGAAAAGTTGGTGGAAATGCGTATCCATCCTCAAACAATTGTTGAAGGTTATCGTATTGCTAGTACTGCGGCTCTAAGGGCTCTCGATTCCAGTGCAACGGACAATAGTTCAAATCCAGCAGCATTCCGCAAGGATTTGTTCAACATTGCAAGAACCACGCTTTCATCCAAAGTTTTATCCGCCGATAAAGACTACTTTGCCAATCTAGCCGTTGACGCTGTTTTACGCCTAAAAGGATCTACCAATCTTGACAATATTCAGATCATCAAAAAAGTCGGAGGGAAATTGACAGATTCATACCTTGATGATGGTTTTATCCTGGATAAACGGATCGGCACAAACTCACCAAAGCGCTTGGAAAATGCAAAGATTTTGATTGCAAACACTTCTTTGGATACTGACAAGATTAAAGTCTTTGGCGCTAGAGTTCGTGTTCAAGGAACTGGACAATTGGCAGAGTTAGAACGCGCAGAAAGGGAAAAGATGAAGGCCAAAGTGGAAAAGATTAAAGCACACGGAATCAACTGTTTCATCAACAGACAACTTATTTATAATTATCCAGAATCGCTATTATCTGAAGCTGGAATCGTAAGTATTGAACATGCCGACTTTGAAGGTGTAGAACGTTTAGCATTGGTCACAGGAGGAGAGATTGCCAGTACATTTGACAAACCAGAATTGGTGAAATTGGGACATTGTGATCTTATTGAAGAGGTGATGATTGGAGAAGACCGTCTTATCCGATTCTCCGGTGTATCTGCCGGGGAAGCATGCACTGTCGTATTACGTGGTGCCACATCACAAATGGTGGATGAAGCCGAAAGATCATTGCACGATGCTCTTAGTGTTTTGAGTCAAACCGTAAAAGAGACACGAGTGGTATTGGGAGGAGGATGCGCAGAGATGAGTATGAGCAAAGAGGTCGATGAAGAAGCAAGAAAAACAAGCGGTAAACGTGCACTTGCAACTGAAGCTTTTGCAAGAGCATTGAGGCAATTGCCAACTATTTTGGCCAACAATGCCGGTCTAGATTCTTCTGAGCTAGTAGCCCAACTACGTGCTGCTCATCAAAGAGGAGATAAAGATGCCGGATTAGACCTGTTCCAAGGTAAAGTTACCTCAATGAGAGATATGGGAGTGACTGAAAGCTACAAGTTGAAGAGACAGGTCGTTTTATCTGCCAGCGAAGCAAGTGAATTAATTTTACGTGTGGATGATGTTCTTAAATCAGCACCAAGGAGGCGAGAAGCTCATTAATGAGAAAATCAAAGATGAAGATACATTATGAAGATACATTATGAAGATACATTGTTCTACATAGGTAACCGTTGTGCCCTTCTTGTTTTTGTAATCATTGTACAAATTGAATACAGACATATATAAACCAGACTTTAGTTGTTCTTCATTGTGTGTGAACTTGTTGATCTGGTTCGATGTAAGAGAGGTAATCGTGTTTGCTACCTAAAGTTAAGCTGCTATAGCTTTGGACCAAGTTTTCTGGCAATTGAGCTGCAAAACCTTTCATGATCGAAGAGTCATAACGTTGGGTAATCTTGCCTCCTGCATCGGTGACCTTTTTGATCTCTTCATCAATTTTAGATGATGGAGCATCATCTTTAAAGATGCTGTGGGAAATTTAATTATCAGTATGCATTCGTCAAATCTTTTGATTATGAGTACACTTACACAATGTATGATTTGTTGGAACTCATTATATATTATTATTTTGTGATGGTGATTGTGGTTATGATGTAAAAGAGGTGAGCAGCTCTAATTTCTCCACTTCGCATGCTTTTTAACTCAGCCTTTTGCACGCTTGGACCCTATAGCTAAAAAGCATGCGCGGCGCCGACACCTAATGTCAGAGAGTGTGTGTATGTACATACAGAGCGCTGGCAAGAGCTGGGCGTAAATGCATTATGCGAGCGAGTCTTAAATACAACTCGAGCCTCACAAAGAACGCTATTGCTATTATCATCTACTGAACGTCATCTGGTCTACTGTATTGTGAAAGATGGAGGCCATTCGTCAAGCTGTGGAGGGCAAGATTGTGAGTGACAGTGATAATTCACATTTATCCTTATTTGCACATTGCTTATTTTTGTTATTCTCTCTCTCGTTCTTAGCCCTTCCAAGGTCAAAGGCTAGCCGATCGAATTAATCAAGAAGTGATTGTGATGGGAGCGGTAAGTTGACTTTATCAAGCACATGATCTATCATTTCGCTGACGGTAACACTTATTTGAACAGATTGTAGCTTGGATTTTAGGCTACTTTGCAGACAATTTGTTCTTGTGCATGTCCATCTTTGGTTTCTCGTGCTTCGTTGCTTTGGTTGTAAGTAGGGTTAATGGTAAAAAGAATGTGGTCGAAAAAGTGAGATTAATAAACTGTGATTCTCTCTCTCTCTTCAGGTCGCTGTCCCGCCTTGGCCAATTTATCATAAAAATCCCGTCATTTGGTTACCCAACCGACCACGCTCAGAGGATGCAAAGAGCAAGTAGAGAAAGCATAATGAGCGAAGATCTAAGCTATGGTTTTTTTATTCATGACATACATTGTATTTTTATTTTCATCAAAATCTTGACTCATCACACTATTTGCGCAAAAAAAAAGATTCAAAGATTGCGACATTAGCATTGACAAATTAGCAGCATTTGAATTACAAGAAGAGGTGTGAAAGTTCCAGTTGAATGATGAAAAGGATGAATGGTATAGGTAATGGATATCAGAAAAGTTGAGAACAAACAAGAATCACCCTAATCGGCGACTGACTTTGATGTTGTTTTCACCTCGTTCTAGGGAAGATGCATTGTCCGATGCTGCTATACTTGTGTTACCTGCATCGCTTGGATCATGATTTTGTGATTCGGCTAGAGAACGTTCTCTTGCAGCAGCAGCGGCAGCTTCTGCCTCGGCTTCGGCACGCAAAGCGGCAGCTTCTTCTTGAGGGTTACGTCCCAAAGCGACTCTACCTTCTTGTTCGTGATCCTCTTCTGCTTGAGAATAGCTTCCCAACCATTTGTACAGCAAACTTCCGAGCAAAGCAACTGCTTGTAAAACCATTGCCAAAATGATTGCAGCAACGATCTCTGGTCTACGATCATGAAGTTCGGGTGTTTTAGAGTAGAGCAAGGCAAAGTATAAAAAGATTCCAGAGATCGCCCATGTGATATCTGTTGCTGCGAAAATCCAAATGGCCGATAATGCTCCCACACCAGCCAAAATTCCGAATGAAGGCCACAAAGCACGAATGTCTGTTTCTGTTGATTTTGGAGTATCGTACCATCCCAATGCCATGAATAACATTTGAGGGATATCAACTTGTAGCGTAATGACGAGAAACATTTTGATCGGAACATGGATGAAAAGCCAATCTAAAGGTCTAGATGAACTTGGTGGATACTTTACTGCCAAAATCAAAGCGGTAAGCAAGAGCAAAACACCAATAACGGACAGCAAGACCAGACCAGCAAGGAAAGATGCATGTTTGTTAATAACCCAAGTGATGGCCCAAACACCCAAGAGTAGATTGGAAAGCGCTAAACGTACACCAACTCCATATACGATTGTCTTTTTTGTAAACTCTTTTTGGCTAACAACAATCAAGACAGCAAATCCGATCTGGAGCAAGAATAAAACACCCCAATAAAACAAGATAAAGTTGGGATTGGGAGTGAATTGTGTGATATGAGTTTCATGAATCTCTTTGAGTCCTGGATGAATTAAAATTGAGCAAACGACCAAAGAAGTAAGATTGAGTAAAATACTCAAAGGAGTAATGACTTGAACTCTTGCCAAGTGTCTTTGCACTGGGGCATCCATCTTATTTTTTGAAGAATGTTGATTGTTTTGCTCTGAGCTTTCTCCACTTTCTCCTTCAAGTTCTGGATCCCTTTGAACAGGTTGATAAACGTGATCTTCGAATGGTCGTGGATGCGAACTGGATGTTGATAATCGTTGACTGGTTTGATCGTTTTCTGAATTTGACATTTGTTGTTGAAAACGATGCTATGATGGATGTTTGTCAGTAAAAGGATGTATGCCTCCCTTTCGCATACATAGTAAGGAGAACAAAAAGTCTTGGTGCATTCCGCGCAGATTCTTGCATCATGTGGAGCAAAATTGCCCATCGAGAAATTTAATTGTGCCTTACTACAGTATGGCGTGCCCCTTCTACACGTGTAAGCTATAGCGTGGTTGTTGTAAAGCGCGGGGAATGAATTGGAACGCGAAGATGGGTCAGGCTTGGTCTAGGTCTTTAGCCTAAAAAGCCTAAATTGCATTTTGCCAGACCAGAAAGAAGCTTGATGCCGAGCACGGACGGATTGAATTTATCAGTTCTTTCTACTTGACCTCCATCCTTTCAGACTTCAAACCCCTATTCAAAAGGAACACAAGATGCTAGACCATTTCAGCATCTTAACTAGGAGCGGTCTGGTTTTATGGTCAAAGAGTTTCACTCCTGCCATTCCATCCGAAACAAATGGTGTGCTCGCTAATCATCCAGTAGACGCTTTAATTCGATCGGCTTTCTTAGAGGATCGTCTAGCATCCGATAAGTATGAACGAGAAGGTTATAGCTTGCAATGGTCATTGGTAAATGATGTAGAACTGGTATTTGTCGTTGTTTATCAACGCATTTTGCAATTGTCATACGTACCTCAATTGTTAGCATCTGTTAAAGAAGCTTTTCTGCAATTCTTCAAACCTTTTGTGATCGCTCTACGTGAAGCCACGCAGCCACACAAAGGAAGTAGCACATCTTCGTCCAATATGAACGCCGTTCGAAAATTGAAGAAAGAGTTTGATACACGCTTGCAAGAATGGGAGGCAACTTTTCTCAAAATTTTGAGAGGCTTAGAGAGAGAAGCAGCACAACAAAGTCGCCGCAAAGGAGGCGCTGGCGTTACTGCAGGAGCAGGAGGTGCTACGGCTACTATGGCAGCCATTGCAGCTGAAGATACAAATGGCAAAGCACATGAATCTGGGGATGATACACCAAAAGCATTGCAAGACGGACAGGATGGCGTGACAGATGGTCAAGATATTGCAAAGAATATTGAGGCATTGCGGACAAGATTGAAGAAAACCAACATAAAGGGAGGGAAAGGGGCCAAAGGCAGGACAAGCCTTGGCAAAGATTCGCCCGCAAGCAGTGGGGCAGATACTCCTGGTGGAGCTAATACGCCAGGCAAGAAGAACAAAGGACCAGCAAAAGAGATGCGAAAATGGGATGGTGGAAGATTATCAGAAAAAGATATTGCAGCCCTAGATTTTTCATCAAATGGTCCAGGCACACCTGCAACAGAGCAAATCGGTGGTGATTTGAGCGGTTGGATCGATGAACGTAGTATGGGAACAAAGAGCGATGGACGTTATGAGATTGCAGATGTCGATGATGGAAGCGAAGAGGAAGAAGAGGAGGATGAGGATAATATTACTTCTCCGCCCACTTCTGGCATATGGTCTCGCTTCTCTCTGAGCGGTTCTTCAGAGAAAAAGGCTTCATTGTTCTCTAGATTGACAGGCAATACACCCTTGACGGAGGCTGATCTTGCACCAGCTCTGGCAGCTATGCAATCTCACCTACAGTCCAAGAATGTGGCAGCTGATGTTGCAGCACAGTTGTGTGCATCTGTATCAAAAAGTCTTGTCGGCAAACAGGTGGGCTCTTTCGGGAGTATCAAGAATGAGGTTCGCAATTCGTTAGAACAAAGTATCACTCGAATTTTAACGCCAAAGACTAGTACGGATATTTTGCTAGAAATTTCTACTAAAAAACAATCTGCAATGCGAAATGCATCGTATCTAGCTACACAACAAGGTCGTGGAAAAGGACAGAATGCGAAAGAAGAAGAAGGTCCACAGCCATATAGCTTATGCTTCGTTGGTGTGAATGGGGTTGGTAAATCGACAAATTTAGCTAAAGTTTGCTTTTGGCTGCTGCAAAATAATCTCCGTGTTCTTATCGCTGCTTGCGATACGTTCAGAAGTGGTGCTGTTGAGCAATTACGTGTGCATGTTCGAAATCTGGGACAATTGCAAGTTGACGGTCAACGTGTAGGTGATGGAACTGCTGATGGTAAAAACAAGATTGAACTTTACGAGAAAGGATATGGAAAAGATGCTGCTGGAATTGCAAAAGAAGCTCTCACTTATGCACGTAAATCAGGCTTTGACGTCGTCTTGATTGATACTGCAGGTAGAATGCAAGATAATGAACCGCTAATGCGAGCTTTGGCAAAATTAGTAGCCGTTAATGATCCCGATAAAATCTTGTTCGTTGGAGAAGCATTGGTAGGAAACGAAGCTGTTGATCAGTTGACCAAATTTGATCAAAGTTTGAAAGATTTCAGTGGAGTGAGCCGGCCGAGAGGCTTGGACGGAATGCTGTTAACAAAGTTCGACACGATTGATGATAAAGTGGGTACCTCTTTAACTGCTACAAGTGTGACTGGATTGCCAATCTATTTTGTTGGGGTCGGTCAAACGTATACAGACTTGAAACAATTACGAGTCAAGCACATTGTCAATGCTCTATTGCGGGATTAGAGTTCTGCAACCTGTTTTCCTTCATCTCGCATTCTTCATATCTGGTAGTGTACAATATTGCAATATAATCAAACAACTGCATAATAAGAAAAAGTACATTATGAGAGATCTATCTATCTTTGAGCGCTTTGCATTGCTTTCTTGACTTGAGCACAATGCCTTCTTGCCCTTATCAAACAGACTTTGGCGAGTTCTTCGTCTTGTATACGTAGATTATTTGATGAGCCTTCTTTGCGTCCATTAACTTCAGCTTGACGTGCTTCCTCTGTCGTTATTAAAGCAGAGCAGCGTCCAGAACACTGGACGCCGACCAAGTCTTCGTCGGTGCCCAGCTTCATTGAATCTAAAGTAATGGTGATAGAGGCCGATATCATTGTCGATTCGAAAGCGTTTGGATCGGATAATAAATGCGTACCCTCCACGATACCAAATGTGAATGTTTGTGGAAATGAGCGTAGAGATAGAGGTTTTGCTTCTGATTCTTCTGAGGAGCAAATTAGTCCTTGATCATCGAATTGAGCATTAGGAAGTTTTGTATCGTTTAATGCAGAGTTCACAGCCAAAGTGCAAGCATCTAACAGGTTTCCATCGTATGAAAGACATACGAGGTCCACAAACAAACACCATCGTAGCGAACTTCCTTGAACGTTGAGTGAATCAGCAGAGAATGGTGGACAGACTTCAAACGATCGCATCAGGCGGCTTGCCAACACTTGCGCTTCTTCTCCTGGTGGCCCAGATTTAAATCTTGCGCTTGACATAGGTGTCAAGTCGACTCCAACCACCAAGCTCCGCTTATCGATCGGACCCAAGCCTATCGATCTTGAAGACTTCTGCTTATCCGTTTGCATTTCGTTCTCCTCTGCTTCATCAATGTCAGCCGTTTGTTGAACATCTTCCTCGTCTGAGATATCTATGAATTCTCCTTTTACACCTGCTATTATTGTGGAATTGCCGTATCGAACGATAGCGCTTCCTTGTGCTGTTTCAATTGTAGAAACACCTACACTTACATCGCGAAAAGCATCGAAAGAGCGACCATCAGGTCGTATTGCATTATCCAAGAAGCGGGCCAGATAAGTTGTTGGATGTAGCCTGGCAAATATTGTAGATCCTAATGCTGTTGAACTTGGATCAGCAACATTTGCACTACTAGCCGTCATTTTGTGTGAACGAGAATGATGAGGGTCAGGTGGAAGAATTTCTCAAAATATTCTCCAAACAAAAAAAAAAAGTTTCCCTTTAGTGCGTTCAAACAATCTTTAAAGTCAAAATTTTGAAAGTGGCCCAAGCGGTTCATGCATGTAATACGCCAAATGCATGAATAGACTATTGACATGTAAGAATCAGAAGAAGCTCATCAAGAGCAAAAGTTTGACATTTCCTTGTAGCACATATTGATCACCAATACGAAAGTTGGTATGCTCATCTTTGTCTTACTTCACCACTAATAATCAAAACACTATGAGCCAGATGGGTTCTCTCCCCATCGAGAGACAATCAAATGATCCAGAATGGACATACGATATGCGAAGAACTGCACAAAGTATATTGCCTTATCTGTACCTCGGACCAGCAGAAGCAGCAAGAAATTTGGCATTATTGCATTCGAATGGGATAACAGCTGTTTGTATTCTTCGTACACAAGCTGAAGCAATGTTCCTAAGACCGAAGTATCCTCAAACATTCACCTATAAAGTTTTCGATATTTCCGATTCAGACGAACAAAATTTAATTAAAATTGCTCCTTTCTTTCGACAATTTATCGAAACGGAAATTACTAAACCGAATGGTCGAATTTTAGTGCATGATGAAGGAGGTATGAGTAGAGCTCCCGCTATGGTGATCCTGTGAGTTGTGCTAGCGATTGAAAGTTTCTCTCATACTAACATTTCTACCTATTCAGTTATCTTATTGAAAAGTACAAAGCTTCTTATGAAGAAGCAGCTGCATTCGTGCAAAAGAAACGCTATTGCACGCACCTCAACATAGGATTCATTCAGCAATGCAGAGTGAGTATATGTGAAGATTTGGTGGAATTGATTGATTGAATAGCTAATACAAAAGATGAATTTCATTTTTAGGCCTTCCAAGATATTTGCAGAGCCCGCGAGACAGTTGCAGGATATAGCTCAAGTATCCTTTTGGGCGAACAAAATTCTCAGAAGAAGCGAATTCTTGAAGAAGATGAAGAGTAAGTGTCTCAAAATCATCACATAGTATAAATGGGTTCCTAACTAACATTCCGTTTTCCATTTTGTGTCGACAGTGAATTGGCAGATCATACCGCATTCCCACATCAAAGAGCCCATCTATCCGCCACACACGCCGAATGAAGCGAAACATGATCCGGAGAAACTTTTAATTTTACAACATTGTACCATATTCAATAATTTCCACTGGCATGTGCCCTCTTTCTTTCAACCTCATCACGGGTTCAGCATCTCTGTATATATATCATATGATTCATATCTATTATATTTTGGCATAAAAGTGTAATGCTTTTAAACACGTTCAAGAATGATTGCGATACCTTGACCTCCTCCGATGCATGCTGCACCTACAGCGTATTTCTTATCCAGTCTGTGCAAGTTGTGAGACAAATTGGCAACGATACGAGCTCCAGAAGCACCCAAAGGATGTCCGATAGCAATTGCACCTCCGAAAATATTTGCTTTATCGTTTGGCAATTCTAATTCTTTTTGGACTGATAACCATTGAGATGCAAATGCTTCATTAATTTCCCAAATGTCAATTTGATCTTTCGATAATCCAGCACGAGAAAGTGCAATTTTGATCGATTCAACTGGTCCGATACCCATAATTGATGGTTCACAAGCAGTATAAGCATAAGAAACGATTCTTGCTAATGGTTTCAAATTGTTTGCACGAACGGCTTCTTCACTTGCAATCACGTTTGCAGCGGCACCATCACAAATTCCACTTGCGTTTCCTGCTGTTACTGTACCATCTTTTTTGAAAACTGCAGGTAATTTTGCCAAAGATTCAGGAGTTGCTTTCTCACCTCTAGGATGTTCATCAACTGAGACA
The DNA here is from genome assembly GCA_001600355.1 of Meira nashicola. Classification (NCBI taxonomy): domain Eukaryota; kingdom Fungi; phylum Basidiomycota; class Exobasidiomycetes; order Exobasidiales; family Brachybasidiaceae; genus Meira; species Meira nashicola. Next base: position 5,461,061 of record BCJU01000001.1, on the reverse strand, counting down.
GTTACAACTTCTTTCTTTACTTTAACTTCAACTGGTACGATTTCATCTTTGAATGCTCCTTCTTTTAATGCTTTTGCATATCTGTGTTGTGTTTGTAAAGCGAAATTATCTGCATCTTGACGTGTGATTCCGTACTTTTCTGCTAAATTTTCAGCAGTGATACCCATTGGTGTTGGTGTTGGAACTTGATCGGTAAGAGCGGCTGCTAAACTATCAACTAATTTAAGATCGACACCATAACGTGTATTACCAAAACGAACGCCAGATAATGTATAAGGAGCTTGACTCATATTTTCCGTTCCTCCTGTTAATAAAATGTTTGCATCGCCAGCACCAATTTCTTGAACTGCATTAATGATCGATTGAAAACCCGAACCGCACAATCTATTCACCGTAAGAGCAGGTGTTGTAACGGGTAAGCCTGCATGATGACCGACATGACGAGCAAGATAAGCGGCAGCATTATCACTTCCATGAACGTTACCAAAAATAGTTGCATCAATTTTCGTTCCTTGTGGCAAATCTGACAATGCTCCTCTTGATGCTAAACCACCTAATTGAGCAGATGTAAATCCGGACAATTTACCACCAAAAGCACCAAAAGGTGTACGTTTAGAAGCAACGACGAAAGCGTTGGTCATTGTACGTGCGCTTGCATGCATGATTGATGAAGGACAGAGTATCAAAGTTTTATCGTGCGTGTGGGTGAGGTGGAAGATGATGGCAAAGAGGATAAAGTATTCATTTTTACAAGAAGCTTGCTCCGCCTTCTTTCACTTACCGTTTGGCCGATGACCGAAATGCAAGGCTGAAATGCCCCGATTTTTCGATATGGGGTAGTGTAACTAAGCGAATAGCAAACTACATACTGTTAAGGTGCATTTAACCTGCGTATACGCGTATGCAGGTCTTGCAGCAACCCTTGTTGAAAGAGTACGAAAATAAATACGCTTGATCCGGATTTACGGACAAATAATTCATCATCATGCTCGTGTACTTAACTCCATGATAGAACGAAAGCAAATAAAATGGAAATTATATGATACAAAACACAAGTGAGAATTAATTATTGTACAAAAACAGAAAAAAGCAGATCCCGACGTAATTGTGATTTAAAAGTATACCCGATCTGCCTGTGAAACGGTTGATTCGATAGGACAATAAGGACACTTTACTCGTCCTGTGCCTTTACCTAACCTAGTCAAAGATTCTTGACAGACTACATGTCCGCATTGCATCATCATCGGTGGATTTTCTTCCGTTCCTTGCTCTTTTGAGACAGGACATGCAAAGATGCTATGAAATCGTAAATGGGCTGGAAGTGGAATTTCGACGGGTAATTCATCAGCTTGACTCCATTCGTTACCCTTTTCTTTCATCAAAGTTCGTACTTTAATGATAATATTTAATGCTCCACTTGCTCCTACTTCAACTGCGACTTTCAAAGGGGCTTCTCGAGCAACTCCTTGTCTTGCTGTGAATTCACGTTGGAATAGTGGTGCAAGTGAATGACCATGCATCTCATCCTCGTTGAGAAAGACATGATATGGTTCGGGTATACGTGACATCAATAGTTCCCTTGGTAATACTTCTCTGACATCATGAAGGAAAAGAAGAAAAGTAAAGAGCTTTTGAATCTCTTCTAATCGTGCTCCTTGTCTCGAGACAAGGTATTGTTGTCCATATCGTAGGGCTGCGTATGTTGAAGGTATTTCGTGCAATTCTCCATCTGCATCATACATTGCTACATGTGTTTGCGCTGAATGATGCTCTTCATCTTCATCCATATTTTCTCCATCCGGATCCATAATCACATCTTGTTGATGTTCATGTGAATCGACAAATTTATCACTTCCTCCATCCCCTTCTGTTTCATAGCCACCTGAAGAGGGAGACCATCGTTCCATTCCAAGTGCAATTCGAATGAACCGACTTCGATGCAAGTTGAACTCTAAAGGGCTTCTACGTGCGGCTAAGAAATCTGATTCTTGTGTAGCCCATGCTATTGCTTGACTTAATTCTCCCTTTTTTATTTCTGTGGTAATATTGTGCAACATTTGAAACGTACCAGAAGGTAAAAATGAATCCATTTTGTTCATCTTTGCTTCTTGTTCAAACATCCGTGCAACTTCCCACTCCCCGCTTCTCTCCAAATGGTCTCGGATGACTCGATTCAGTGCTCTTTGAGCGTCTTCATTTTGAAACAAATTTGCATCCGCTACCCCATCTATTGGAATGACAAATTTCTTATCCAATGCTTTTCCCAATTTGCTTAAAGCGTTATAGTATTCCTTGTGCTTATCATTGATCGTCTTGCTGCATTTTGTAACTTTTTGTTGCAGCTGTGCTGTTAGAATTTGTGCTGGTAGTGTACTTCTCTTTGCTTCTTCTAGAGATTCTAAAAGATGATCCAAGGCATCCAAGACACTTTCATCGGCACTTGTCGCTACTTTGGCCGATTTGGACGAACTTGGCTTTTTTGGTGCTTTGAACGTACCCGTACCAGGTGCCTTTTCCAATAATCTTTGTACTTCTTTATGTATAGCTTCCATGACGTTTATGACTGTTATCCCGCGTTAAGTTGATAATCGCTTTTGGGGTACACAAGTCAATGATGGTAGTAACTTCTATCCAGCAACACAAATACAACTACGTCAGCACTAACTATCGATAGGAGTTGCTCACTTTAGGCTCCGTGTCTCATTTGCAAATGTAGGCGTATAGCAATTTGGTGGAGCCTTGCTGCATAAACGCTCAGATCACGTCACTTAAAAAAAGTGACGCGTGTAAAGCCATAAAATTCTCGGGAAATATTATTGATAGGGTACTGCTATTTAAGTTGAGCACATCGATCATCATACCCCCATCTAAACTTCCATTGTTGTTCTTGTTGTAAGATCATTTTGAATTGGTTGAGTATCTATAAAGATGGCAGAGGCGGCTGCTTTGATTCCGCATATTCATCATGAGAGGCAAGAAGAAGGATCGATGTTGTGTGCTCAACATGCTCTAAATACACTTTTACAGGGAAACTATTACGATCCTTCTCAATTATCCGATATTGCCAAACAACTTGATGAACTTGAGCAAAATCAAGTTGATGAAGAAACATGGAGACAGCGAGACCAAGCGAGTCTTAACATGGATGATACCGGATATTTCAGTGTTTCTGTCTTGGAACAAGCTTTAGAGGTTTGGGGTTTACGATTGATCAGGTGGCGCAGCGAGGTAATGCGACCATTTCAGTCAAAGCCAGAAGAACAGTTGGCTTTCATTTTAAATTTGGATTCGCATTGGTTCACTATTCGCGGCTTTACGGGAGGGTATTGGTTCAATTTGAATAGCTTCTTAGAAAAGCCTAGCTGGGTCGGTCCATCTTATTTAGGTGCATTATTGAATGCTGCCGAAAGTGAAGGATATTCAGTCTTTGTAGTCGCGCAAGATGAGAATGCTCGAAACGACTTTCACTCTTCCACAGCAGATGATTGTGCTGCAACATTGCCTCCAGCTGATCAAGCAGGTGCTCAAGGAGCAGCAAATGAAATCACAAGTACAGCGACACAAGGTCTAAAGCCAAAGCTATCGTCACCTAGCGCTTCTAAATCAGGATTGCAAGACGAAGAAGCAGATTTACAAGCAGCTTTACGTGCCAGTCTCGCTGAAGCTGATGCTGCTGCTGCTGCTTCTACCTCAATCACAGCGCCAACCCTAGAACAAAATCCTTCTTCTGGAATGCACAGCCCTACAATTGCAGGCCACAGGCGGACAAGAGGCGGCGGAATACGTGATCCTGATGTAATGTCTGCAAGTTCAGCAGGCAATGATGTCGATGAAGAGGAAACGGATGATCAAGTAGATGCAATCGCACCCAGTAGAAGGCGAGTTAGAGGTTTAGCACCACCACTTGCTTCGGCTTTAGCAGTATCAATTACAACACCTTCAGCATCGGCCACTGCATCAGCATCTACGTCATCTCGTGGATCACCTTACATCCTCCCAACTGCCAGTGGAGGCCGTAGACGTGCAAGCAGACAACAAGGTGAAGATGACGAACTTGAGCAAGGTGGACTAAGACGCAACCGGGCTAGCGGTAGTGGCGGTGGAACATCTCATGATACTGCAATCGGCATCGATGACGATGATGAAGGAGATCAGAGTGTGCTCACTGCAAGGGCACGTAGAGCAGGAAGATCTAATGCACCTATTGAAATCCTTGATGATGATGTTGAAGATGATTACGAGCAGATGCATGCTGTCGGATCTACCCCAAGATCGCCTTTCTTAAATCCTGCTCTCGTACGAAGCGGAGGCAGCACAAACAGCGACGATGACTTTCATTCTCTTTCCAGTGGCGAAGAAGACGCAGATTTGGGTGAAAGTTGGGTGCAAAATGACATAGATATGATTAGAAGGCAAACGACGATGCAAGATCGGGCCTATGATGATGAGGATGCGGAATTACAGGCTGCTTTGGCTGCTTCGATGCGTGAGACAGGTAGTGCCTCAATTACAGAAGCGCTCGCCAACACAATTCAACAAGCAACGAATGCTTCTGCAAATCGAGGCAACTTTGAAGATGATTTAGCTGCAGCTAGTTGGATCAATGAAGAAGATAGTCGTGCCATTCGCGAAGCACAAGCGAGCTTTTCTACAAACCTTGTCCGTCAAGCATCAAATGGAAGCAACAAATCCCCTCCTCCTGCTGATGTGGAAAAGATTATGCGGCTACGTGCTGAAGCTAAAAAGAAAGCTGAAGAAGAAGAATTGATGCGGTTAAGAGGAGAGGATGCAACGGTATTGGCGGAAAATGTTGCTGCATCTTCTAGTACAAACAAAAAGTCGAGAAGTCAGGCTGAAGAGGAAGATGATGAAGATTCTTCAGACGATGAGCCACAAATGTCGCCAGAAGAAATGCGCAAAGCTCGATTAGCACGTTTTGGTATGTAAGAAACGCAAATGTTTAAATAGAAGCTTATGTATATATTCAAATCTGCTGGTATGATGTACAACTATGTAAAAGTAAAGAGAGTAGAAGAAAAAAAAAGCGAAATGATACACTATTACTGCTATATGGGCTGAATTTGCTCATGTTTGGGCTGCTTCGGCAGAGGCTTCAACGAATCGGAATGCTTCATCTTGCGTGATACTTTGCAAAGAAGATACTTTCTGAGCGCTGAAAAATACTCCGTAATGCTTGTCACCTACGCCTACCAATTCAGGTCGGAAAGTGGTGGTGATAAATTGAGCGTTTTCACTTAATTGTTGAATCATGGCAGCAACTGCGGTACGATATTGAGCATCCAAATTTGCATCAATTTCGTCAAAGAGGTAGAATGCTGCAGGATCGCACTTTTGAATGGCAAAGATTAATGCCAGAGCAACCAAAGATTTTTGACCGCCAGATAATTGTTGGATGCGGAGACCTTCGTCCAATTTTGAATGGAAAGACACTTTGATAGAAACGCCAATGTAGTTTTCAATCTTCTTGGCAGCCTTTGTGGCTTCATCTTCGTCCATTGCATCTTCATCGCTTTCTTCGTCTTCTTGTGATTCTGTGTCAAAGCGCTTTTGCATGATCAAAGCTCCACGTCCCATTGGAACTAAATGCTCGAATACATCAGAAAAGTTCTTGCTGACTTGTTTGAATGTACGTTCGATCGCTTCATCTTTGCGCATATCGAGGGAATCGATCAGTTCTTTAATACTTTCTGAGGATTTGTCCAATTCGCCTTGTCTTTCCAAAAGTTGATCACGTTCACGTGCAAATTGATCGTATTGTTCGATCGCACGTACGTTGACATTGGAGAATTCCTTCAAACTTGCTTGCATTTTGTGCAATTGTTTCAAAACTTTACTGGTATCCATATCTGCATACTTTTGTAATGCTTCATTAGACACGAGACCTAATTGACGTAATTTCTCATCAACTTCCACCTTGCGTTGTTCATATTCTCGTCTTTTTGTTACAATCTTGTTCAAAACTTTTTCATGTCTAGAGATACTTCGAGCTTCTTCAATTTGATCACGGGTTGTTGAATCGATTTGATCTTGCTTTTCCTTGATCTTTTGTTGATTTTCTTCAATCTCCCTTTCGATTCGTTCAAGTTTCTTTTGTTTATCTGCAATTTGAGCTCGTAAGCCTGCGAAACGCTTTTGACGTTCTGCTTTTGCAGTTGCACCTCCAGCGCTGACAGCCATTCCACCAACTTGTGATTCACCAACAACTTTATTATTCAACGTTTCCAATCGACCAACAACTGTCTCACGCTCACGCTTCAAATTATCGGCAAGTTCGATTTCCAGAGTATCTCTCTGGGTCGACAATTCCGACACTTTGGCCGTCATTTCAGTCACTGTCTTTTCGCCTTCATCAGCTTCACGGTTTAAACGCTCTAGCTCAGCATTCTCTTCTGCTGTCAACCCAGCATTGAGAGGAGTGTTGATCTCCTGTTGCAAAGCTGCCTTTTTGGTTTCCACTGTGTCTAAATCACGAGATATTTGTGCTGACCACTCTTGAAGTCTTTGCAGGCGTTTCTTGGCTGCTGATTCAGTCTCGCGCAGAGAGCGTACCTCTTCTAGGATCGGTTCACGGCTACGATTTGCTCGTTTACTTCGAGACTCGAGAGATTGACGCTCTTCGATCATTGAATTGATACTAGTTTCAGTATTATGCAAATCAGTGCGAATTCTAGCGAGTTCATTTTCATCATGCGAAAGAACTTCTTTCCATCGTTTCACTTCTTGCACTGCGTCTAAACGACTTCGTTTTGGGTCATTGTATCCACCAGTGAGTGCACCTTTGCGTTCCACTTTGTCACCATCAAGAGTGATAGCGTTGATATCTTTGCTGCTTTGAACGTATGATGAAGCGATTGTCAAACTTTTGCAAATGATCATTCGACCGAAAACTTGTTGCATGGCTTTTGCATGGCTCTGATCAAACGTCAACTTTCTCAACATCAACATTGCATCCGTCTTTTCTTGGAAATCCGTCACTTTTGGATTTAGACGGTTGAGCGGCATAAACGTTACACGGCCCAACTTCTCCCTGTTCATCTCTTCGATCAATCGACTGGCTGTCTCATCAGTGTCAACCACAACGTGGAACAAACTTTGACCTGCTGTCACTTCTACTGCAGTTTTGTATGTATCTTGAACGGTGAACAGTTTGTACAAGGGGCCATAAACACCTTGCAAGCCTAGACGTCGGGTGACAGTTTCTACATTGGCAAGACCTGTAGCTGTGGCACGATCCATCATGCTGGAAAGGCTACGTTGTGCTACTCCTAATCTCTCTTGTGCCACTTTCACACTACTGTCTAATTTGTGCTCCTCTTTCCACAATTCTTTCTTGCGTTCTAATAATTTGTCTTCTTCTGTACGAATTTCGTCCCATCGCTTTGCGCTTTCTTCGATGAATTGACGACGCTCTTCTAATTCTTCCGCTTTCTCTGCTAAGCTCTTCTCTGCTTTGGCAATGGCTTGCTGTACTTCGACAGTCTCTCCTTCAACTTCGTTCTTACGAACATTTTGATCATTTTTGAACGTTTCCAATGATTCAATCTCAGCTCGAATAGCTGCATCACGTTCTGCTTGCGTTCGATATTGAGTGCTTCGTCCCCGTTTGCCGAACAATACTTGAATACGGGCTCTGGACGCTTCCAATCGATTACGAGCATCATTGAGGAGGGCTACTTGCTCTTCCCAAGAAGGCTCCAGGCCCATGAGCTCGCCCTCTACGGCAGAGATTCGTTGGTCAAGTGCACCCAAGCGTTGCTGTAATTCTTCGCGGGTTCCTCCCAAACGTTCGTCTCTTTCTTCGTCATCATTAATTTGCGCTTCAATCTCTGCTTTAGTTCTTGCCAATTCCCTGCGTTCTTGTAACAGAGAATCACGTTCAGCAACTTGAACAGTGGACCGATGCTGTAAATTTGCAAGTTCATCTTCGAGAGTTTTGAGCTCTTTTTCGCGTGCAAAGAAACGTTTTTGCTTTTCATCAGCTTCTGCTGCCTCTTCCGTTCTGCGAATGACCAAATCATCCAAACGTGTAATGACATCGTTCGCATCACGTTGGTGTAAGGTATATTCCAAACTCCTTCTCTCTTTATCTCTTTCGCGGAATTCATTCAGTTCTGAGCGCTCTTCTTGCAATTCAGCTAAACGTTCTTGAATGTATGTCAAAGTTTCATCGATCTTTGCCTTTTTTTCTTCGGTATCCTCCATGATACGTAATGAATCTGCACGACGTGTCTCGTATACTTTTGTGCCGGCTACATCTTTCAAAAGGTTGAGTCGATCAGCATCCTTCATGTTTGTTAGATGAGTGATCTGTAGAAGAGAATGTTTTCAAAGGTGTTAGCAATGCATATATGCAGCATACATTCTAAAAAGCGCTTACTTACCCTTCCTTGTGGTACGATGTAGTATGGATTGGATCGACTGAAGCCAGCAGCTTCCAAAAGGTTCATCACATCTGATTTTGTTGCACTTTTACGATCGATAGAGTACTCATCCTTTTTGATACCGATTGTTCGACGTAAAACCAATTCGTTATTACCGCTAGAGCTTGGAAAGCGACCATCAGAATTATCAAAAACGATTTCGACAAAAGCGGAAAGAGTTGTTGAAGTAGAACTTGATGAATCGTGTAATAAACTTTGACGTTCTTCTTTTGACATGGAAGTATATGCGTCTGAAAGAACGAATCGAATAGCGGCAAAGAAGTTACTCTTTCCACTTCCATTTCTTCCTACCACTACATTATGACCTGGACTGAATTCTTCTACGGCCGTTTGATCTTTGTAAGACTTGAAACCTTGAATGGTTAAAGTTTTAATATGCATCTTGACCACCTTTTCTTGCTCCTGGAGATGATGGAGAAGGATTAGAATGGTCAAATACAAATGCTGTCAAAAGTGTTGCTTTGACAAGCTTCACCTTTTTTTGCAGCGTGCTTGCTTATGCAGATTTTATGCATTACCAATAAACGCGTCTGCGCAATTCTTTTTACGCGTCAACAACATCTAGTCGCGTTTAATGTCGTGAATAAGTATGTCAGTGTACTAAAGGTGATACAACGAGTGACAGACGTAATCGGTCTCCACAACTCCGGAGATAAGAATCTCTGGAGTTAAATAGGGTCTGAGTGAATGATGTGTTGTCAACATATTCCTCGTTATTACAACATTCGTCTATGATAATATTAAAATGACTTCTCTTTCAACACATCAAAATGTATCTGGCATTAATCGTAAAATGTCAGGAAGAGCAGGACAATTACATATTGAACCAACTCCAATTCATTTTCGAATTCCGATTAATTCAAATCAATCACCTAAAACGGTTTACACAGATATAAAAGCATTAAGTAAAGATGAAGAGTTAATGATGGAAAGCAAACGTGCATTTTTATTATGGGAAGATGAGTCACCTTCTTGTCGTTTAGCATTTCCACGTTCGGATGTTGCAATTCTTCAAGAATCAAATGGGTCAGGATTAAGAATGTCAAGTGAGCCTCATCCTTCTAATCCACCTTCTGATCTAGCACAACAATATTTCGATTTATATTTGAATGGAAATTTATACAATAAATGGGCAGCTTGGACATTTTCACGTTCAACTCCAATGACAGAATCAACGTCAAAAGATGCTCCACCGCCCGATCAATTGGTAGTCTTACGTACTGATAAATTTCCTCCGATTTGGGAAGAAGAATTAATACAACAAGGCGGTGTTAAAAATCCATATCATCGTGTTGATTTAGTACCTTCAAAAAGACATGTTCAAATATTTGCAAAAAGTAAAGACGGAAAGAAAGAATACTTGATCGCCGATACAGCAAATCTTGCAATATCACAACGTTCATTTGCTCTTTTCGAAAGTAGGCTTCCTACTAGATGGTATTTGCCCACTTCCGCTTTGACAAATGAAGGATCGCTCAGTCCAAAAGCAGGTGCAAAGTTGGAAGAATACGATCAAGATGGCTTAGTGACAGTGTGCCCCTACAAAGGATATGCACGTTATCATCATCTTACCTTACCCGATGGCGACATTTTAGAGAATATCGCATGGGCATATCCCGTTCAAATACCTGCATTCGATGCTCGTCATCTTGTCGCATTTTACGCACCAGGTCATGATCGTTTAAGGCTCGTAGTCGATGGAGAAGAGATTAAATCTTGATTGTGAAAGCTCGAATTTTGATGATAAAATTACATGTATGACAAGGAGAAATTTATTACACTTTGACTTCAAACAGTTTCGGATTGTGATGCATCTTGCTTAATCGTGCAAGCAGACCTGCTAATTGTACTTGTGTAGAAACACCCTCTAAGATACGCATATGAGTCCAACCGATCTCCTTGATAAAGTCTAGTTTAACTCCTTCAGGTATGCTGTCCATGGTTTTCACAACACGAAAGATTGTCGTAACAATATCAACAGCAGCATACCCTTGATTCCAAATCTCGTCCAATTTATCAATCGCTTTATCCACTTCTCCTTTGTGACAAGAAGTTAGCATTGCTCGTATGGTGATCGGATGAGGTTGATCACATACTTTGAATACATTATCTGGTGACACGAATCCGAGACCTGTCCAAGTAGATTGAAGATTGTTGATAGCCTGACGCATATCACCTTCTGATGTGAACACTAATGCAGCCAATCCATCTTTGCTATGTTGAACATTTTCCATCTCACATACTTCCATCAACCTTTTCATAACTTCTTCATCTGAGAGCTTTCCATATCGTAATATAGCGCAACGACTTTGAATGGGATCGATGATCTTGCTACTTTGATTACATGCGAAGCAAAATCTAGTCGTGTTTGAATAAATTTCCATCGTTCTTCTTAGAGCTTGTTGAGCACCAGGTGTCATACTATCTGCTTCGTCCAAAATGATAATCTTATGGCGACCTTGTGGTAATGAAACTTTCTTTTGTGCAAAACTTTTAATTTTATTTCGTACGACATCAATACCACGTTCATCAGATGCATTTAATTCCAAAACTGCTTCTTTGTATGCATTTCCCAAAAGCGCATGAGCTAAAGCATGAACACTTGTCGTTTTACCAATTCCAGGTAATCCAGAAATGAGTAAATGCGGTAAATTTCCATCTTCTTGAATCACTTTTAATCGATCAATCGTAGCCGTATTTCCGACTACATCTTCTAATCTTTGTGGACGATATTTTTCCACCCATGGTAACTCGTACGATGTTGGCTTTGTGCTTGAAGCTACACCAGCACTATTGGATTCTTCTTTGCTGATCGTCATCCTGTTGTTCTATAGAGAGGATATGGGGAAAGGTACAGAAGCACACATTTGGTGTTGGTTTGCTCAGTTTGCATTTCTTCCTTTATGTGTGTGTCTGCTTACCAACGTAGTCTAGACTTGATTAGCGCGTGTTAATTTATTCATAGCACGCGTATAGTGTAACGCGTTTTCTTGCTTGTAACTTGGAGCTCGTGATCGGCAATCGGGACATGCAGGCATTGTCAAGAAGAAGTTTTGATTTTAACTTTCTACGTCTTTCTTAGCTCCACTCTAAACCACCATTTGTATTTGTCAAAGATGTCATCTTCAATACGCCTTTGCACTGCTTTATTGAGAAGGTCAGTACAAAGTAGATTTTCTCTTGCAGCCCGAAGACAAGCAAGCATACCTACCATTTCTCATTTCAGCACAAGTGCATACATCCGAGCAACATCACCTTCACCAACTTCAAGTATTAAAAATCCAGCTGAAGAAGAATCACAAAGGCATTTAGAGATTGGAACGACTGCATTAGAAGCAGGAAATATAACAGATGCAAAAACTGCATATGAACGTGCAATTAGCATTTTCGAAACACCTTCTGCACATTTTAATTTAGGAGTTTGTCAATATCATGAAAAAGATATTGATTCTGCTATTCAATCTTGGAAATCAACTTTACGACTTTCACCTGATTCAGCAGATGCACATACGAATCTTGCAAGTGCTTATGTTATGAGCGTACCAAGTAGACCTGATTTAGCTATCGAACATTTAAAAAAAGCTGCAGCAATCACTCCTGAAGATGCAGAAGTTCAATTTAACCTTGGAGCAGTTTTAGAAGCATGTGAACAATTAGACGAAAGTATAAAAGCATACGAACGTGCACAAAAAGGTGGAATTGAACGTGCAAAAGAAAATGTAAGAAATGTTAAAGCAAAAATATTAGCAATCAAAATGACACCTAAACCTGAAGGATTAGATGAAGCTGCCAAAATCATTGAACAAAGAAGAGAAGCAGCTGCAAAAGAGGAAGAAAAACAAAGAGGAGAAAATTGAATACAACTCCCTTTCTTCCTTCTATACAGATTAATTGTAACAGTATAAATACAAATGAATTTCACACTTTTACGTCTGCACGTAATAGTATCAATGCAGGCTCAAATTCAACGACTTGCCAACGATCCATGAAAACGTCCAAACCGCCTCCGATCATACATTGATGGGCATAAAATGCAGCCCGACACCATGATGTAGCTTTTTGTTTCAATTTAGCATTTGCAAGAATGACAGCAACCAACAAGATCAGACCAATTACGCCGTCCATATGTAAACGTGGTAAAGTAATAAATACTCCTTTTTGAGGATTATCATTGTTCACTTCAATACTTCCTCCGACACATCGTACAGCTTTGACGACTGTTTCTTGAACGCTTTCATGATTTGTATCTGCATGATGAACGAGAGCGACATGTTTTGTCATTACTTCATAAATGGCTAACAGATCAGGACGTAATTCTCCACGATTTTTTGCATAAGTTTTATCAACTCTTTCTTGCAATTGTTGTAGCGAGTTTAAAATATCTTTATGAGCATCTAAATCTTCTTTATTGATTTGATATTCTTCTTCCGTCAGACCTAATTTTGCAACATTTATACGTTTCATCAATACTCTACTACGTTCGAATATTGCACTTGATTCTCCTTGCATGATCCTTGCTCTTTGTGTGGACATTTCAACCCCATCATTACGATCTAATGAACAAAGTGTACAGCCACATTCAAATCCATGCTTGCTTAGTTGTGCAGATCGTACTGCAAATGGTATTTCACCACGTACATATTGATGTACAATTTCCGTACCTTTTTCCATAAAGATTAATGATCTAGTTGTAACTATATCCGAAAAGAAAATTGAAGAAACGTTTGGTAAACATGCATGATTTAGAATTGCAGGTAAAGGATGTGGCATTGTACTTTTTCCTAATTCTCCAAAATCAATAACTTCTGATGATGATGATGATGATGTTTCTTTCCTATCTGGTGCTTGAGCAGGTCCAAATGCATTAAATCGTAAAACACCATCAATATAAGCAGGATCGATAGAAGGATTTGAATTGTCTTTCTTTCCATCAAGCTTTGGTTGAGTGATTATTGGAAATGGTTGATAAACATATTCGGAATATTTCATTGAAGGTCCAGCTGTAAGACCTAAAATAGGTAATGCAAGCTCTGGTCTATCGATAATCTTGTGAATCAAATTCGTTTGAGCACGTACTTGACTTGTAGTAGAAACAACTCCATTACTCAAATTCAATCTTAAAATGGGAGATTTTTTGCTTTGAACATCATCTGGATAAGCTGATCCTATTGCACGACAGCATAACAGTAATTCTCCAGGTTCAACATCCCTTGTCAAAATAAGACCTCTTCCTGCTCCTGGTATATCTTGTACTGTTACAGGTCCGATAAAATCACTCGTATCGAATCTGGGTGTATGAGGAGCAGAAAAGTAAATTGAACGAACATCTTCCATTGTCAAACCTTGTTTGGCTTGAGCTTTCCTTTGCTCGCATCTTTCCACTGCATCTGAATTTGATAATTGACTGAAATCTATGCTAAAGTCATTTGCTTTTGTACTGTCTACAATGCCTCCGTTTGAGTTTGAATCGGCTTTCATTAGCACATCTTTAGCTTCTTGCCAAGCAGTGAGATTGAATAGAATGGAAGATCGTAAAGAGTCGTCGACATAACCTTTCTCTTGGTCAGATCTTAGCATGGCTCTATAAGCAGCACCTGGTCGTCCGGCATGATGTAATTTGTTAGCCATAAGAGCCCAATCGGATGAGTTGATAGGATCATAAAGCCATGGTATTGCGTCCAATTCATCTGTCTTTGTTGGCAATTCAGTATTCCATTGTAATTCTTTTGTCTCCTTTTCTCCAAGTAAGATAATATCTGTTGGACTATCAATTCGTATTCCAATATCAGCTTTTCCAGTACATGGTCCTGATCTTGCTTGATGATCAATAGAAAGAAAAGGTTCACGAATTGCCAAGATTGTTCCGATCGGTAAAAGGTTAGAAACTTCTTCTCTTGTTGCATTGATATTCGATGTAAAATGAGAAACTGAAACCGAGATTACGTTTCCTTCTAAATCTTCAACAAGAAAAGAAACACCAACGTATAATAACAAACTTGAAACAACTCGAACGATAATCTTCTTTCCTAAAAACCTCTTTGGTGCCACATTTAAATCTTTGCAAGATATTCTTTCCAAATCGGCTACCTGTCTTCTGGAATGGAAGGATGTCGAGCCATCAAATATTAATCTTGGTCTATATCCTCTGGAAGATAAACGTTCTTCGTCATCTTTACGTATAGCTGCTTCATGTCGTAAAAACAATGCTTTTCGTGGCGGAAGTTTGACTTTCTTTGGTGTATTGGAAGATTTGGTACCTTTCTTAACTTCCTCATCATTCATTCCCTCTTGTAAGATTGCTTCTTCTCTTTGTGAAGTTTGTCTTTGTTTATCTAACATCTTCTTAAAGTTATCCAAAAGTGCTAAAACTGCTTCTTGTAATAAATCTTGTCCCATCAATCCTGCAATATCATTACTTCCCCCTCCTTCTTCCTCTTCTTCTTCGGAAAGTGCTACATTAAATGCTAAAAGTTTCACTAATCTCTTTTGAACTTCTTTGTCATCATCGAGTAATTCCCATAATTGTCCTGGATCTGGTGCCTTTAAGCCAAGGTTACGTAAAGATCGTATTAGATCTTCCATTTCGTGATGGTTTTTCGGGAAGGAATGTTAACCCCCACGCTGATAGTTTAGATGTCACGCGAACATAAAAAAAATTAATTTCTTCCTAAACATTTTTTGGAAGCTAAAATAAATGCATAAACTTACTCAAAGGGGGTAATACTAGAATACTTTAAATGGAAAGAGATTATCATTGCTAAAATGTACAAATGCTTTTTTGTAAAAAAGGGAAACTTTATCAAGCTTCTTGTTCTCCATCGTCCATATTCATATCATCGAAATCATCAAGAAGTTCATCGATAGGAATTGAAGGTACGTCATCACCAAATTCTGATTCACCGTCTGTTGTGAAACCATCATCAGTCATTCCATCATAATCTTCAGCTTCCCCATCTCCTGCTTCATCCATAACTTCATCACCAGTTCCATCTTGTTCTTTTTGTAATGCTTTTGCCGCTTGTCTTGCTTTCCACATAGCTTTATGCTCTCTTCTTCTGCGTATTCTTTCTTCAGCTGCAGGATCACGATATAAGTTAACTCCTTTTCGAAGTTCGTCATCTTCTTCCAATTCACGTAAAAAGTATTCGTAATCAGCTTGTACTTTTTGACCATCCAAACCACCACGTCTTCCAACAGCAGCTTTTCCTTCATCTGCAGTCTCTCCATCCAATTTAGCCATACTCTTCAATCTCCATGTACGACGTGTTCGACGTTTCTTCGTATCAGGGTATGATTTCTTCACAAGTACAACGTCTGGCTTGCGTTCATCTGGAATAGAATCCCAATTATCCGAATTGAGATTAGATTTACCCAAATGATATCCTAAAACTGTATCACCTGGTTGCAAAACTGCTCCCAAATGTGTTCTAGTATGATAAACAGCATCAGCTTCGCCGAAAGATTGTGCATTAAGCGGACTGACTTGTGCATCAGCAGTAAGCCATTTACCGTCTGCGCTTACAAGTCCACTTGGCTCAATATCTAAAACCAAAAATTCCACCAATTCAGGAATTTGACATAAACTCTCAAATGGATCACGATAATACTTGTCCGCAGTAACATCTGCTGTTTGTAGTGTGAGTGGATCCATCAAACGAATAGAATTGGTTACCCGATAGCATAAGGTTAATTGTCCAATGTTTCCCATCGATTTAGCCAATCGTTTTGGTAGAACGACCATCTCATCTTTGCAAATCGGTACAATTTCTACACTATATGTAAACTTATTGTTTTGTGTTGAAGAATGAACGTCTGCTGAAATAATTGTTGCACTAGATTGGGAACGAATAGGTGCGATACTTGCCAAGAATTCCACCATCTTCACCGCATGAGATCTTTGAGCATAGTAAAAGTTCAATCCATCCTTCTTTTCTTCGATATTGATAGTCTCTTTGTGTGCATTATGTTTGAGGATCATCTGTTCGATTAACAAGAAAGTACGTTTATGTGGCACTTTTTGACGAACTTGAATTTGTGCTCTCCATGTATTTTGTGCTGCCAATCTTGTACAATCAGGACATTGACCATATTGAACTACATATTCAACTTCAAAGATTTGTTGTAAAATTGTAGAAGTAAGAACTTCTTTTTGTACTGTTAGTTTAACTTTTAGACGTTTGCTATGTGGTTCTGTCCAAATGAAAGAAGCATCTATCAAACGAACTTTATTGAGACCTTTAAGCTTTTTCAAACAGATTGCCAACAATTCTCTTGATTCAAGTCTTGCAGGAACCCAACTGATCGGAGGATTGAGATATCTTTCGCAATTACGACAAAAGTTCACTGTTGATTGTTTTGGAATACCTTCTGTTATATCAACACTTGCACGTAAGCATGATAGACATAAATTTGCATTGTTCGGTGTGATTGGTGTACCACAATCTGCACATAATACCAGTCCCTGTTGTGGGGCACTGGGTGTTATATACTCCATCGTTGTCATCTATTTCTCTTTTTGCCACAATTTGACCTATGAAATTGTTTGCCGCCTTTAGTCTTCCTCAATTATAGCCACGAGAAGAGTTGCCAAATTGTAGGTGGCAATGATACTGATAGTAGAAAAGGAAGATTTATGTTCCTTGAATGCCGCTGAGTATCGTTCGACAGTAGAACAGAAAGAAAGGCAAAATAAAACACTCTTAATTTGCTTGCGAACTTGCATTTTATGCAGCGCGATAAAAATTCCAAAAAAATCTAAAATCCGTAGATCACGTGTATTCTGATAAAATTCTCCGAAAAAGAGAGTGCGGGGTAAGCTGGATGATGATGACGATGACAATGAAAATGGTATACAGTTGCTAATGAATATTCTAAAAAGACAATACAGAGAGTATCTCACTGGCTTTTTCATGTTCGCCATTGAGTCTCAGTGTGATGGCGGAAAGGTCTTCTGTTCCCACTGAACGCCAATTGGGTGAGGGTGTAAGCGTGCTGATATGATCGAAATCTTGCACTTTGGGTATATTATATGTTGTTGCACTATCCGTCTCTTTCTCCGCTCCAAGTAATGAATCAACAGCTGGACCGAATACTATTTTTGTACAATCTTCAATCGTTGCAATACTTTTCGTTGAAATGAGAACACAGATGTTTTTTGAGGAGTGCATACGAAATTGACGACATTCCAGTATCAATAAACAATTTTGACAATCATGTATCATGACACTTCCATCTACACGACCTGCAAAGATGACGCAATGCTTCAAATCGCGAAGTTGAAGTGCCTGTATGCTATCAATATTCTTGTCTTCTTTTGTTCGAAGATCCACAATGCATCCTTGCAAATCAAGAATGTGAAGATCAGATTGTGGTTTAATGGTTGGTCTGATATACTCCTCCGTTCTATCTGAAATTCGATCAAAGCTTGTCTGTTGTGTGTCACTTGACGGACGTGCTATTACTGAACCTAGAGAAGGCTCGATAGTGGGTTTCGCTTCATTGTCATCTTGAGCATTGTGTGCTAAATTAATCGGGCTTGATCTTTTTGGCGTTCTTTTGAATGCGAATCGTGCTTTCGGCTTCAATTCTAGCCTTCTTAGCTGTAGGTATTCGTTGACCCGCTTAAGATTTTGTTCATGCGTTCTCTGATCATATGTTGGTAGAATGTGTGTATTTTCTGTCAGTATCGTTCTTGCTTCGGTGATTTCTGAATTGATCGATTGCAATTCTTCTGCATTACTTGCAACTTCAAGCTTTGATCGTAGGTCTGTTTCAACATAGGATATTTCGTCAGCGGTCATACTAGCATTTAAGGTTAAGATGACGTACCTTCTACTCTTTTATTGAATGCATGATAAAATTGTTGTGCTTCTGACGAATTAGTTGAGGTACTTGCACCCAGAGAAGATGTTGATGCCATTAAAGAAACCTGTCTTATTGACCAAGAATCAATGTTTAACCTCAAAAACCCCTTAATGTGTCTAAAGCAACCAACAAAACCGTCAAACTAGACTATGTACGTAAGCCGGAAATGCGGAAGAAAGATTCAATGCACTGGCTCTTGATTTGCACGCGTATGCGTATGATTTTTGTCGCGCGTACTAAACACTGATATTAACATCCTTTTTACCATTGATTGCCATAAGTGCATTCATTCATCGTTTATGAGATTGATTATCCTTCATTCGGCCTAAAGTTGCCAATATGGCATATGGGACGTCATAATTGGAGCTGCCTACGCAAAGGCTAGCTTCTACTCAGCACTACATAAGAAGAATTCCAATGCGACATGATAAGCTATCCTGACAACATCTTTCCTTTATGTCTCGTACGAATAAATGTCATCAGACCGACGATTCATACGTTTCCGTCTTGAAGTGAACAGTGAATGTTCTCTTGGGTATAAGACTGACTGCTCTTAGAGCAAGAGTTACATACGGACAGAAGGCCCCGTGATATCCATAAATATATTAAACGAAAAAAAGAAAGCGGAGCCGAAATGAAGGCAAAAGCCAATAAAAGTACAAAAGGAAAAACGTTGAGGGGCTGAATGGGATCGGCTGCTGAATTTTGGATATTAAATGCTTTTTGCACAATATAATTACGTTGTTGGACAGCAAGGTACACAAATTATTACAATTGCAAAAGATTTCAACTTTCTTTTTCTTTCCTCACCATCACAATCTCCCTTCAACATGATCGATCTCATTCTCGCTTTTTTCCAGAACTTAATTCGTAGGGCGATCGAAAACTTTTTCCTACTCTTTAAATTCAAAGATGATCCGGTAGAAGATGGAAAAGGAGAAAAAGGTAGGATTCGTTATGGTATTCGAAAACCGGTCAACCCTATTCGATTGCTCTCTCGACTTGAATCTCATCATTGGCTGGCACTTTTTATTGGTTTTCTATGTGTCTATGTAGACCTTTTGGATGTGAGTATTGAGGTAGAGATTGAAAAGGAGACTATTTGCTGACATCTTGTCTCTCTCCCCCATTCAGTTCTATGTTCTTGCGGCTGCCATCAAAAAGGTTTCAACTTATTATCATACAACCAAGACTCACGTTAGCGATTCGCTTACCTACTCTATGTCATTGAGAATTGCTGGTGCTGGAATCTTTGGTTTACTTGGAGACTACTTTGGAAGGAAATGGCCATTGGTTTTCAACCTTTTCTTTCTTGGAGGACTTCAAATAGCATCCATTTATGTCAATGATATCGAGAATTTCCTCAGACTGAGGGCCGTATTCGGAATAGCTATGGGTGGAATTTATGGTAATGCTGCTTCAAATTTGATGGAGACTGCACCATCGGAATCACGCGGACTGCTAGGTGGAATCTTCCAGGCGGGCGCTGCAGCTTCAGGTTTGACGAGTGCCGCAATTAATCTTGGTGTCGGACCAACGCCGATCAGTTGGCATAAAATGTTTTGGATTTCTGCAGGACTTTCTTTTGGAGTTGGAATTATTAGAATTTTAATTCCAGAATCAAAACAATTCATTGAAGCGGCAAAACGTAAAAAGGAATCCCTTCACGGTCAAACATATAAAGAAAGGTTTATTAAATTCTGTAAAGAATTTAGAAAGATGCTCTTATTGCATTGGCAAACGTTTGTTTATTGTTGTTTGTTTGTTACACTCTTTCAATGGGCAGTTCATACTTTTGCAGATAATTATGTTACATTTTTAATCGTCAGCAAAGGAATGAGTAATAGCAGAGCAAGCAAAATTACAATGATTACAAAAGCAGGTTGTATTTTAGGAGTAATGACAATGGGTTGGTTAGGAGAATATATAGGACGTAGAAGAATGGCCGCTATTTCTGCTTTATTGGCTGCTCTTACATTACCTGCTTCAATCATGCCAACTTCTTTCTCAGGTTTAGCAGCAGGAGGATTCTTTTATCAATTCTTCTTTGAAACGTATGGTGCAATCCTTGCTGCTCATCTCAACGAACTTTCTCCTATCGCTTTTCGTGCAGTGATGCCAGGTATTGCTTATCAATTTGGAGCTTCTGTTTCTGCACCAAGTGCAATGATTGTGAATGATATTGCAGAAGGCAAATTCGTAATGGAAAATGGAAAACGAGTTGAAGCTTATGAGCCAGTAATTGGAGCGATTATGGGTATTGTTTATTTCTTTCAAATTATCTTTTCTTTATTCGGACCTGAAAAGAGAGGAGCAGATTTAGCACACTTTAAGCCTGCCGGATTCGAAGATGATGAAGAACTTCCAATAGCTCATCATCTTCCCGAACGTGGAAAAGCAGAAAGTGATGACAAAGATGAAAAGTAAGCAAGGAAAGTCTTGTGTATGAATCACTCACTATACCATATTTCGGATTTCTTCAAAAGTTTCTCCCATCACTTTCTTTGCTCTTTTATTATTATTTCTTATTTTATGTCTCAAATGAATCATTAATGAATCCACTCTATATATTTACGTCAAAAGAATGAATTAAAGAGCGTGAGTATAAAAATGAAAGAAGAAGCTACTGACACAAATACTGAGCTAAAAGTAACGATAGCAAGGCGACAAAACAAACACCGGCTTTCAAGAAAATAATTCACTAATTGGATGACCATGACCGTGATTGTATGTTTTTGGATGAGAGCATTTCCATGATTGAAGATCTTTAGGATCACCTTTTCCTCGATAAATATTTGAAAATGGATAACGACAATGTTTACGTTGATAATCCACAATTCCATCTTCTCGAGATCCATTTACATAAGCAGTTCCTATGATATGATTTGGAGCAATACCTTCTTCTACCCATTTAATCAATGCCCATATAACGTTTTCTTCTGCATTATTTGTTAAACCGAGATTGTTAGGGGAATTACCGATAAAATGAGCACCTTTACCGTTTCCACAATGACCCATTCCGCTTACACGAAAGAATCTATAAAATTGATCGATTGAACGTGGTGAAAGATTCATAGTCTTACTTACTAAATCATAATATCTTGGCGAAATTTCAGCTGAAATAATACCATCTTCATTTCCATGATAATGTAAAATCTTTCCTCCACTATTTCGAAAAGCAGAAAGATCACCGTTAAATGATTGAATATTAAAAGGATTTAAATCTTGACCTTTAGTATAATCTTTAGGTGAAAATGTACTTGCGTTCCAATTTGGATCTTTAAAAACTATATACTTTTGCCAATCAGAATAAAGAAATGTTGTTCCGTTTAAATAAACAATTACAGCTTCTAAACCTTCTGCTCCAGGTTGAATACGAGGATATAAATATTCACCTTTGATTGATCTCATTGGAGAATAAACTTGATTGACAATATTTACTTGTTCTTGAGTTAAACAATTAGTCGTATTTGTTGCACCAGAACCACATAATAAATCATCTGCTTTATAATGACATTTGAGTGTATCTTCAATTATACCATCTTCATAACCATCCAAATGATCACATTTTCGCATAACATCATCATGAATCAGTCCAGTCCATTTATCAGAATTGATGAAACCTGAAGAAGTATTACTGCCAGTTAAAGGAAGAAATCTTGCACCCCAAGAATTTAAATGATTAAAATCAATTGCAGGAGCTCCAACTAAAATTCCATCAAATTCAGAAGCTGATTCTTTATCTTGCGCTTCTTTAAAACCTTGTCTACCACCTGTTGAACAACCAACATAATAACTCTTTCTTGGTCTTTTACCATAAAATGCTTTTACTAATTCCTTTCCTTGTTTAACGCTCATTCTCACGGCTCGAAAAGCATAATCTTCTTGTGCACCTTTATTATGAAAAAGTGGTAATGCATGATCGCCATCATGACCGTTATTTGTATCAACAACTGCGAAACCTTCTTGAGCTGCGAAAGCTAATTGATCGTATAAAATACAACCTCCAACGCCACCGTTACCTAAAGTCATAAATCTACCTGTCCAATTAAAAGGTAAAAAAGCTTCAAATCTAAAACCTGATTTATAAGATGTAGTAGTATTCCAACTTATTCTACAAATATCTGCTTTTATCGTTATATTCGTTGGACCGCCACAAGTTGAATCAATGTTTGGTAAGTCGATCGTTGTTCCATTTCGTATATGTTGACTTAAAAGGATTTTCGTATTGGGCAATTTGAATGTTTGACCTAAAATAGCACATTTCTTGTTATGAACGATTGCATGACCATGCTTAGGATGCAAGTTACCATGAACGCCAAGCAAAAAGAGAGTAAGGGTTAAGTAAAGACCGAGTAAAAAATGCAGCTTGACCATATTTTGCAAAAATTGATAAAACAATAACAGAATAAAAGAAGGGAATGGGAGCAAACAAACCAGGAAATCAAACGAGGAGCCATTCTTATACTCTTTAGACTTTCGTACGAGAAATAGATTTTAAAAATGCAATTTATAAGGAACAGAGACAGAACTGTACTTTATGTTCCTGGCGCCTTTTCTCATTTACCATCTCTGTCTCCAAATGCGGGGTTATTAAGTTTGATATGAATAGATGTTGTCAAGTATTCTTAGAAGCTTTCTGTACGGCCGAGTCATCCTATTTTTGTTGCGGCGCCGTCATTTATTTTCTCCTGATTTTCTTTTCTTCAGATATCTTTTGGATTTTACTCCTCTTCTCTGCGTTGCCGGGATTGCCGAATAAAAAAGCTAGAAATAAGTACAACCTCATCAAAAGATTTAATTAGACTCAAGATAAATTATACGCATACACAGGCTCAAAGCTGAAGAGAAGGAATATATAGTATACTATACAACAAAGATCCTAATAAGCCCAGAAAACGGAGATGATCATAGGCGCCTAATTAAGATATTAATAAGGATGCTATCATCTTATCTCAACTATGAAATGAATCATTTAAGATGCTAATTAGTAAAAGTATCGTTCGATCACTACAAGCATATCCTACTTATCTAGCTTATTAGCGAACAATGATTCCGATTCATACTGCAATTTGCTCTCTTTCCTCTTGCACAATGAGCGTTATTGTATGTATAGGCTGTTGTGTACATAGTCGGAATGAATTTTTAAAAGTTAAATAGCCTAATAAAAAGCTTAAAAAATACTCTATTCAGATCCAATACGTCATCCAAAGAAAACGCCACCAGTAAAGAAAGAGAAGAGAGAGCTTAAATCATGGAATAACGTACCTACACACAATAAATCTGGTGGAGGTTTTGACGCGCAAAATATTTTCAACACTGTTCCAACACCTAATTCTGAAAACCCTAGACTAAAAGGCTCTTCTCTCTCTTTTAAACATGACGCTAAATAAATAAAAAAAGACAATGCTAATTCACTCTCTTGCTTCTGTGTGGCTGGAAAAGATGATGTACTTTCCTATTCTCTAAAGTAGCCGAACTATTGTGCATTTAGTGTGCTACAATGCCCTTTTTTTATTCAGTAGAGTAGACAATACGTAGCCCGGTGCCACACCATTTGATCATAACAAAAATAAATGTAAGGAAAGCAGGCATTGTTGAAATACACTTCGTAGTCCTTATATTGAAGAAATACGTCACTTAGTCTGGTAATTAGGATCAAGGAACGCTATTTTAACAATAAAGTGCAAAAAAGCGCGGATGAATGCACAGCGCTGCGCAGCGCACGCACGCCCACTTTATGCTGTCCATGCGTGCGTATGTTAAAATTGTTCTTTCTTTTTTGTTGACGAGTAAATGAAGAAGAAGGACAAGATATGAAGGTAAAAAAACACGTGTCTTGAACATCATCCATCCATTTCAGCATTCATATCCTTCTTTCACATCTATCGTCCATCTCTCACAACGTATACCAGGTGAAAAGTAGTACAATCTCACTAAAAACGCTTTGATCAAAAGGTGTAGATTTGGCAAGGTCGGCTATCAACACAGTAAATTTCCGCTTCAATCAATCTACATTGTTCATAAAAATAATGGCAGAATCACTAAAAGGATCTGTCGATGATGTGGCTGCACCATCTGTAACAGCAAAGACAGAATTGAAAAAGGATGATGTTGAAGATTCTGCTAGTGTTGGATCTGCAAGAGGATCAAGTGATCCAAACACGATTCCACCTTCAATTATTGATATGGAAATCTTTGGTCAATTACTAGAAATGGATGATGAAGAAGATCGTGAATTTAGTAAAGAAATCGTTTGGAATTATTTCGATCAAGCAGAAACAACTTTTCAAAAAATGGATGACGCTTTAGAAAAGAAAGATTTACCTGAACTTTCAACTTTAGGTCACTTTTTAAAAGGAAGTTCAGCCGCCGTTGGTGTGATCAAAGTTAGAGATAGTTGTGAATATATGCAACATTATGGAAAAAAGGCAGACAAGGACGGAATTACAGAATTAAGCGAAGAAGAATCTTTGGACAAAATTAGAACGACATTGAGGGATGTTAAAGTGGAATATAAAGAAGCAGAAAAAGCATTAAGACAGATTTATTCGGATGCATCAGACTAAGTATCAAAGCAAAAACAAAAAGATTTGGAAGGCGAGATGTATAGTATTGCGAGAAGGATGTTCAGGGTATACGTGCAGATCATGGTAAAAGGAAGGTGCCAGATAGCTGGCTCGCATCTTTCGACTCCTTTACGTTGATCTTGGCATTGTCTGGTACTCTTTTTTTCTCCTTTCTACTATTCTATCGCCATGGTTCGGACGTATATATTGAATCAATTCTCATCTTTTCTTGCTGTCACCAGTAAATAAAATTGCCAGACGATGTACAAGCAAACGCCTATTTCTCTTTGTGTTGGTTGTCTGTAATTCTCTCTCTCTCCTTTTTCTTTATCTATCTCAGCGTGCCAACTCACACATTTGTATTTCTTTTTCAAGTGGAAGATTTTCTTCCCGATCAATGTTATAGATAAAAGATTGATGTTTCTCATTGGTTGAGGATTACCATCATTTGACGTTTCGTTACCAACCATCAAGATTTGACATTATCGGATAGCATAGCATCCCGGATTCGTGTTCTAGGATGACTTCTCCACTTGCGTCGCGCTGAACTGGGTAAGGCCTCAGTCAGTGTTGTTGGATTTTTATAGCATTGCACCGCCCGCGCCTGCCTGAGCAACTTGCAACAATGAAAGTGAAATTCCTCAGACTGAGTTTAAAGCAATCATTCACGCGTATATGCATTTGGAGAGAAAATAAGCGCTTTCGGCTGTTTTATATTTGGAAGCCGGAATGGGGTCCATAAAGAGAATTATGAATCGGGGTCTTTCCTCCTCATCATCCATTCGATCTTTTACGTCAACTTTTACCAAATCGACTTTTCGCGCAAGTTTGAACATATTGCCAAAAGAAAATGGCGAATCAATTCACGAAACAAGAAGGTGAAGCTTCGGCTACAACATTGAGAAGGTTGATGAAAGAATATCAAACTGAACAAAAAATTCAAGATCAACAATCTTCTTCTTCTTCCAGCTCAAAAGTTTCTGCTGCTAGTAGAGATGAGAATATACTGTATTTGGCTCCTAAAGATACAGAAGGAAGGCAATTGTTAGAATGGCAAGCAACCATTCGTGGACCTCCGGGAGGATCGTATGAAGGTAGTATTCAATCAGATTATAGGGCGTGCATAGAGTACTGAAATCATCATCTTGTTTTACTATTACAACAGGCGGCATATTCGACCTTAGCATTACAGTACCGGCATCATATCCTACCAAACCACCTTCGATGCGATTCGTTACTCGACTTTGGCACCCCAACGTTTCCTGGAAGGTGAGAAAGGGAGAAGAAGAGAGAGAGAGATGGACAATTGACAAATACTTTCACTTTGTTTCTTACTTCTAGACGGGAGAGATTTGTTTAGACGTCCTTAGCTCACAATGGTCACCCGCTTGGAATTTATCTTCCGCTTTGACCGCTGTTATTGCACTACTAGATTCACCAGAACCAGATAGTCCGCTTAATGTTGATGCAGGTACGTATTTGGATTTGAATGACTTGATAATATACTTAAAGTTTAGAAAACTGCTTCCTTTGATTATCTAGCTACGGTATTTCGAACTGGTGATCTTTTGGCATACAATTCAATGTGTCGCATGTATACATTATTATGGGCAAATGGGACAACTTCTTCTTAGACACACACATACACAAACATACTGTATATCATACAATTATAATCAGAAATCAAGATTCAATGTATATTATCCACGTTTTATACGTGATTAAAGGTTGACAAAAGTTTAATTAAACATCATCAACACACGTTTGCTCCACTTTTAAGCACCTAAACAAAACCCCACTCCGATTAATATTACGCAGGGTCAGAGTGAAGAGGAAAAAAAAAGTAGAAGAAAAAAAGTCCGATAGCTGCATACGCGCTGCAACTTTATCGGAAGAAGATCGATTGGAAGAGTTGTGCATATATTCTATATAAATGTTTTTCGATTCTTTTTGTGTTTGAACCATCACCATATAACCTTCAGTCCATCATGGGCGCATCAATTGAAACAAAGTATGATTATGGACCCAAAAAAGCCGCTTTGATGGAAGAGAAATTAGAAAGAGCTTTCCCGCTCAAATCGGTAAACGAAAAGAATGAAAAAGTGGATATTGCCAAACCAAGATTTGATCTAAGCACATATTCTGGTAGATTATCACATTTTTACAGTACAACTTCACCTTTAACGTTATTCTATAGTACAACAGCATTACAAGAAGCTCAAAAGCATGTTGAAGAAGTTGAATCAAACTTTTCCAACGATAAACAAAAGAGTTTTTTGGTCACAAAAGAAGAAGCAGAAAAATATTGGAAATCAAAACAATTGGTAGAATCTAGTGTTCATCCTGATACGGGAGAAGTGATTCCTTTGCCTTTTAGAATGAGCGCATTCGTACCGACAAATTTACTCGTAGTAGGAGGAATGCTAAGTCCTTCAAACGGTTTATCAGCAACAATTTTTTGGCAATGGGTTAATCAAAGTTTAAATGTTGCAGTGAATTATAGTAACGCAAATAAATCCGTTCCGATGGATATGAAAGAAGTTGGAACTGCTTATGCAGGTGCAACAGGTGCAGCTGTAGCTTTAGCTGTAGGTTTAACGAGAATTGTAACTCCGGGTACTTTATTGGCTAGATTGGTTCCTTTTGCAAGTGTTGCTTCTGCAGGTTGTGTAAATGTCAGTCTTATGAGATGGAAAGAGATTAGAGATGGTGTTACCGTCTTTCGTATAAATGAAGAAACAGGAGAAAAGATTAAAGTAGGCGATAGTCCAGCAGCCGGAAGAAAAGCAGTTGCAATGACTGCAGCAAGTCGTGTCATGACAAACAGTGAGTTCGATTATGTCATTTTGTTTGCATTGAAGTGTTTGATTACTTACATTTCATTGTTTTCTGTCTAGTTCCAACAATGATCTTTCCTCCTCTAGCTATTGCTTATCTACAACGCAAACGAATCCTACCTAAAGCTGGACCTATTACAAGAATAGCAGATCTAACATTAATCGGTACAAGTTTATTCTTATGTTTACCACCAGCAATCGCATATTTCCCTCAAACTTCCACTATAGACGCTTCTAAATTAGAGCCACAATTTCACGAAATTAAAGACGAACAAGGAAAACATGTTCAACAATTACAATTCAACAAAGGACTTTGAATAATGATGTTTTTTTCAATGTGATGAAATCCTATGCATTGGTGTTAACAGAAAGAGTGGTGTTCTTACATCAGTCCAGATTCGATTAGAAAAAAGTCTATTGTGATGGTGTAGAATAATGAAAGAGTGGGGAAAATAGTAGAGTACAAAGATGTGCATTTGAAAAGCAACTTAATCACGATTGACCACATAAGAATTCCGCAACCTTCTTTTGGCCAATTTGAGTAGAGTATCTCGATCGATAATTTGTGTTCCATCATTTTCAATCATTTGATCTTTTGCTTGCTTTGGAGAAGAGTCATCTTGCAATCTTAATGATTCATTTTGCGGCCAAATTGTGCTATGCTTTTCATCTTCTGCAGATATGGAAGAAGTATCCACAGCACGTACAGCATCCACAAGTCCGATCAAATCACTCAATTCGTTCTTCAACATTGCCTTCTCATCCGCTGATGCTGGAACTTCTAATGCAGCCAATCTGCACAGCTTTTCAAAAAGCTTATCATCAAGTTCAGTTGAAGTTGATTTTTCCTTGAATAATTCGTTCAATGACCAAGTTGGTTCAGCAGGAATGCATAATTCTTCATCTGAATAGAGTCTTTCATCATCCTTGGCGGAACCGGCTTTGGTGCTGTATGATCTTGTCCCGCTTGGAATCTGTTGAGAGAGTTGCATAACAATTTCTTCTCGTCAGCATCGAATAGATGGATCATCATGCAGAAGAAGAACCTACAGTACTATGACCAGCGTTGGAAGTTGCTTTCTCGCGTGCGCCTTCCTCTAATTGTGGTTCTGAGTCAATCACTGGCTCTTCAGATTCTAAAGGATCATCTTCCTCTACTGCTCCGGGAGCGCTGGCTTCCAGTTGAGCTGCCATTAAAGATCTAAAACGAGTGCCTGGCTGATCAAGTTCTTCGAATGGTCCGCTTTCAACAATCTTTCCTTTATCAAGAACAAGAATCTTTCCTGCTGATTTGATCGTGCTCAAACGATGTGCAACGATCCAAACTGTAATCTTTCCTTGTCGAATGATTGATTCGATAGCTTGATTGACGAGGAACTCGGAAGCAGAATCAAGTGCACTTGTAGCTTCATCCAATAACTAAAAGAGAGAATAAAATATATATTAGTAAATCCACTTTATAGCATAACACTTCTCTTTCAAACATAAACTCACCAAAATGCTCGGCTTGCGAACAAGTGCTCGTGCGATTGCCACTCTTTGACGTTGACCACCACTCAATTGTCTTGCACCAATGCGGGTATCTAAACCATTCTTCATCTCAGAAATGAATTCCCAACAATTTGCTTGCTTTGCTGCTTGTTCAATCTCTTCTCTTGTAGCTCCTTTGTAACCATAAGCAATATTTTCTGCCAATGTTCCATCGAATAGAGTAGGATCTTGCGTTACAACACCAATCATTTCACGAAGCTTTTCTGGTTTGAGAGATTTGATGTCTACATTTCCAAACGAAACTGTACCTTTATCAGCATCATAAAAGCGTAACATGAGTGAATGCACACTACTCTTTCCCACTCCACTTCCACCAACCAAAGCAACACTTTCTCCAGGTCGCAGACTGAGATCAACACCGTTCAAAATCTTTTGCTGAGGTCGAGATGGATAGGCAAATTTGACATTCTCAAATTTGATCACATCACGTTGAGAAGGTGGATCGATACCTTGACCTAATTTGATCGCTTCAGGTTCACGATCCATTAAGCCAAATACACGAGCGCCAGCACCGATACCACGCATGATGGATGCAAAGAAAGAAGTGAGATTTGCTAAACCACCACCCAAATATGCAGTGTACATCAATAATGAAGTCAGATCACCGACAGTGATGACACCTTTTGCAACCAATGATCCTCCATAGGTAAGCAATGTTAAGATAGCACAATTTCCAACAAAACCTGTACCGGCATAGAAAAAGCCACTGGCATAAGCTTCTTTGGTCTGTAAATCGACAATGCTTTGCACTTTGCCTTCGAATCGCTTCGTTTCTTCTGCTTGCGTATTGAATGCAGTAATGGTGCGGAATGCTGGTCCATTCAATCGTTCTTCCGCAGTTCGAGTCATTTCACCAACAGCTTCTTGTGTTCGATTGGTCAAATCACGTAAATAACGTCCATAAAACACTGCTCCGATAGCTGCAGGTGGAACGACTGCCATCATGAGTAATGTTAATTGGGTAGAGATTAAAAACATGGCAGATCCTGCGAAAAGTACAGTCACACCAGCACGTAATCCGTCACCAATGTCGGAAGTGATTGCTTCTCCTACAATGTTTGTATCCACGCTCAATCGACTTACAACATCTCCAGCACCGCGATCGGCCCATTCTACCTCTTGTTTCAATGCATTTCCATATGCCAAAGTGCGCATGCGTTGAATGAGTCGTACACCAGCTAATTCTAAAAGGATATTGCTTCCTGCTTTTGCAAACGCTCCAACGGCAAAGATTACAGTCAATAAAAGAGCTACAGTGCCAAATCCAAAGCCAAATAAGGTAGGTTTATCACCCGTACCATTCTCGAAAGCAGCGGTGAAGAAATCAATCACCTTTCCGATAGCAAAAGGAATAGCAAGAGAAACTGAAGCGCTGACGATTAACAAGGCGAGAGCGATAACGATTGTCTTTCGCTGTGAAGAAGCCATCGAAATTAGTCTTCTTACATCAGGATATGTTGGTGTGACCGTTTCGCCTCCTTTTGCGCCTTTGTTTGCACTTTCGGATGCTTTTTTCAAAAGTGTATCTCTTATTCTTGACAAGATACCCGATGATCCTTGTGCACTTCCTGCTGCAATATCAGCCTTATTTGACGGTATTTCTGTTGCAGCTTTATTGGATAATTCGCTAGGGCTGCGTTCATTGTGTGCCCATCGTAAATCTGCTAAACGTGTTTCATCAAAGTATAGCATAGGTCTTGGTCGAACTGATGTAAAGAAAGATGTCTTTTGTGCATTTGAGAGTGAGAGGCCAACTTTTCCTACACCATTACTTGATGAGACAGATCCTGTTCTCGATAAATTATTTCTTTTAGAACCACTGGAAAGCCATCTAATCGATTGATTAATTTGACGATCGTACAATGACCTTGAACGTAACACATTAACTGCCTGCTGAGAGGCGCATTTGCCTGTCCCTAAACCAGCAAACATTTTGTTGCTCACCGTATACGATCCTCACAATTCATATGGATACACGATTTGTGGTACAATTACTGTTCGATGCTGATGGTGATGATAATCATCCTTTCACGACCACAATCCAGGCTGTGGAGGAAAATCGCGCAATAAAGCTCTTAGCTTAGTAACATTAAAAAAGGAAGAGATCGGCTTATATTTTTCACTTTCTTCTAAAATTGAACCCTAAACCGCGGTGATTACATACGTATAGATCCTTTCAACCGCGGCCTCAGAGCCTAAAGGTATAAACTATAGAAAAGACAGTATCTGATCGATCAAAGATTGACAGACAGACTGACAATTTGCCTAGCTTATATTTTTCCTTGATACGCGAACGCGTTCATATTCGCACGCGTGCTGTTTAAATTAGGTGAATCAGAACAACACTTTCTAGAGTAGATTAAACGTGGCCTATTGAAATTATCATATTTTAATGACCATCATCTACAGTCAAAAGGAGTCGACGAAATCATGTCAACTAACGAAAACGATCAATCTGCTGCCGCTACTGCATTCCAGAATCCAGTAGCAGAAGTAGAAGAAGAGGAAGAAGTCCCTTTTGAGGAATTGCTTGAAACAGCAAAACGCCATTATGCATTAAGGGAATGGGCAGAGGCTGCCGATGGATTCGGTCAAGCTCTTGAGTCAGTGTGAGTAGTAAATGCAAAGAGTATTAACTTTTTGAGTGCTGAAACTTATCCTAAATCCCCCATGCTTTCTTATAGACGCGAGAAATATTCTGAAGATGATCCAATTCTTGCACCACTTCATCATCGATATGGACGTGCTCTTTTAGAGCATGCAATCGCCACATCCGGAGCACTTGGAGGCGGTGGCGCAGGTGTAAAAGATGCTCCCTTACCATCACGTGCAGGAGGTGCTTCAACTGTTGCAGCTGCTCGTGCTGAGAATGGTAAGGCTGCATCAGGATCATCATCAAAAGTTGAAGGTTCAAGTTCTTCAGCAAGCAAGCCACAAGATTCTCGCTTCACATTTGGCGGAGACGCTGAAGAGTCTGATGAAGAAGAAGAAGGCGGTGAGGGAGGTGGTGAAGGAGAAGAAGACGGTGATGATCTGGGCGATGCATTTGCTGTTTTAGAACTGGCTCGCATTCAATATGAGAAGTTGACAGAAACAAATGGCACTTTAACAACTTTGGAAGGAGAAGAATGGAATACGCTGAAAATCAAAAGTCAATTAGCTGAAGTACTAAACGATCTTGCAGACGTTGGTTTGGAAACAGAAAATTTCCAACAAGCCTCTTCGGATTATCAATCAGCTCTCGAATTATTACAGCCTTTATTATTGCCTTTTTCACGTCGATTGGCCGATGCAAATTTACGTTTAGGCTTAGCATTAGAATTTCATCCAGATCCATCAATGCAGGCTTCTGCTGAACGTTATGTTACAGCTGCTTGCATTGTTTTGCGTAAGCGACTTGATGCATTGCACAAAAGACAAGAAACTCTGCAAAGACAACGTGAAGGTGGCACAGCGGCTAAGAAAGGGGATGAAAACCGCGAAGAAGCAGAGAAACAACACGATGAAACTGCTGCCAAATTAGAAGAGGAAGGTGCTCTGGCGCCTAAGTCAAAGGAAGAAAGCGAACTGTCACAAGTCAGTAATAAAGGAAAGGGTAAAGACAATGCTGATCAAAACGGACACGTGGGAAAAGCATTAGAGAAAGATGATATAATAACGATGGATTGGCAACTTGTGGAAAAAGAGATTAAAGATATAAAGGAAATGATTCAAGAGCTTGAACTTAAATTGGAAGAATTTGCAAACGCTCCTCCTGGTACTGGAGCTGTTGGCAGCAGCACAACCGGTGAAAATCCTTTAACGGGTGCTGATGCAAAAGCAGCGCTAAAACAAGCAATTGATGAAGCTTTCTTGGGTGCAAGTACGAATGGACTTGCAACTTCAAATGCATTTGGATCAAAAGCAGCAGATCCAAATGTGACCGTAAATGACTTAAGTTCAATGGTCAGAAAGAAAAAGAAAGCACCCGAGCCTGTCACTGAAAGGGATGCCAATGATCCAAACGGGAAAAGGAAAGCAACGGAAGCGACTAGCTCAACATCTAACGACGTTGAGTCATCCAAGCGTACTCGTATCGAAGACGCTTGAGGAACAAATCCTTCTAAGCATTCTTGTATTTTATTGTATAAATTACCAAGTATATCTTATCTATTTGAACATCTCCTTAGAGCAAAAAGACACAACACAAACTTAGCTGATTTATATGACAATATCCTCGCATTGCATCTCAATGAATAGCTGAAGGGAGTATGTATATAAGATTAGATATATGCAAAATTAGGTATGAATTGAATGATGAAAGTTGTAAATGTTGTGCTGAGAATAAAGTCGAATGCTGAAAGATTGTGTGGGTAACGGTTGTTCGCCGATGTGAAAAGGGTGGTGAACCAGAGAGTGATTCTGTCTATAAATGGAAGAGTCAAAGCAAGACAAATGATCATTCTTGGCCAATTTCAAAAATTTGCCGCCTACGGCGAATCATCGAAGTCGTTGCATGAGCAAGTCTTGCGTCTTCAATTGAGAGCATTCGGGGTGAAGCTGGAATAATTTCTCCAATTTGTCGTTTAACGATTGCACTAATATCTTCAATAGTTTCGCCATCGTCAATCGAACGGCGAGTATCGCCATTATTCTTTCTATGATGTTTGCCCTTCTTTTTCTTTGTAGTGGTTGTTGTATCTCCAGTAGAACCACTGCTACTACCGTCATCTTGCGTTGCCGCACTTCTAGCGGTAGACGTACTTGCTGATGAAGCCGCAGCGGCTGTTTGAGTTGCTGCACTTGCTGCATTTTGAGAAGATAATTGTTGACCTAGATCCGTTCCTGCTCCACCTTTTGTACGATCAACTGCTCCCGGTACATCGCTAGTAGGAGTACTTTCACGCCAAATCACAACTGCAACGACTGCAAGAATGATTAACAAACCTCCAATCAAAGTTGAATACATTGTGATCTTTTTCCTTCTTGCCAATTTAATTCGCTTTTCTTCACTATCAGCAAAGTCACCGGCTTGTAATTTATGTTGTGCAATACTGAACCGTTTCCAAAATTTAGCTCCATTTCCGGAATAATCCCATTCATCTCCCATTCCACCTCCGCCCATATAATGTGACTTTCTGTCTTTTGGCTTTTCATCCATAAATCCCTGTACCCTTGGAGCAGGTGCATTGCTATCATCATCACCGTTATCAAGGTTTTGATGTTGCATTTGTCCATTTTCGTTGCCTCTACCTGTGAATAATGCCATCGATTTACGGAACAAGCTCTTTCTTTGCTGCTGCTGCTGTTGTTGTTGTTGACCTGGTCCTACATTACTTCCGGTCAAGAATGCTTTACTTCTTCTGAATAAACTTGGTCTTCTTGTAGGTGGATTATTTCGTGGTCCTCCTTGTGGTGCATCCGAAAAGCCTTGACGAGGAGGTATTTGTCCTCCTTGTTGTGGTCCTGGAGGCATGCCCTGATAGCCACCTGGGCCGCCACCATTACGGGGACCAGGGCCGGGACTAGGGCCATTACGCTGCATATTAGATTGCCCAGGAATGTGAACAGGAGAGGGTAAAGGGATAGGATGTGGTGATGGTGGACCTCCACGTGAAGGACCAGACGGAACAGTCATCATATTATTTGTGTTGTTCATTTGACCACCTTGACCGCCTGGCATAAGTGAAAGCGGAGGCGGAGGTCCACGCCTTAGAGGAATTTCGCCATTTTGACCATTTCCTTGACCTTGTTGTTGATATTGTTGCTGTGGTGGACCCATTGGATTTCTTCCTTGCTGCTGTTGCATGCCAGAGGATGCGCTTTCGGAAGGTCTAGGATCTTGGAAAGGTGAAACAAGATTACGCTGTTGACCTTGTCCACCGTGATAAGGTGAAGGAGATCTTGAGCCTAATCCTAATTCTTGTGTCAATGCAGTACGTGGACTTGTTGGCTGATTGGCAAAAGGATCTTTCGGTGGTCCAAGGCTTGCTTGTTGAATTGGTGGTTGAGGTCGAGAACGTTCAGGCGAAGGTTGTTGATTAAACCGAACAGGTTCATCTTGCAATTCAACACCACGGCTGTTTTGGCTTCCTATCTTGTTGGAGCTACCAAATCCGTCCGTTCCACCAAAATCGATCATGCTACCATGTCTACCCGCTTCTTCACCGTAATCGCTATTACTTGTAACGCGTAAGTTGTTTGATTGTGATTGTGATTGTGATTGTTGCTGTCGTTGTTGTTGTTGAGGAGGTTGCATCTGACGTCTTTCTTCGTCTACCATTTCAAATGCAGGACTTGGTGTTCTATTTCTGATAGCAGCTTCTCGTTGTTGTTCAACGCGTAATTGTTGTCCTTGTCTTTGTTGTTCTTCCATTTGACGTCTTTCAATCTCTTGTCGCATAGTAAGTGCAGGACTTAGAGGTGGTTGATTCGCATTTGATCCTCCACTACTTCCCAACGGTATTCCACCATCTTTAACACTTTTCAAACCTAGAAGTTTCAAGGAAGGAGGATTTTGAGAAGCTGTATCTGGCGGTCTACTTCCAACAGCTGCAGCCCTTGTTGTCCAACTAGCACGAACACCACCGCTGCCACCAGTGTTGGCTGATGAAGAAGGAGGATGTGTTGGAGCAGGTTTCCGACTGCGTAATTCATCAACATCGCTACGATCAGAATCAGAATCGTCATCGGAATCCATATCTCCCATCATCATTCCTGCCCAAGCTTGTGAATCTCTTGTACTACCCTGATTTGCTCCTTCTGTTATGTTTGTGCCATCGTACCTCTTTGTGCCTTTAGCAAAGATGATACTACTTTGGCGTTTCTTGTAATTATTCGGAGGTGGCATGTTGTACTAAATCGTATCAAGCCGATCAATATGATTCCTGAATTTGATTTATATTGTGTTGATGAAAGAACTGACCATAAATCCGTTGTACTCTCCAAAAGATAGTGAGAGAGATGAAAAAGTTGCAAACGGAGGAGCAAAGTGAACGAAGCAAAGCAGGAGAGACGATATAGTTTAAATTGATAACCCTATCCGAGAAGGCGTAGAAGAGGAGAATAATGGATTGCTGAAGATAAGTGGCGTATTATTGTTGAATGTGAATGTATGCTTGATGATGATTAAAATTGAAAAAGCAAGCGAGTATGCTGAAATAAAAAATTGAATGTGAATGAAGGTGCAATAAGAGCGAGCGTATGTTGATTAATTGAAAAAATGAAAGTGAAGAGATCGAATCGATCGCAAAGATGAAGCAAGAGCAGAACGAATGGAAGTAAGGATGATCAATCTAGATCAATCGCTTGGGAGAATGAATGGAGAAAGAGCGCCTGCTTGTCGATAGCAAGGGAGGGTGAACGGACGGAATCGACGGTGATGATGGGAACTCAAATATACATGTAATGAATATAGAAAACAGGATGAATCACATAAAAAGGTGCAAATGTCAAAGAATTTGGAACATGTCGCGCGTTACCGCTTATACGCATATCATACATACCACGTACAGAGCATGTAAACTAGGCACATTTCCTGTACCTTTCATGTGTTCTATACTCATTTTCGTAGGCTTGAAATTTGAGTTAAATTGACCGTAAACCCCACGGTGTGCTACAATGCCGTGTTGAAGCAAATAATATATGTAGCGCAACGCCGCGCCGTCGTCAACGACGCGTAAAAAAGTGTTGGTGTACATTTCTGCACACATGAATCCTTAGACTGAAATTTTGCTTTATATGCATCTCACAAGACTCTCATCATATGCCGATTCGCGCGTTAAAAAAGGAAAGAGAAAAGGTAATTTAACCAAATAAAAAAAAGCCTCTAAAAGATTTTAGGACCCCGCTCTCATTCTTTCTGTTTCTTTTATTTCGAGTTTTGCATAAACTAACGCGCTAATCAACGGGCAGAAAAAAAAGCGGTACGAGAATCCTTCAATATGACCTCGTTACAAATGAAGCCCCTCTATAATTAGAAGAATACGTTGCTTGTCTTTTATTTCATACATAAACTTGCAGATCGTAGAAAACCAGGGTGAACCGCGTCGGCTGAATAAATAATGCATAGTATAAAGTTTTGAAACGAAATTGATAGGAGCTTCATTAGTTAGGAGAACGTTCTTCTCATTATGTATTGATCGTTCACAAATAATAAATCTTATTCTTTTTCATGAATTGTGAACTTATAAAAAAGAAATGTTTATGCTCTATAAGAGGAAAGGCAGATTGCCTTATTACCATTTTGAGTGAGCCTTGTTCTAGCACCCAAAAAAAAAGAAAGACACCGAAGATGACACACTAATCAAATCCCGTCCTAAATAAAATCGAACCTTAAGCTATTCATAGAAACATAAGTGTGTTCAAATGCTCTCGCTCTTTGTGTACGTACGCGCTTGTTTAATAATCAAATATACAATTTCTTGTTGATGGAAGGAAAGTTGCATACATTAGTGTGCAGCGTTGTGCAGCGCATGGCATAAAGCAAGTTTTAAACTGACTGTGTATGTTTGTAATTCAAGAATGTTGTTTTAATGCTTGTACACGCTACATACATCAGAAAGCACGCTTCTTCCTCTCTCACTTGCCCTTCCTTTGTTGCAACTTGCATACCTAAAAATACCTTTAGCGCATAATTGACACGCTCCCATAATTTCTGTGTGTCCTGTTCTTCTTCCCTATAAAACCGATCTGTGGAATGTACAGTATGTGAATGTATTCTGAGTCTATCTTCCATTGCCATGCTTTCCACTTTCACTTTCTCTGACAAAGGGCTTCTAGCGTAAATTTGTAGTTGTACATTGTACATTGTGAGTTCAGACGATCTCCGAACGAACCGTCTGATATGCTATCAAATATAGTGAGGTCTAAGTGTATGTACATATATGATACAAGCGTATTTGATCATGTACATATGAACACACGAAATCTAAGCCTATATCAGTGTGCCTGTAATCAATGCCGGCGGCTAAGGTATAATAAAGAAAAGATCGGATCCCGATCGGCAGCTGAAAATGGTATCACTGAAAGGTCCGTACTATCTAGGTATTTGCATAAGATAAATGTATGTTTACAGATTAATAGAAAAATATGCTAGCAATTCCATAAAGTAAATAATAAAAAAAAATAAAATGGA
Source organism: Meira nashicola (assembly GCA_001600355.1). NCBI lineage: Eukaryota > Fungi > Basidiomycota > Exobasidiomycetes > Exobasidiales > Brachybasidiaceae > Meira > Meira nashicola. The sequence goes on along the minus strand of BCJU01000001.1, from coordinate 5,422,663 downwards.
AATCCTTTCTTCCATTAAGGCCAATGTTGACGACGTTTTCCTTCTTCTTGGGCCCATGCATCTGTGATTAGAATATCAGCAGCTCGTTCGGCAACCATTAAAATTGTTAACATTGGATTAATTGTTGGCAAGATTGGTAAAACACTTGCATCACAAACACGAATACCTTTTAATCCAATCACACGTAGATCTTTTTCATTTACCACCACCTTTTCATCTTTTTCATACGTTCCCATCTTACACGTTCCTGCAGGATGATAAACTGTATGTGCGGCCCTTCTTGCGTATTCCGATAATGCTTCATCCGATTGAATATCAGGTCCAGGTGCAATTTCACGTACAAGATGTTCTTTGAATGGTGATTGTTTAGCAATCTTTCTTGCCCATTTCATTCCTTCGACTAAAATTTGTGCATCATAATCATCTTTATCTTCGAAATATTTGAAATCCAACAAAGGCTTCTCGTTCGGATCAGCACTTGCTAAACTCAACTTTCCGCGTGCTTGTGATCGACAAATGTTTGGTGTCATGCAAATAGCATGATCAGGGACAGGATATCCTAATCTCTTTGTATTATCACAAAATGGAACTTGATAGATGTGGAACATCAAATCAGGTACATTTTCCATTCCAAATGGTTCCTTGTCTTTCAAAACTTTAAGGAATAATCCTGCGTCACTTGACATGACAGTTTCTGGTGGTGTATCCCTTGTTTCCCAAATGATAATCGATTCAGGATGATCATGCAAATTCTCACCAACGCCTGAAAGTTCATGTTTGACTGGAATACCGACTTTATCCAAATCTGATCTGGATCCGATACCGGATAATAACATCAATCTGGGTGTATCAACTGCTCCTGCGCATAAGATTACTTCCTTTTTGGCTGTCAAGGTTTTCTCCAAACCATATTTGCTTCGGACGGAAACTCCTCTGACAAGCTTTTCATCTTTTTCATCAAAGATTAATTGACGTGCCCATGTTTCCAAAAAGAGGTGCAAATTATCTCTTCTATGAGGTCCGTGAGGCATGATTGGATGCAAATAAGCAACACTTGCACTACTACGATTGTTGTTGTAAGGATCATAAGCAATATTGAAAAATCCAACACCTTCTGTAAATCCACCACGATGCGCGATTTGAGCGTTAAAATCGGTAATTCTAGGAGCGCCAGTAACAGTTGCTGAAGCTTCTACCCAATCACGAGCAACTTGATTGCGTTGTTGTGGTGCGATCGGGATAATGTTCATCTTTAGACGATCTCCATAAGGTTGAATCTGTGATGAATGCCAACTTGGACAACCATAATAAGAAGCCCATAAATCTAAATCTGCATTAAAGGGCCTGAAAGAAATCAAAGTGTTATGGGAAGAGCATCCTCCTAAAACACGAGCACGAGAATGACGAATGAAAGAATTTCCTCTTGGTTGTTGTGTTGTTGGATAATCATAATCTAATTCTGATCCTAGCATTTCTAGCCATCTACTTAAATCTAGAACTTTATCATTTCCTACATCCGTTGGTCCTCCTTCGATCACTGCTACGCTCACATTACGATCTTGTGTCAATCTGTTTGCTAAAACGGCACCAGCAGTACCTCCTCCTACTATAATATAATCGTATTCCGTTCTACCTTGAGGTACCAATTGCGATGCTAAACTTGCTAATCTTTCCCTTGCTGAAGGTTGATAATTAGAAGATGATTTGCTAGAAGAAGAATCACCTTTAGGATGATCTTCTGTAGTTTGTCCATGTACAGCATCTCTATCCCAATTCTTCTTTCCGGGGCTAGGTGAGATCGGCATGTTGAGAAGAGGTTTTCTTTTTATGGGGCGGTGGTAGGCGATGATGGAAGAAGGAAACAAAGCCGACTCATCATTTATATATCAACCTTATACAACATGCATACATTCAAAGTGCATACATTCAAAGATCATTGAAGTAAGTTACAAAGACAACAACAATTCAGCCGTGGCTTCTGAAAACGGAAAATGGTACTCAACATCATTTTGCTTGGCGATCTGACAGTCTATTATTCACTAATTTTTCATTTCGGTCTTTTTATTTTTTTCCTTCTGTTCCGCTTCCTTTACTGATCGTAAAATGAACTTGGTTTCAAGTCCGTGCACGGAGACGGTTAGAAGTTTATTTTTAGGCACTTAGCCGGTCTTTTAAACATATCATTATTTTGTTTGGTACCGAAAAAAAAATATCAAAAATCTGCAGCTCTGCGCGTTACGCCCAGGAAATAATAAAATAAAAATGAATAGAATCGGGAGGAGGAGGAGGATGAATAATAGATGACGAGAATGAATTCTTATTGTTCCAGCCTGCAGGGACTTTATCTGTTCGATCTCACGCTCATTAGCAAAAAGGCGTAAGCACGCGTCATACCGTACGGTCTACCGCTCAATAGAACGCCTTAGCGCGCCAAAAGTAGTCGAATTACGATATAAGACGCAATTTAGAGTATATCCGCGGCAAACTTTGACAGATGAACAGGCTCAGACGAGCAAGAAAAAAAGAGCCGTGGCTTTATTCTCTCTAAAATGCATGCGATATGACTTTGGGAACGTGTTTGACTTCTCTCATCATTGCTTACCGATACGATTTACATACGCGAATCGCCAAAGTGAGATATTCTTATCCGTCAATCTGTATAGCCGCTTAGAGATTAGTAGAAGTTTTTCAATCTTATCTACACCCATCACTTATCTCGGCCGATCCATAAAGAAGGATCGCCGGGAAATGATCATCATATATCATGCCGATCTTACCGCCTCGTAATTTACCATTATCTCCGCCGGGTAAGCCAATTTCAAACAAAAGCAACAATAACAAGAATACAACTTCAACTCCTCCAAGAAAGATTGCTGGAATTGGATCACCTTCAACACCATCGCCATCTAAAATACGTGGAAATGAAGGAGGTCCATCATCTTCGCCATACGTTCATTCTTCGTTAGGAGCAACTGCTGGTGCAGATCTTTCTATTTCTTCAACTTCATCCATTACTACATCATCTGGACAATTGGCACGAGAAGAAGAAACAACTTTTCATCGAAGATTACGAAATTTACTTTGGGATCATAGAGCAGCACGAGATAATTGGGATGATATTGTGAGCATACAAGGTGCAAAAAGTGTAGCATCTATTGCTAGACTTGCACAACGTTTGGATGAATTAGTCAAATCAGATGGCGGTCAGAAGGAATTGCCAGAAGGATATGAATCACTGCCTGAGCCTCTTCGAATCACAAAAGCAGAATTGCAAGCTAGAAGGGCGGATGAGCTGGCAAAGATAATGAAAAGCTTGAAAGAAGAGCAAAGTACTATGGAAGCAACTCTGCCCAAAATCAGTAAAGCTCTAACGAAACTGCAAACCTTAAGTGAAGCAGCCGAAACATTATTGATTGAAGCTACACGTACCAAAGGTGATATGTTTGCATTCGAACAAGAAGCATGGCTAACATGGCCAATAGCACGATTTGTCAGTGTCATTCAAGGATTAACTTCCAGACATTCCATCCAAACAGATCACCTTAATACGATTATCACAATTTTGTTCGATCAAGGATGTATTACCGGGCAATCAGCGGGTGTTCGAGATGATGTGCAACAAAAAGATAAAAAGGAAGGCGTTCGTGGTGAAGAAAATGAGGAAGACGAAGAAGAAGAAGAGGAGGATGAGGAGAGTGCATCTAATCAAGAATCGCCTGCTTCCAAGAAAGCTAGAAAGTTGAGAGCATTAATACGACAACGTGTTATGGAAGAATGGCAAGCCTTGCCACATTTACGTGACGAACAAAATCCAGACCCAATGTGGTTCGAAGATGTATGTTCGGCAGAAGTAGGAAGATGGGAGGAACGCTGATTGTATATTAATAATGTATCATAAGCATGCTCTTTACCATATATACCCATTCAATAGATAGCATTTAGTCTGGATGTTTTTTTCTGAGTGTGTAGAATCTGCTTCAGGTATAAGACCCTAGTTTTTGTGCAGTGCAGTGAAGATCGACACGACTTTAATGCTACGCTAAATTTCTATTGCAAGCCTCCACCCCAACACAGTCTTCCCACGTTCCCGACATCCATCTTACCTTGTACATTGACAATTTTGCAAAGATGCCTAATGAATCAGCTTCGTTCGCTTTGGATGCCGTTCATAAACAATCTTCTAGGTTAGATTCAATTCAAGATCACTTATCAGGTTCATTAAGAACGCCAGCATCAGAAGGAGAAGATGATGCCAAAACACAAGAGATCGTTCGTGTTGAATCAAATTTTAATTCTCAAATTACACAATCTAAGAGTTTGTTAGATCAAAAACAGCTGAATGATGCTTTGAACACGCTCAATTCTGCACGACTTTCAAGTGAATCAAGTATACTTTTGCTACCACAAAGTAGTGGACAAGTAGACGTTGCTTCTGATCAAGTTGCTTTATTCGAATTGATCTCTGCTGCAAGGCTTACTTATTCGGTTTATGGATTGGTTTTGAATGATCTGCTAAATCAAGCTGAAACAGTAAATGATCAAGCTTGGTACTGGACAGAAGTTGAAGAAGATCCTATACAAACAATTACTTATCTCGTTCAAACACTTCCAGAAAGAATAATCAATTTGGCCGTCGTTATCGGAAAGAAGCTTGGCGATACAACACTTGCACCACTTGCTTCGGCAACTCAAGATAATTCTCTTTCTCGTGAAGAGCGTCACAGACGAGCAGAGCTATCATTCAACACCGAAACATTACGTCGATCTTGGAGACTTATTCGTGAATCTCCGGTTCTCGCAATCGGAGCATTATTCCCACTTTCGGTGAATGAAGACAGGAGCAACAAAAGTGACAACATTGAAACATTCAATCAGAAAAAGAAGAACAAAAAGCCGCAACTCGTTTCTGCTGCTCGTATTTTAACCCCTTTAGGCTTAACACGTCATGAAGCTAGGAGCAAGAGAGGTAAGCTGATCAAGCAAAGAGATGAGATGGCTATCAAAGTAGGAACTTTATCGCAAGCATTGTCCGAAGTTGATGCTCGGGACGCAAAGAGTATCAGCGCAGAAGATTTGCAAAACGAATTGTGGGAAAGAGTGAAGGAAATGCAAAATGCACTACAAGTGAATAATTCAACAGAGGTTTCCAACAGTACAGCTTCTAGTAAGGATCTGAGTAGCTCGCTTTATGAGCTTGTGAACATTCAAATATCTCAACAGAGAAAAGATGTTGATACTCTCTTGTCAAGCGCTCCTGTTGGACTTGGACTACCCAACCGATTAGCACGTTTATGGCCAGCGCTTGTTTTAGGACCAGTTGTTTCAATCATTACAATTCGCATAGTCACTCGAAGTTGGGATACAATCGTAGCAAAAGCACAAGATGCAAAAGAGACTATAAGAGGATTTATTGTGAATTGGGTATATGATCCTTGCATCAAACTTTTAGACACAATCAGAACGGGAGATGAAGGTGGAATGATTATTTCACCAGAAAGCTTGAATTCGGATTTGAAAAGTTTAGAGAGAATGGTTTCTGACTTTAGTGCAGAGAAATATGGTATCTCTGGACCAGAATTGGATGAAGTTGCGGCAAGGGTACGAGAAGGAGATTTAACGACAGTTTTGCGGATTTATGAAGCTGAATTAAAGTCACCTTTAAAGTCAGCAATTAGTGGATCATTGATCAGATCACTTCTCATTCAAATTCAAAAGGTTAAGGTAGATATTGCAGTGGCTATGCGTGGTGTTGATCAATTATTGAAATCGCAACAATTATTATTTGGAGCGATTGGAATTGCACCTGCTATGGGAATTTTGTATATCGTTGGAGGTTTCTTTAAGACGAAATTATCCATTGCTTTGGGCGGTCAAGGTAAACGTGTTGGACAAAGTGTTCGTTATCGTGCTTGGGAAGCAATGCGTAGAATAGATCGTTTGTTAGCCGATACAGATTTAGCATCAGGCCCATTACCACCGCTCACACAAGGATTATTATTGTTAGATTTGGCATTATTACGTAGACTTGCACCTGAATTAGTTGCACAAGCAGCAGGTGCAGGATCGGGTAATCGTGGAACTCGTTCAAAGCGTTTACGTGCTGAATTCTTAAGTGATATTCGTGATCTTGAAAGTTCGAATGATAAATCTACTTCTCGACAAAGACAATCTTCTACTGTTGAGGCTAGTGTCATGCCAGGTTTAGGATGGCATGCTAGAAGGGCAGCAGTAGATCGAATGTGGAAAAGTTGGGGTCATTTTATGTCTCTAAGTACTTCATCTTAATGCACTATAAAGCATCATGTGTAATCAATACAGCATTAAAAAAAAACTTTACATGATGATACCTTATGAATAATTATTGATCTCCGCGTCTAAAGATGGATAGTTGACGTTTACGTTCTAAATCGTTCTTGATTTGATCAGGAATGCCTTTTTGTGAATCATTTTCTTCCTCTACGATTGATGTAAAGGAAGAAAAAGTTTGAACGTCTGATCTACCAAGTAAATTTCTAAAAGGCGATAATAAAGCTTTGTTACCAATTTGAGCGGATAAAGTTGAAGGAATACCTGGATTTGCAAAACCGTAATTTGAATCTGATCTTTCCGACATAGGTGAAGATGGAATACCAAACGTATCACGGCTCATAACTGATTCATTTGCTTGAAAGCTACTTTGAAATGATTTTGGTGAATTTTCAGATTGAATGATTTCGAAACTTTTTCTATTATCTTGTATTGGTGATGAAAATGGATCTTGACCTTCATCTAAATTTACCATTGAAGATAATGCTTTATGACTTTCTGAATGACCGATTGCACGTGAGAATAACATTGTAGAAGCATAACTTCTTCTTTCTGCTGATTCACTTCCTGCATATCCAACTCCTTGACTTTCATGACCAATACTACTTGCATCGTCATCATAAGTTAATTCGCCCGAATTGATTGCATCATTAATTGAATTTAATCGAGGATGATGAGTTTGAGAAGGTGAAAAATAAACTGATTCAGGAACGGATATTGAACGATCTGAGTTTCTTGGACTATTATTGATTCCTGTGATTTGTAAACCGTTTGAACTCATTCTATTTGCTTCTTGAATATCATTAGGACTAACTCTCTTTCTTCCGACGTAGTCCATCGGTGAAACAAGACCGGATGATGGACGTGAAATGACCGTATTAAATGGTTGAACCATTTCCGGTGATGTTGGGCTAGTGTTGTGTAAGTTGAATGAAGGCAAAGAAGGTAAACGAATAGCACCAAAGCGAGGAGAACGGAAAGTAGGAATGAATCTTCTAAGTGATCTTGATGGAGTTGTATTTCCATAAGATGAAATTGAAGTCCTTGCTCTACGTTTACGGCGTAAACAAAAGAATAAAGTTAAAGCACCAATTGCACAAATAAGAACTGCAATCACTGGTCCTGCAATCATTCCAACATTTGTACTTGAACTTTTTGTAGTTCCGTTTAGATTTTTTATTTCGTTTGTTCCTGTATTTGTTTGATCTTTAATCGTTGGAGAATTGGTTGCAGAAGCTGCAATTGCAGCAATAGAAGAATCATATGCTAATGTTGAAGTAACTTTTTCTCCTTGAGAATTTGTCATTACAACAAGAATACTTTGAGAAGCAGTATTTGTACCTAAACCATTTAAACCTGTACTTGATTGATCAACAATAGCAATAGGCGTAACAACAGCTCCATTAGATAATGTAACGGGAGTTGCAGGAGTTGAACCGTTGGAATCATTGTTTGACGTACTCTTTTCTGCAGTACCACTGTTTTGATTTGAATTGGATGATGAGTCATTGCTGCTGCTACTGCTACCTGAATTATGACTTTGGTTGCTGTTGTTATTTTCAGAACCACTATCGTTGTTGTTGTTGTTTCCGCTTGATCCTGATCCTGAAGAAGTATTTCCAGAAGAAGATCCACTGCTACCAGAGTTGTGTGATGATGATCCAGAATTATTGCTTCCGCTATTACTACCTGATGAATTACTGCCACTATTACTACTGCCACCAGATGATGAACTACTTCCGCCTGAATTTGAACCACCAGAGGATCCTCCAGAATTGTTGCTGCCTGAATTACTACCACTACTGCTGCTGCCCTTATCAGATGAAGATCCTCCTGAAGATCCTGATCCGCCAGAAGTTCCTCCATTATTGTTTCCCATATTCGCTATAGTTGTATACCATGCATTTGCAGCACTTGAGATTTTATTTGCTCCATTTTGAAAAACTCCTGCTAAAGGATCACGTTTTTGTAAATTATTATTATCGTTATCCTTTTTGGTAAGTGTGGGTATCGAAGTTGAAGTTGGAATTTTAGGTGCCATCTTGATAATTTGCATACGAGATTGTTCTTTTCCTTGTTTTATAACAATAACATCTTGAAAAGAAGTAGGAAAAAAATCTTGATGTTCCATCTTGATTTATATACCTCTATCACACACAATCAAGTATATGTTATGATCAACGAGATTAGTGATTATGGGGTATGAATCAATAATGTCTCGCTTTAATGATGATGGTAATTACTCAAACTGTTTCACCTTTTCCCGATCCAATCTTGATTGAGAAAGAGCATTCATTCAGCATACATTCATGTTCATATTCGCACACTGTATAGAAGAAGATGAATGTTCTATGGGCAGGTTCGACCCTCACCTTTTTCATGCCAACCAATTTGCTGAAAATCTGATATTTGACTGAGAAAGTGCATATATCCATGTGTACATATGTGCATACATTCGAACACGATGTTGCCCCACTTTACTTCATGGTCTAAAGTCAATGTACCAAATTGATTGCCTTAGGGTCTAGTCTGATGTTGTGCCTGCATAAAGGCCTTCTAGCGCAGAGCCTGTACACACGTCTTCTTTTTTTCTTTCGCGTCTTTTTGACATTTTGAACGAAAGAAGCAATTTATCGCGGGAAGCATGTCTTACGTTTTTTGTGCTGCGCCCATTATCTGTTTTAATCCTTTGATTGTTATGTATGTAGTGCAGCGCCGCATAACCAGCTTTTGCCCATTCAGTACTTGTCTCGTTCCCCAAGATAATATTGGAATGCTAGACACAAAACCCTTTTATCATGCTACTATCTTCAATCAATGAATAAACCTTTTACATACATGTTTGTGGCTTTTGTTTAGCGTATTCAAACACTTTTGCGTACATAAATTGAACTTCTTTTCTTTTTGTGCTGCGCTTCGCCGTAAGGGGTTAATCATTTCGAATCTGATTTATCGTACAATATCTGGAATGCAATTCGATACTCCGATTAAATTTTCCTTTCTGAAAAAAAAATGGCAAGCGAATGTGGTTTATGTACCTTGTGCTATTCTACGCGCTGCGCTGCGCCCACATCTACGCGTAGCCTTTTCAAAGCGGGGCATTCAAACACAATGCCGCTCTCAGGAACGCGTCGGATATGGTCCAACAGTCACATCTGTCGGAGTATTTGTTCTGTAACAACAACACATTACAGGCAGGCATCTTGTGCAGATCACTTTATGTCAGATGCACCCCTTGAATAGAAGCCACTGGGCATGAACAAGGCATACATTCAAGATGACGATTTCAACTATTTCTCGTGAAAGAAAATTGTCAATGATCGCTGCTATTCTAATTACATATAACGCACAAGATCGAGGATTAAAGAAAAATTTGTTTTGTCATCTAAAGAATTGAAAAGGGAAGATGCGTCCCTAAAGCTGACCCTCTCTCATTTTGTCTCACGTGTATGAAAGTGACCAACAGAAACGTTTACAAGGTCGACAAATCTCTAAAATTTTCATTGCTTTTTGTTACTGAAGACTAGAAAAGAGATCAATCAAATAATACAGCAAACAAATATGTGCCAATAATTGAGTACATTGAGAAAAGAGCCACAACGGATAAATCCTCTCCGCGACCGGCTTTTTTGTGTATGTGCAGGTAAAGAACCACTTTGGCTTAGTTAAGCAAGCTCTATAGTCTACGATACCTTGCTTGGAAATGCGCTGGATTTTGATTGGTCAAAAGGCGTGACATTTATTTCTGTACAAGGCTTGACAAATAAACCCATTTCTTACCGCTTGAAGCATTAGCGCCGTTACGCTCGATTCGGCCTTTTACTTATCCCGGCTCTGGGAGTTGTAGTGTCTGTTAAACCTCCATTTTTGGCACGCATTTGAAAGACGATTTTGAATCGCGTAATTTTGTGCTGCTCTAAAGCCTAAAATAAAAGCCCTTTTTCCCCTCAAAACTGTGTATACACATATGCAATTCGGGGATATACTCTACCGCGATCCGTATAAAGAGAACAGATATTCTCATTGCTATCATCATCTATACAAACCTAACAAATATTACAACAAAATTTCAATCATGTCTAAAACTTTTGAAGCTGACGAAGTCAAACAACACAAGAGCGGTAAGTATTATACAAATCTCAAACCAAGCAGTACAATGTGATTGCTGACATATACCTCACATCTTTTGCAGAGGACTCCGCTTGGGTCGTCGTTGATGGTGGCGTATATGACGTTACAGAATTCTTGGAAGATGTGAGTATGATGGTGTGAGAGTACGTTAATGCAGGAACTGTTGTCTAACATGAAATCTTCCATTTATCTCTATAGCACCCCGGAGGCAAAAAGATTCTCTTGAAGAACTGTGGAAAGGTGAGTGAATGCTTTAGGTAAACTTTACCTTTTGACTGTTATAACTGACTTTTTAATCTCCTACACAGGACGCATCTGAGGCTTTCTGGACATACCACAGCGAAAAAGTTTTGAAAAAGACAGCTGCCGAGTACAAGATTGGTGAAGGTGAGTGGAATGAATGCATTCTTTTGCTTGCTGCAAATGCTTTGATTGATCACTAACATTTTCATTACCTTTCCATTCGCACAGTCAAACCTGGTTCAAAGCTTTAAAGGTTTTTACAAACTCATTTCTCATTCGACAATCTCTTGTATACGTGTCATCTTTTATGTATATGATCTTGCTGATTTAATGCATGTATAAACACCATTTAAAGTCTCGAAACAATCGTCAGAGTCATGCTGCGATTGCCAACTTCTGCTTGTATTTGTGTTTGAATGAGGAAAGAAGTCGGATGATGAAAATACTCTGAGAGGAGGTATCATATTACAGTGTTGCAAGTATACTTTCGTCAAAATAAAAGATGATTTGTTATCATGTCGTTGTATCATTCGGTAAAGTCATCTATTACATCTTGGTTCCGCGGAAATCTCTGTAGCCGTGGAACAAGAAGCGCACGCATATGCATTGCACTGCACACGGCCAAATTCATCGAAAATAATTTGCCGAGAAAGAATTGCTAGTGAAAGTGGAGTGTAGGCGCTGTATTGTATAACCCCAGTTGTTAAACATTCGCACTAACTTTATTCCAGAGGAAGGAACATGACAGTCGTTTGACACTTTGATTGATTTTTAATTAACATAAAAATATTCCTTCTTTACAAACTTTCTACCATCATCACCTTCTCACATATCATGTCGGAATTCACAGAAAGTAGATCACCTGTCTCTGCCGCCGCCGCTTTCGATCCATCCGATCATACTCATCGTAGATGGAACCCTCTAAGTAGAACTCACGTTTTGTGTTCACCTCATCGAACCAAGAGACCATGGCAAGGAGCTCAAGAAGCAAAAGAAGCAAATACGTTACCATCATACGATGAAAAATGTTATTTGTGTCCTGGAAATGCAAGAGCTGGAGGTGCATTACAAAATGAAAAGTATGAAGCAACATTCTTATTCGAGAATGATTTTGCTGCTTTGAAACCTGAAGAAGTTGCACCTATTCCTGAAGGTGTTGAAGGAAATGCACATCCACTTTTACAAAGTTCACCTGCTCGTGGAAGATGTTATGTGTTATGCTTCAATCCATCTCATAATATCACAATCGCTCAATTAACATCAGCTCCTTATTCGGCTGAAACACACATCGTTCCAATCATAAATGCATGGGTAGAAGCATATACAAAAATTCACAAAGAAAACCCATTTGTGAAATACATTCAAATTTTTGAAAATAAAGGTTCAGCAATGGGATGTTCAAATCCACATCCGCATGGTCAAATATGGTCAATGGATTATATTCCTGAAGAACCTTTTCGTGAACTTGAAAGTATGCGAGATTATGCGAACGATCAAAAGAATTTAGGTTGTGCAAAAGATCAATTCGGTAGGCCAAGTTTATTACTAACTTATGCACAATTAGAAATGTCATTACCAAATACACCAAGAGTGATTACGCAAAATGATGATTTTGTCGCTCTTGTACCTTGGTGGGGTATTTGGCCTTTCGAAGTGATGATCTTACCGCATAAAAGGCAAATACCTTCTTTACTAGAAATGAACGAAAATGAACGTATAAATTTAGCAAAGATTTTAGGTGAAACAACTTGTAGATTGGATAATATATTTGATTGTAGTTTCCCTTATTCAATGGGAATTCATCAACGTCCAATTCCAGCAACCGTTGATGGAACAGCAGTAGGTGCAGGTCATGGACTTTCAAATAATACTGAAACATCAATTACAGAAGAAACAGTAAAAACAGCAAATGAGATTGCAGCCTCGCTTACATCACCCAAAGAACCAACTTCCACCTCTCAAAACGATGAAGATCTTTGTCAATACGCTCAATTCCACATGCACTTTTATCCTCCTCTACTTAGATCGGCTAGCGTGAGGAAATTCTTGGTTGGTGAGTATGACCTCTTTAACTTCACGTTTATGACTTTTGACTGACATCATTGTATTCCTTCTTTTTAGGATTCGAATTGATGGGAGAACCACAAAGAGATCTTACACCCGAACAAGCTGCTACTACAATACGCAATTGCTCTACAAAGCATTACCTGCAAAAAGACCAATAGACTCATCCAGCCAGAGATAGAAATTCAATGCATACTTTTTTTAATCTGCAGTTTCAAAAGAATTGGACATGATTGGTATCGAATGTGTATTAGGTCAGACTGTGTTGATTGAAATTTGTACAAAAAGAACGTGCAAGGATGAAATGGGAAAAAATAGTGTCCGTCTCTATTGTCTGTTGTTGATTATCCTCATCACAGCAACTGTCGTTTTGCATCTTGCTCCCATCTTTCTTGTTCCCATGGATCACTATTCGCCGGGAATAAGAATGGTAACAAAGTGAAGACGAGGATAATTAAGCCAACACTTCCACCCAACAATACATAACTCAACAATTTGTTGGAATGTGTTGCGAATTTGCGTGGAGGTGGACTTGCAGCTGGAGTATTCTTTGGTTTATCACCTGGATTAGTTGCAACGATGTCGGGTAATCGTTGATCGTAACCTTCTTTGAAAAGACGAATCAAAGTTTGATTGCTAGAAAGCATTGCATAATCTTGATGGGATACGTTTGCAATAAAGTCAACTGTTTGAGTAATGGAAGGAAATCCGCCTGCCATGCTGCCCAATACTTGCACAAAATTGCTTCCACGGTCCAAATGGTTTCCTCCTTGCATCACTGCTTCACAATGGGTATCACCAGGACCATTATCCAACAAAGCGAGACCGTAATGCACCTTTCGCTTAAAGTATCGCGAAATTATTTCAGTTTTGTTTGTCTCAACATCTTTACGAGCATATCTTGGCACCTTTGTCACATTACCACCAATGCCGTATTTCCAAGTATCATGTTCTGTACAGCTTGCATTCTGAACAGGTCTTGATTCCTCCAGCCAAGCGTAAGAACCTGGATTTCCGACGTAATAATGAATGTTGTTATCGTATGATTTTTGTTTCTTCAAAACAGCATAACGTTGAACAGCTTGCCCGCCCATAGAATGTCCAGCAATCGTGACAGAGTTCAAATTGGGGAAATTGGTCGTATTGAATAGCCAGTCGTTGAAGTAATCCAAAACTTCATACAACGAAATTCTGTGATCTAACTCAGGCGTCTTACTTCCCTCTCCACCTTGCCACTGTGTTCCGTGCCATGTGATATCACCTGTAAGAGCTGCACCGAATTGAATATCAAAATGATTCAAAACAGCCGGTCCGATTGTCAATACCGTGCCATTTATCAGTCTTAGGTCAGGATGGTTGGTCAGTGCGACCTCGAGTGCATTTCTGATCAAGTTGGTGTATTTCCACGAATCGCGATTCTTTCCTGGAAAGATGATCACTGCTTTCTTGATGGCTGATGCGTTATAATTGGAGTTGATGTAATATGGCATACTTGCATTATCGCGAATGATCTCGCGCTTCAAATCAAAGCCACCCAGTTGCGGCAAGGCGACCCAACCATCAGCTTCTGCGTTTCCAGGTGTAGCAGCAGCATTAGGATAGTAGAATACATTTTTGTTCTCATTATATTGATTATCTTGTGGATTTTGAGCTGACCAAGAATCACCTGGAATGAGTGTATTTCCTCCTGCAAGATCGCCACCATTTGCGTTATTCTTTACGCCATCGATATCTTGTGCCATAATGGCTGCTTGAACTGGATTACTAGGGCCAAGATCTACGACCGATTGTTGATAATCATTTGATGGTGGAACACGTTTTGTAAATGGCAAATGAGAAGATCTTACCGATCTCATTCGTTTACTGATTGTGTGAGAAGATGATGATTGCACATTTGATGTACCTAAAGCTGAAGTAGAAGCTAAAGCGCATAGTGCGCCAGTTACTGCGAAAGTGGAAAGCCGCATGGTGGTGGCAATTTGTGTCGAATGAAAAAAAAAAAGATTGATCGAAAGTTAAAGTTGAACCAAATTTAAATATCTGGTTGATCAAAGGATGGTAATCGTCATGAGTGTATGCCGACGTGGCTTTTTGAATTTGATCACAAAAGAGGGGATGATGTTGCGAAATAGGATGAGAATGAAGGTGAAAGAAGAGGGCAAAGATGAACAGATCGTGTCAGGGTAAGGCGGAGAGGTACAGTAATGGACACGATCAATAAAAATCTCCGCATACAAACCTACCTTTTTAGATACAATTTTGTGTATGCACGATAGGATACTTTAATTCCTTGGCAATAGGCAAGCGCGTAACAACCAAACACACATTGTGCAGTCTATGTACACGCGATGTTCATTACGAAAGGAGGCTTTTCAAGGGTGCATAATGTAGACTATACATTTCTGCTCTTCCTATACAAAGGGGAGCCTTTGATTGAAATGAACCTTTATACTGCTTTTCTATTTTTCGCTTCCTTGAAAAAAGAGCGGTCTCCGTAACTGCTCCGTCACTCTGAAAAAGTGCCACATGCACGCCAAGACTTTATGAATTTTTTGGTATCGCACTTTTAATCCGCTAATAAAGTAAAGCAAACCTGTCAAAACTTGGACGGGCGAGGAGGGAGGGCTCACGCGAGGGCTTGCTTCATGCGTGTTTATGCGTGGAAAAGGAAAAGTTGCTATTTTCACTTTAGTAGGTGCAATTGGTGCATATAAAATTACAGTGTTTATACAAGAGTACAGGAGATTACCATGCTCAATCAACGATTTGAAGGATTGCATGTTGGGTTCGGCCGAATCGAAGGATGACGATATTGGTACCTTGAATACAATCTGATGGTGATAAAGTTCGTGAATGATCACGAATAGGAATATTGTTAACATAAACACCACCG
This sequence comes from Meira nashicola, assembly GCA_001600355.1. Classification (NCBI taxonomy): domain Eukaryota; kingdom Fungi; phylum Basidiomycota; class Exobasidiomycetes; order Exobasidiales; family Brachybasidiaceae; genus Meira; species Meira nashicola. The sequence goes on along the minus strand of BCJU01000001.1, from coordinate 5,407,026 downwards.
CTTGCTATCGCTCTTTTGGCTTCAGAACGAGTTTTAATCAAGCCAACTTGTGAGAGTAAGCGAGATAAGTCAATTCCAATCACATCTTCACTTCTTATGGTCTTGAGCCTATCATCATTTGTGAATGCATTGCATACCATTTCCGTCGTCAGTCCAGATAATTCTGTTTCAAATAAAACTTTTGTTGCTACTTGTGCACTTTGTAATGCTTCCGGACCTCGAATCAATTCCGTCAAATGTTCTGCAAGTGAACGTTGAGCTAGCCTTTTAGATTTATCATTATCATGTGCAAGTAGAACACTTTTAACTTCTTCCAGGGATAGCAAGGTTAATGTTTTCAGGTAAAGGCCAACTTCATCATCTCTTGCACGATAAAAGTATTGGAAAAAGTCATAATGAGAGCATTTTTCAACGTCCAGCCAAACTGCATTACCTGCACTCTTTCCAAATTTTGCACCGGATGCAGTAATTAATAAAGGTAATGTGAGTCCATATGCTGGCAATTGTTGATCTTTTGCAATATCTTCATCTTCAATGGAAGATTCTGCTTCTGAACCAGTATTTAGTGCTTTCTGTCTTCTGATCAAATCAACGCCTGCCATTATATTACCCATTTGATCTGAGCCGCCCAATTGCACAGTACACCCCCATGGTTGTTTATTCAGGACACTAAAATCATATGCCTGCAATAATTGATAAGAGAATTCGGTAAAGGACAATCCATCTTGACGACGGCCGTCTTTGTCGGGTTGTAAACGTGATTTAACGCTGTCCCTTGCAAGCATAGATGTTATTCTTGCATGTTTGCCTACCTCACGCAAAAAGTCTAGAATGCCAACACCTTGATACCATGTAGCATTATTTACTACACTTATCCGCTGTTCCAAATTTTTATCTGTCAAATCTTCCACATGATGAGCAGAACCATATTCCTTTGCTTTTTGAAAGAATTGATGAACTTGTTGAGTAATTCGATCTACGTTGTGATTTAAAGTTTCAATAGATAATGACTGTCGTTCTGTACTTCTTCCTGATGGATCTCCAATGCTTCCCGTTGCTCCTCCTACCAAAATTACAGCTTTATGACCATGTCTTACGAAATGAAGTGCGGCCAATAATGGAAGAAGGTTACCTACATGCAAGCTATCTGCACTCGGATCGACTCCAACGTATATACTACGTGGAGATTGAGTATCGTTGAGATGAAGACGAAGTGAATTGGGAGCTGTTACTTGATGTAATAATCCACGTTCTTCAAGTGTATCCAAAACATTATGGGAGGACAAATGTCTTGATTGTTGTACTGTTCTTATTGCATGACTTGTCAATTTTATCCTAGCTCCAATACTTCTCTGTCTACCGAAAGTGAATGCTGCTTGACGCAGCGAAATAAATGGCATTTATTCTGTTGAAGTTGATGAAAAAGGTCAAATTGAGAATGACTATGGTGGAGCATGCACGGCCTTGAGAACTTTTTGTTTTTTTGGAGAAGAAATGTTACACGTGCATTTAAGCCTATCTCCGGTATATTCATTCTAAGTTAGAGATCTTCCTATTTAAAGGATGCACGCGCCAGTTAGTCAATCAAAAAGGCTGAGGGGCGCGTAGACTGACGGAATGAGGGGGAGGATTTCTAGCCGAGATATTGTATGTAGTCTCCTACAGACGCTCTTACTCGATGGAGTGTGTAATTTGACCGAAAGGTACAATCAATTTATCTTTTTTCACAAAATCCAACTTCACTCTTTTTTCTTTTTCATCGATCGCTGTCAGATTCCACAAAGATTCATCAAAGCGGTCTACAGAAACGTTGAAACTACATCCTTCATTCAAGTGGCATTCTCAAGGCAATTCATTACAAGAACGTGCTACTGACATCAAAAAGGCAAACGGAATCTATTGAAAATCCGTTCGCACAACCGGCTTGTTAGAAATACAATCGCTCGCCCTTCTTTTCCGGGCAAGCTGATGGAGGCTAAATGATGCAATCTCTTGCCATCAAAGAGGGAAATGGCATTATTGGCAGTACTTCACCAAATCATACCAATAATAATAATGTCACCCCTCCGCCTCTTTCGTCTTCCAATATAAGTGTAGGTGGAACGGGAAATACGAATAACAACAATAATGCAAACTCTGGCGGTGTAGGATCAGCTATGGGAGGATCGTTAGCAGGTGTGGATTTAGGACCATCTATGCTGGGTGCAGCAGGTCCAGCAGCAACTTCAGGTCCAAGCATTCCCGCCGGTACAGGTCCAGGCGGAACACCTACTACTGCATTGAGTGTTTATCATTTGATCACTCAATTATGTCAACGTCCAGATCCAAACAGTCCTAAATCTTCTTCAAACACAGGACCTGTAACACAAGTTCCCGCAGCAAGTGCGACAGGCATCGAAGCTTTACCTGGAAGTTCTACGCAACGCGAAGCAGCTTTATTGGAATTGAGCAAGAAACGTGAACAATATGAAGATTTGGCTTTGGTTTTATGGCATAGTTTTGGTAAGTTGATGAGTGTTAAGATACTTGTATGACATTCTACTGACAAGGTTTTCATCACCATAGGTGTCATGTCTTCTTTACTTCAAGAGATTATCTCGGTCTATCCGATGTTATCACCTCCTACACTCACAGCGCATGCATCGAATCGAGTATGCAACGCCCTCGCTCTTCTTCAATGTGTTGCTAGTCATCCTGAAACGAGGAGCTTGTTCTTGAATGGTGAGATCATTACAGGTGGTAGAAATGATTGACTTTTCAATTATATTGACACACACTTTACTGCAGCACACATTCCACTCTTTTTATACCCTTTCCTCAACACGACATCGAAGAATCGTCCATTCGAGTACCTTCGATTGACATCTTTGGGTGTGATTGGTGCACTTGTCAAGCAAAATGACAATTCGGATGTGATCACGTTCTTATTGTCCACCGAAATCATTCCATTGTGCCTACGTATCATGGAAACAGGATCGGAATTGAGCAAAACTGTTGCAATCTTTATTGTTCAAAAGATTTTATTGGACGATATGGGATTGGCATACATTTGTCAAACTTACGAACGCTTTTATGCTGTTGCAACTGTTTTGAGTAATATGGTTGCTCAAATCGTTGAAAGTCAAGCAGTTCGTTTACTCAAACATGTGGTTCGATGCTATTTACGTTTGAGCGATAATGCTCGTGCTCGTGAAGCTTTACGTGCTTGTCTTCCTGGACCTTTACGTGATGCCACCTTTTCGCAATTGCTCAAGAATGATCACATTACCAAAAGATGTTTGGCGACTTTATTGCTCAATTTATCCGATCGCGTTGAAGGATAGTGGTCAGTGTTCAAGATCACATAGACAAACGATTGCTGGTTTTTGCATATTGCTTCTTTAAGCGACCAGATTTTCTTCTTCGACTTTTATGTATTCTTATCCGTATCGCTTCTTTTGAGACCTTATCCTTGTGTACACCTTTTTTTTCTTTTTCTTAATCCCCCTTCCTAGCTGCACTGTAATGCTACACCGGAACCGTCAACGCGGTTCTTTAGACGAACTTGCAACCCTGATACGTACCACTCATGTACCTTTATTCTCTAAACATGCACACACACACACACACACACACAAACGCACACTTATGATATATCTACTTCTCCTCTTCCCTCCATCCCTTTCTTTTGCTTCGATCTGATTTAAGTGACATATTATTCTTGTTGTATTTGTGTCAATTCAAAATACATTCATTTTCTAACAAAAGTGAACTACCCAATAAGTGAAATCAGGAGGACATTCGTGAACAGGAGGATCGCTTGGTTCTTGATTTGATTGTGGAGTAAGTAAACCGGGTTGATCGTGAAAAGCGTCTTGACAATCTTCACAATCACAAAAAGCTTGATCGCATTGAGTTGAATTATTTTGACTTTCTTCTTGTTTACCTTGTAATTGCAAGTTTATCGGTACATTAAACCCGTTTGCTCTAATATAAGGATAGAAATGGATAAACGGGAATCAATAAAATACAATATAGAAGGAGAGAGGTTGTTATGTTACTCACGTGCTTATAGCATATTTACCTGTTCCAACGTCAAATTGACCATGAGTTGTATTAATTTGACCGTTTCTTTTACTTCCTTTAATTCTTGTATAAATATAACCACGATAATCGTTTGAAGTAAAATGAATTTCTTTATATTTATTCGGTTTAATTACCGGTTGAGAAGTTTGTTCACGTCCAGGTAAAGAAGGATAAAAGATTGGTTGAATTGCTTCATCACAATCATTGAAAATCGTAAATGTAATTCTATTATCACGTTTCAATGTCGGTTTTGCGATTGAAAGGAAAGAGAAAAAGAATATCGAAGAAAGGATGATTAAAAATCGCATCTTTGCCAAAACAAGATAGATGTAAGAAGGTGATGGAAGTTAAAAATAAAAAAGATCAGTTGATAAAAGATAAAAAATAATTTAAAAAGGAACTTTTTTCGATTTAAAAAGTTTGCAATTGATAAAAATAGCTAAGGGGCTGTCAAGATTCGATTTTCCTACTTTGCTCCACAACCTTTTTTTTTATCTTGTCACTTTATTTTTGCGGATAAAAAGAAGATAAAGGGTAATAAAAGCGATCCGAGCCCGATCAAAACTAATCAATTTCTTTTTTTGCGCGTGTGTGAGTGAGGGGAAGATGCTAGATTCTTCCAAATTCCTTCTTCCTGGATGACAGAGGAAACCCTTTAAAAATATTTTCCCACAATCACAAACAATAAATTTGCATCTATATATTAATATATGCATCGTTGCAATCATGATACATACATAGATCAAAATTCACAAAGCGCTGCACCGCGCTAGTGTTTGCAATGATCTTTTAGGGGGCCATAGTACTAGTTTAGGCTGGCTTGTATTGTGTACGCTTTCTTTGATTTTTTTTGGATTTTACTAGCGGATTTAAACCACATGGTGAAAATTGGACTTCTTTTAGCGTATTGTATGATTCCATCAATGACTTTCATTGTTTTCTATTTGGCGATCAATACACTCTTTTAGGCCCATCATCATTTTCCAAATTCTCAAAGATTCATGTTTAATCATTCTGACAAGGAATACCAGATAGGCTGCCTTTTTCTACCAAACTGACAACTGCCTCTTTTCGTTGACAAAATGAATGCAACACGTGCTGCATATGAAAGATGTTTAAATAAAGACGAATTATTCTGGATTGGAATAGTGGATAAAGCGTTGAACAGTTGGTTTGCAATCTTTTCATCTTTAGCCGTTTTATCGTATTCGATTCGATTTCTTTTCAAAACAATCATCGATAGTCAATTATGGAAAGATTTCGAAATCGTTCGTGTTGATTTATCTCGTAAAGTTGTAAAAGGTTTCAAACAGTATACATCTTCTTATCCTTGGTCACATCACATAATCTTTTTCATTACGTCTTCTGCCATCACACTTTTCGTCGTTTGGATATATCAATCAAAGATACCTTTTCTTAACAATCAATGCATTTAAACGTTGGTCAATGAATGCACCAAAGCATTCACTCTGGCGGTTAAAAGGGCGTAGTCACACACACAGAGTCTTTTACAGTTGTATTCGCAAAGCACGCTAGCGATTACTGCTTGCTGCATACGCAACGCATAGTATTACATGCAACTCAGCATTTCATCCTTCTTACATTCTTCCCGTCAATCATCCAAAAGGAAAGTACAAAAAGATGTCAGAACAAATTATAGATGAAGAATATATATTAGAAGAAAAAGTACCATCAGCTGAAGAACAATTTAACCTACGTAAACAAGCCGGATTAACACCACCACCTAGACCTGATAATGAAATCTCATTAAAGAATACATGGTTCGGCGTTACAATTCGAAATAAAGATGGAAAAGCAATTTCGATGGGTAGAATAATTGGTGATGGTGCAATATTTCTTGTAATTGTTGATATTTGTACTTTACCAAATCATCAAAGAAAAGGTCTTGGTTCAAAAGTTATGAAAGCTTTAGTAGATCATACAGAAAAAAATGCTCCAAATGCACATTTATCTTTATTGGCAGATCCACCGGGCAAAGTTTTATATAAACGAATGGGATTCGTAGAAAATACCTTAGAAACACCAATGGTACGTTCATCCTTTTTCAAAGCTTATGCAAGAGCTCAACAGGAAGAATAAAATAAAAGAATATGCACGTATTTCTAAAATAATATAAACAATAATATTCCGAAAGAGATACAGATTGATTAAAGGGGATTATATGTCTAGATTTAGAGATCCTTCATTCAATTCTTGAGTCCCAACTCTGCTTCCACAAGTTTGGCAATCGTTTGTCTTTGAATGTTCGAAGTACCTTCATAAATGGCTCCAATTTTACTGTCACGCCAATATTTCTCAATTCCAGTCTCACGAGTGAAACCCATTCCACCACACCATTCGATTGCACTTCCAGAAACGGATTGAGCAACATCAGAAGCATACAATTTAGCCATCGCTGCTTCTTTGGTGAATGGACGACCTTCTTCTTTCAATCGAGCTGCATTGTATACCATTGTACGAGCCGCTTCAATCTTCATAGCAGCTTCGGCAAATTGGAATTGCATTCCTTGGAAAGAAGCAACTGGCTTACCGAATTGTTTACGTTCGTATGCATATTTGATTGCTTTGTTAAATGCACCTTGTGCTAAACCAACCATTTGTGCTCCAATACCAACACGTCCTTCGTTTAAGATTTCAATTGCAATCTTGTATCCTTTTCCTTCTTCTCCGATCAAATTCTCCTTAGGTACTTTAACACCATCAAAGTTTACAGTGCATGTAGAAGATGCTTTGATACCCAACTTCTTTTCTTTCTTTGCAATTTCTACACCCATATCACGTGTGACTGCAAATGCTGAGATACCCTTGTAACCCTTTGAAGGATCCCCTTGAGCGAATAAGATGAAAAAGTCTGCATCTTCACTGTTTGTGATCCACATCTTTTGTGCATCAACAGTGAACGATCCATCATCATTCTTTTTGTAAGAAGACTTCATGGCGAATGCATCAGATCCTGAAGCTGGTTCTGAAAGACAGAAGCAGCCCAACATATCGGTTGACAATTTAGGAAGGTATTTATCTTGCAATTCTTTTGATGCATATTTGCGCAAAACAGTATCGACTAAAGTGTTATGAACATCGCAAAGAACTGAAACGGAAGGATCAACTTTTGCCAATTCTTCAATAACAATAATTGCAGCTGTGAAACTACATCCTGCACCATTATGTTCTTCACTTGTTTCGATACCCATTAAACCTTGTTCGAATAAGCCATTAATGATTTCTTTATCCATCTTTTCTGCTTCATCCATAGCTTCGACACGAGGTTGAATAACTTCTTCGGCAAATTTGCGAACTGATTCACGCAACATTTCCTCTTCTTCAGTCAATTTTGCCAATGAGTTAACGCCGAAAGGACTCTCGAACTCTGCCGAAGATTGTGCAGAGCTAGAAAAAGCTCGAGGTGCACCAACAAAACAAGATGAAGTGGCGTTTGGTGCAACACTTGATCTTGAAGCAACAGCCATTGATCGTGCAACAGTCATACCTCTCATACCACTTTGACGTGGTGCAGCAGAACGTAAAGCATTACGAACGATTGGAGCAGGAGAACGCATGATGATGAAGATGAAGTTCTAAGGTTGTGATGATGGGTGTAAGGATGAAGAAAATAATTCAATTTACTTCTACCTCGGGATAGGTCAAGGCGGAAAAGTGTATGAGAAATAAGGGCGGGCACAATTGCTCTTGCAATTTCTATTTCTGGGCTCTTTCTTCGCTTCTCCTTGTTTCCGGTATATGTGCTGATTTAAACCGAGCCTTAAACGGGGGATCCCCCGCTTTGGCCGAAAAGACGAAGACGCGTATTACGTACATTTTCCCTGTGAATGGTATGCACCTGCAGATATGTAGCTTCTCCAAGACATATTTCTCTACGTACCCCGTTGCTCGCTACATATAGTCTTCTTCTAGTCTATGCAGTAACCAGCAAAATAAATTCTTCCCAATTTAGCTCATCATCAAAAAGGTTCAACGGAGGATCTTACGTAATCTCTCGCTTCACCTGCATTTCCGGCGTACTAAAGAACATTTACTCATGAACCATCGTAATATGGAAATGAGTCCTTTCGACATATATGATTCTTCCAAAAAAGCGTGTTGGAATAGAGGTTAAGCTGAGAATACAATTTCTACAAAGCGCACAACGAAGGAAAGAGAACAGTTTCACCATCTTTAGGTTACGTGGAGAAATGCTATATCATAAGCTCTCCGACGACGAGTTGGTTGTCGCTGTCGAATCATGTAATGTATTTTGATAATTGTTAACATACTTGTACAGTTGTGTGGTAGGGTGATTCAATATTGGGTTGTCTGATGAAAGAAAGGAACCTGCCATTCATCATCGAGAGCGCAAAGCTACATTTGCCCTTCTTGCTTCTGCTCTTCTAGCATTGACGGCGAATAACTAAAGGTAAAGGGAATAAAAACATCAGTACAAAGTTTCTACGATAATGTCTCTCTAATCCTACTCACATGGTATACCACAATAAGAACCATGCCTATACTTCCTAGCCAATTGCTCAATGCGGCTAATTGTACGTCTGTGATCATCCTATCAATCGTCTCTTTTGCACTTCTCGTATTCAGCTTTATATGGGAAGATAATGACTAGTATTCGTCAATGGATTTGTCCCTTGTTCTCTACGATTGCTCCAAGGATAGTCGTTGGTGTGATCGCACAGAAGAATAAAAAGAGAAGAATCGCACAAGCGCACACACGCCTAATTTGCTGTCATTGGCCTGTGCGGCACAAGCTCTAAAATCTCATTACACGCACACACACATTCCACACGAAAGGCTTTCACAACGCGTAAAGTTTAATTTATTCAAGCGGCGATTCAGAAACCAACACCTTTTTGTATGTATGTACATACTGTGGAGTCTTCCCTTTTATTCCATCATATCAATCATTTCCATCCATCATGTCACAAAGACAGACGGGAGGTGGTCCTTATTATGCTTCTTCAGCATCTGGACCACGGTATGGATCTTCGGCTGATGTTCGTCCTTACAGAGGAGGTGGTCGTCAAGCTCCTCAATCACCTCGAATCGCTCAACCACCTTTGATTCCACAAGCATTCACGGAAGCATTAGAACGATTACCTCCTCCAAATCAATGGCCATCTCAAATTTTATCTTATTTGGTCATCGATCCAATTTTATCGCTCTTTCGATTCGTATTGGAAATGGCAATCAATCCTCGTACACATCGTATCATCTTACGGCTTAGCGTTTTATCTGCTCTATTTTGGACCGCTCTTGGTTTGGCGATTGCAGGATATGTTGGATTTTATCGTGCTTGGGTTCCCGATATCGGATTAACACGAACCGTATGGTTGCAATATGGGTATGATAGACCTCCGTTTGCAGATATTTCTTTGCATGTGCTAAATTCTGCAATCGGCGTCTTTGCTGAAGATCAAGAATATGATGTTAGCCTCGATTTAATTGTTCCTTTGAGCGCTGCTAATTTGGATCTCGGAAACTTTATGATTGCTTTAGATCTTCGATCTGCACAAAATTCTTCCGTTCATCATATAAGTAAACCATGGATAATCGTTCATGAGCCAGGACCGATCAGAGCAATGAATAATTTGATGTTTCAACTCACTAGAAATGCACCCGCATTCATTCTTCCAACATCCTCTCCTCCGGTTCAATTGATGACAATTCCTCTTCTCAATAGAGCCGTCTTGGAACCGGCAAGAGCATCTCATCCTTTTGCTGCTACCGTACCTGCAGGCGTAGTCAGCGCTCACATCACCGTCGGCAGAGCAGATGCAAACAAGTATTGGATCTACGGAGGAGGTCATGGCGTCGGAGGTGTTTTACCCGAAACTGGAGGAATTCTGAAAGCTGCATCATCTTATGAAGGATATCGAAGTCGCGGTGAATTACAAACACACAGTGCCAGTTTAAGATTTGATGCACATTTGACAGGCTTGCGGTACTTTATGTATCATCATCCTTTAGCCTCTTTCATCTTATTCACAAGTCTTTTCCTTGGATTTGAGCTACTTTCAGCACTTACACTCTGGGCCATCGCAGCATTTTACACATCTTCCTTGACTCAACCATCTTTAGGAATCGAGGACAACTTCACTGGCCGATATGGCGGTACTAGCACCGATTTTGATTCGACACCCAGACCGAGCGGAGGAGAAGAAGGATACGATAGCGAAACACCTACACCAGAAAGTGATGCTGAACGAAGAAGACAGCAGAGTAGATTAGCAGAAAGCGGCAATCTAAGCAGCGAACAGAGACAATCATTGGCAAGTCTACAAGCCAGAGATACACAAGAATTTTATGAACAACGAAGAGCTGAAATGTTAAGGGATGAATTAGAGGGTCGCAGGATGACTGCTGTCGATCAACCTGCTACAGGTGCTTTGGATGACCTTGAACTCACACAAGGAAGACGTGTACTAGGACGCTTAGATGAAGAGACTGAAGAAGAGACAGATGTACATGCAAGTGAAACAAGTGCTGGCTGGGAGGATGTAGGAGAAGAAGAAGGTGATTCTGGTGAAACGGATCCTCTAGCAGGAGGAATTGCAGCAGATGATCCGGATCTGCTTAGAATTGCAGCTCTACGAAGACGAACAGTGAAGGAAGAAGATGATGATGGCAATACTCCGATCGGAAGAGGACAAAGCACGATTGGCGGATCATCTACTTCACGTGCATCTTCTATTCGTTCATTCGGCGCAACTTCTTTGGGAACAGGAATCACTGGTTCTTCAGCAGCTCCTAGCAGATCTCAAACCCAAGCAACTCCAGAAATTAAAGAAGAATATGAAGAACAAGAACCCGAAACAGAAGACGGAGATGATACCGAACGAGATGATAATGAACGTTCATAAAAAATACTTTTCCCCTTTTTCCAAATGTGTATACCCTTTTCTATCAATGTGATACCTTTGCAATCAATGCGATACAAAATACAAACATTCAATGATTTGGAGGTATGCTAATAGTACAGATTAGAATTACAGCATGAACTTATCTTTTATTGTTCAATCGCTTCAATGTCTCGCTTGCTTTGTTCCAATGCGTCTTTGGCGATTTGATCGAGAGTGATTGGATGTTTGACAGATGTATCCTGATGATTTGTATTTTGTGTTGATTGCAAATTTGCAAAAGTGATAGAAGCTGATTTTTGTGCTAATTGTTTTCGTTTAAAGTATAATCTTTCGATTTGTTTTCTATCTGCACGAATTGTTGCTTGTTGTACTTTACGAATCGTTCCACTACAATGTTTAACGATCATACGTACCCTCTTTCCACCAATTTGATTACAAAGCGTAATTGAAGCCCAAACATTATTTAAACCTAAACGTGAACAACGAACTATTGCATTTTGCGTTGAAGGTGAATAATAACGTACTGCAATCGCACCACCTAATGCACCTGAACCTACATCTCCAAAAGAATGTTGAATAGAATCCCTTATTGCACGTAATAAACGTAATTGCATAGGCGTATTACTATTATTTGTTGTTGTTGTACTAGTTTGATTAGTTTTGTTTTCTAATCCACTTTCCAAATCTTCTTCTTCGAATTGCAGATGAACTAAAAGCCATCGATGTTTCGTTCGAACCATTTTCGTCTGTCAAATGTCTCATCCGCAAGGTGAGACACAACTGTCAAGGTTTAATTCTTACAGGATGTCATTAGGGTCGAACGCCGTGGAGTTAGTTGTTGTAATAGTAGTGATGGTGTTCATGCAAGTAAAAATCACTAGTAAAGCATAGTCTATGTGTCTGTGTTAAAATTCATCTGATGTACTCTAAGCGGAACCCGGGCTTTTTCGTACTTAATTTTAGAACAACAAAGTCTATGACAATGCCAGATATGTACATACATAGATAGAAAAATTAGACGCGCCGCGCCACGCTATTAATAATTGATTGTGCCATGCATTTCGGCCTCGGTGAAGTTGAAAGAGCGGTCAGGTCAGCTTACTACGTATGTATGTCATTGAATGGAACAGAGAGAAGAAACTGATCAGAAGAAAGAAAGATTCACCATAGAAGAAGATCAATCTTTTTTTCTTGAAATGAGATGTCATGACAGATTCAAAGCTCGAGGAAAAGGTCTGTAAAAAGCTTGTAAATTGTGTTTTTTGTTTCGGGTACAGTAGTAGTAAGGAACGAAAATATTAAAAATATCATTGTTGAAAGCGCGCTATCCCTGCCTGGGCATGAGTATTTTCATGCGGGCGCGGAGACAAGTGTGAATTTAACCGGCACTTCTTGGTTGCATGAATGCTCCGAATCGTCCGCTGATCAGAGCAGGGTCTACGTATTTGAAGTAAATGCACACAAGAAGAACTTCCTTCTTCATCACAACAACAACAATCACTTTCAAAAATGATGACAAGTCAATTAGCAAGACCTGCTTTACGTTCAGCTTCAAAGGCAAGTTCTGTCTTGGCTGGTCCTAGTATGACCGCTTCTTCAAGTTTACGTGCATTCTCTACTTCTTCTTTACGTCAAAAAGAAGTTGAAAATGTTACCGTTTTCGGAGGTGGTTTGATGGGTAGTGGTATAGCACAAGTTTTAGCACATGAAGGTAAATATAATGTCACTTTAGCTGATGTAACCGAAGATGCATTAGTAAAGGGAAAATCAATCATGCAAAAGAGTTTAACTAGAATCGCAAAAAAGAAGATGGCAGATCAATCTGCAGATGCACAAGAACAATTTGTTAAATCGATCGTTGATAGAGTTCAAACGACTACTGATGCAGCTCAAGCTGTTAAATCTAGTGATTTAGTTATCGAAGCAATCATTGAAAATATTAAAATCAAACAAGATCTTTTCAAATTTCTCGATTCAAAAGCACCTGATTCATGCATCTTTACAACAAATACAAGTAGTTTAAGCGTAAAAGATGTAGCACAATCTTCCAATAGACCTGATAGATTTGGTGGTTTCCATGCTTTCAATCCAGTTCCACAAATGAAACTAGTAGAAATTATCAAAACTGATCAAACAAGCGAAGAAACATTTGAATCTTTAATGAACGTTGCACGCAAGATGAAGAAACAACCTGTCGCATGTACCGATTCACCCGGCTTCATCGTCAATCGTTTATTAGTTCCTTATTTGCTCGAAGCTATTCGACTTGTTGAACGTGGAGAAGCAACTGCAGAAGATGTTGATATTGCTATGAAACTTGGTGCAGGACGTGAGTATGAATGCGGTTTAACGTAGTTCTAATAACTGAATTTCTTTTTTCTTTCTTTTCTCTCTTTACAGACCCCATGGGACCAATTCAATTGGCAGACTTTGTCGGTCTTGACACCTTATCACACATTTCCAAAGGCTGGAGAGAATCTCGTGTTTCAACCGGAGAAATTAGCGCTGATATCGTTCAAGAGAGCAAATTATTGGAAGATTTGGTTTCACAAGGACGAACAGGAAAGAAGAGCGAAAAAGGTGGTTTCTATCCCGCTTAAAAATAGTCTAAAGTGTTCCCATTCATCCCAAAATATGAGCATGCCTTTTTAAAAATCCGAGTCGATTAAATGCTGAGATAAGAATACAAATGATAGAATACAGTTGATTGCCAGATAGAGTGGCGTTTTGCAGAATTGAGCGTGCGGGTGATTATATATCGAGATTATGCTGCTTGAGCAACAGGTGTGACGGATGCCTCAATTTGAGAAGTCGGTGCCACGTCATCATCGTCCTCAAAATCGAGCTAAAAAGATGGGTATGGAGAAGAAACATTATCAGATCAGAACATTTATCCAAATTCAAATAAAGACAATTGTACCACTTACCGGATCGAATACAACGCGAATGATTAAACTGCAACTAGGACACCTTGCAACATCTTCTGCATCTTTCAATTGTGATCTTGTAATCTCAAATCGATCTCCACAAGGGCAAGGATAATGGAAAAGATCTCGCTCTTCGTCGTACGACATATCCTCCAATTCGACCTCATCATAATAATTCGGTCTTGGCATGATGGGCAATGATATTATATCAGCCTGCAAGAGCGCCTTGTTTGGCTAATGCGTCTCCGCAATGATTTTGTTGACCTTTGAGTAAGATTGGATTGATGATGGCGTTAACTTAGAAGGTACATTACACGCTTTGAAAGTTTAAAAATTCAAAGTCATTCCATAATTTATCGCGCACGTGATCTGTATTTTTGGCCACTTGGCTTGAGCGTACTGGAATTACGCTATCATATTCTGGGATCCTTTCTCGAATCATTACCACCTTCCGCAAATATATATTCGCATTGCTAGACAAAATGCAGACACAGAGGACAAGAATGGCATTACGTCAAATAAGAGGCGGTCGGTGGCAATCGCCAGTCGCCTCGGCTTCCCTTTCAGCAGCTCGACCTGTTTCGACAAGGATATATGCAGCTTCATCTTCCCAAAGAGCCTATTCCACAATGCCAAATCAAAATCAAGTGGTCAATACGTTTGGTGCACCATTCAGAGAATTTATAATGACAATGTCACGTATAGCACGTATTATCGTTTTTGGTGCTACGGGTATAGCTGTAATTGGATTGGCTGGATTTGAAGGTACACATCAATACATCGAACATGTTGCCATGCCAAAATTACAAATCGGAAGTGGAGTTTTAGAAGATGGAGATAGTGTCGCTTCAAGGCAAAATGAAGATAAATGGGGATGGAAGCATGATTTTGGTGAAGAAGAATGGGTAGGAAGGAATAAAAAAGGAACAGACTCTAGACTCGGTCTCAAAGGAAGGCATCAATTACGTGCAGCTTGGATTGCAACTTTTTGGGGTGGTGGTGTAAAACCTTCAAATTATGTCGCAGGAGGGGCTGGAATGCCAGAAGTAGGATATATGAGTCAAGCTTCATCTGCTACACAATTTCATGTTGAAGAAGGTCTTAATTCTTCAGAGGCACTCTTAAGTGCTGCATTAGAGACAGCAGAACAGAAAGGGATTCGATTACCTGATATCGCTGCCTTACGTGCAGGATCTACCTCAACTTCTGGTCTAGCACTACCAAATCAGTCAATTGACAAAACTGCAGTTATGCTGGAATACAGATTGGCATCCACTCGCGAGCGTCTAGGATCTCCAGCGGCACTTCGAGGTGCTTTAGCAGGATATACACGTTTGTATGACGCTTTGGCAGGATTGGATATCACCAACAAGAGTATGAAAGAAGAAGGAAATATCTCTGGTCAGCCAGTCGTCAGATCAGACAGGCTTGTACGATTGGCCACCAAGGTTGGACAATTGCACGAGATTGTTGGCAATCGTTCTGAAGCCGAATGGTGGCTAACACGCGCAATCTCTTTGGCTGGTGGTGGTGCCATCGAAGAACAAAATGCACTCGAACCGGACGGAAGCCGAAAAGACTTGTTGAAGAATGAGATTCTGGCTGGTGGCACGGGTGTGCTGTCACGAACACCTGTTGAAGTTCAAGAGGCTAAAGGTACTCTACAGTCAAAATCTACTGCCTCCTCTGAATCAGAGGCAAATGGACCTGTCGATACACTTCCTTCTCCTGGTCTTACACGGTCTTTGATCTCTTCTCTACTTGCCTTGTCTGCATTCAATGCACAGCCATCCGATCGCAATGCATTGGAACGAGCTCTGCAATACCAAGCAAGTGCATTGCGTCTTACGAGGGTTGAGATGGGTAGATCAGCACTTGCTGGACCTGAGAAGGACGATTCTGGCGCCCACTTACACCAACTTTGGATTACATATCATGATGGACTGGCATGTGTGCATGTTGGAGAGACTATGCATGGTCTCCAGACAACTAAAAGTACTGGCGCTCGTTCGATTAACGCTCTTTTGTCTACTGTTGGTCTCGGAAGCAGTGCACAACAAAAAGAAGGTCAAACGATTGCTTGGTTGAACGAAGCTCGTGAAAGGGCACAACTTGTGATGGACAACTTATCCAAAACAAAGATGCGAAGACCGGACGATAAAGTTGAATTATTGAAGAAATGGGAAGATTCTTCAATTGAAGAGCAAATTCAAGCAAAGAGACTGTTACGTGACTCTGTCCGATTACGTGATGCGATTGATGATATGAAGTACATTCTTTCGGTCAAACAGACGAAATAAGGACATCGCGATTAAAGAAGTATACAAGCGATTGATTGCAAAAAAAGAGGTATAGAGCGCTATAAAACAATGGTAACAATGGTAGTATTCATTGCCAATACAATGAACCACCAAAGAGGCTAGGTTTGGTTAAGGGCATAATGGAAAATGCAAAACCAACGATTCCTGCCACATAGGCCCCATAAATCGACCACTTACGATGAGGATGAATCCGAACAGCCTCGATCGGGTCAGGTAAGCCCATGATATTACAGAATATATGGCTAACAAGTGGAGCCAATAAGGTATTTGAGCGTAGGAATAAAAAGTTTGCATACCAACCAAACATGGAAGTATAGGCAAATTGTATTGTAGAGATTAAACATGCACGCTTTAATGCCGATTTTGTTCTACCTCCTTTAACGTAACCTTCGTATGCGTGATGTAGATGAGCAACTCCAAAGTATAAAGGTGTTGCAAAAATTAGAATATTTTTGTGAAGTCCTGCTAGAGCATGTAGAGAAACGATGCATCCTCTGAAAACGATTTCTTCCGTTAAAGGTCCAATGAGATAATTCCTTATGCCCCAAACATTTCCCACTTTCTCCTTCAGAGCTGCTTTGAGCGAAGGTGTATATCTCTGGCCGAGTAAAGTACCATCAAGTCCTGCTGCCAATAGAGGGCCTGCGAAAAGTGTCGAAGTGAGCAAGAGCGGAAGCGTGACTGCGGGTAGTAAATGATTGAGGATAAAATTTGTTAAAGATGGTTGAAAAGGGAAGCCGTTGTTGTGTAGAAAGCTAGGTATTGGAAGTGGAATGCCAATCAATCGTAAAGAAGCCAGAGTGCCGAAAAATATTGATTGAGTTGGATAAGCTGCTCTTCTTATCATTTCTGAAGTTGATCCAATGGCTACCAACGAGATCACAGATGCTATCCTAAGTCTACTTTTGACTACAACTGCATCATCTTTGGTTAATAAAATACCTTCTTTGGATTTAGCTTGACCGATACGGGTTGCCGTGGAAACGTATAAGCTTCCAACATAAATGAATGTAAGTCGAGCTGAGGTTGAAATCGTCCATGTAGGCGTGAAGACTGGCACGGGTACATGCCAATCGATCAAATTGAAAATCGATGATGAACTCATCTTGACCGATTTGAGGTGATCATCGTCAAAAGGAAGTAGCTAATTGTCGAAAAGTGTTCATCCTTTGTTGCTCAAAACTGAATTAAAGTTTAAAATGCCGCTAATGATTCCCTTTGTTCTAAGAATACACAAGCACCTGCGTAGGGCAGCCAGGCAGGCTATAGTCTATGCGTTTTGTAAGCTTGGGTCCGCAATTACTAAAGAATTCAAAAAGTGCAGGCGCGCTAAATCAATTCTTCTTCTTCTTCTTCATCTTTTTGCAGAACAGATTACCATCACTACCATACGCAATTTCCAAAACATGTCAACTCTACGACAATCTTCAAGCTATTTGCTTCATGCAAAATCCATAGTGATAGGAAGCTCAAAGCAAGGACGATATTTCAGTTCTGGAGTTCGATTAATGGAAGAAAATGCAGCTGCAACTTCTCAAAAGCTCAATGCAGATTTTGCTGCTGCCCTTCGACGTGCAATTGCTGGTCAGCAGAAAGGTACGGGAAATAAAGATGGTCAACAGAATGCAACAAGAAATAATCAGAGAAAGCCTACATATGATAGACCGAGAAGGAATAAAGGTGAAGGAGGTTCAGACTCGACAAAACGAACAAGATCTCGTTTATTCAGAATGGGAGGAGGTGACCAGCTTGCACGCAAGCATGTCGAAGATGGAGGACCTACAGCAAAGATACAGAGCAACGTAAAGCCAATTACAAATTGGGAAATAGGAAGTAAAGCTGGAGTTCCATTCACTCGAGTACCTTATGCCATACCAAAAGTTGATCTTGCCTCTTTGAAGGAAAATCTAACAAAACAAAATACACCAAAGACATGGCATCCTTTGAAGGTAGGAAATAGACTCTTAAGTCTAATGTCTACCTCAAACAAAACACTCGTACAAGGTGGAGCAGACGATCCTACACCTGTTGCACGTTCAGGTATCAGTACAGGAGCAGAATCCGTCAAATTAGTTGAAAGGGAGACGAGTAGTAAATCCGATGAGAAAACTATCTCTATAGCCAAAGAAGCACGGGAAGCACGATTGCAAGCAATCAGAGAAACTGTTGGTGGTGATTATAGTCGTTTCAATGCAAAAGAATTTGTGTTTGGTAAAGGTGAAGTCGCAAATGATGTAGCTCAAGCAGTTGCAAGCAATGACGACATGGCTCCAACCCACAAAGGATTCACCGCAAGGAGTATCCAACAAATCCTCAAAAAGACCGAAGCCTAATCGTTTCACATACACCGATTTGAGCTCCTCTATCAAAATATCAAATTATTGTAAAATACACTGATTGCAAATTTTATCATATACACATCTAGAAATCATCCTCTTCTTCTTCTTCATTTTCTTCACTTTCCTCATCACTATCGCTATGACGATGACGTCTAGGTCCTGCCCATCCCCATCCCGATGCTTCCATATCTTCTTCTTCCTCTGCTTCCTGCTCTGGGTAATCGTTTCGATAAAAATCTTCATCATTGCTATCTTCATCTTCTCCTTCCTCGTAAGGATCATCGCTATCTAACAATTCCTCAGAGATAAGTCGACTGCCTTGTTCGATCGTATCTTCATCCTCGTTTCCGAAAAAATCATGTTCTGTCAAACCAACGAGAGTTGCCATTGCTTCAGGTGCAACTACTGGACCGGTTTGGGCACTGAGACTTGCAGTAGAGGAAGACATATTGTTGTACGAGGATTGTCGTTCATGACCCGCAACCTCTGATGGCTGCATACCAATGTGAGCAGCACTCGCTGCCAGATTTGAAGTAAACGACGGCTCTTTCTCTCGATAATAAATGTCGTACACGTAATCATCCTCATCAGAACTGTCTTCTTCCGAATCCTTTGGTTGTTGGAATTCAGCATCAGCAGCTGCGTCAATGATATCTTTTGGCGGTTCAAGGTCTTGTCCTTTAAGGTAATCTCCAAGTAGGCCAGCAAAACGGCGATCTAAAGAGTCCATCTCACTATCGAGCTGAGTCTGTTGTTTACGCGGCCCTTTTCCATTGATATCTCTTCCAAGTGGACTTCCTTCTACAACAGCATCAATGTAACGTGGTCTTCGAGAGTAAGGTTTAGGTCGGCTGCTTAGGATCTCTGGAGGTCGATCTGTTCTAGCACTTGTTTTCAGCTGTCTCTTCTTAAGACGAAGACTGCTAGAGCTATTGTTCGCTTTTAATGTGTCAAAGAGTGACTTTCTTGAAGATTTCGAAGAGGAAGGATGAACTACTTTGAATCGTAGTTGAGCCAAATTTGGACCAGAAGCTGAAGATTTTGGAGTTTTGGATGTACTGGTATTATCTTTGTCATTCTTTCTTTCAATACCACCCTCCCCTTTCACTTCTTCTTTTCCTAATTCATTGTGTGGCTTCTTCAATTGCGCGATACGATTTTCGAGTTGTTTTGTCTGTTCCACATTATCAAAAGAAGAAAGTGATACTGTTTCAGCAAGTCGGAATACACCTCGATCTGTTAGTCTACGTTTCGGCCTTGCTTGAGTAACATCTTCTGGACTTGTACCTATCAATGACGTATCTGATTCCCTCAATTCTGCTTCCTCTTCTGATCGTAATGTTTCAATTCGTAAAGCTGTAATCGGATCAACGCCACGCTTTCGTTTAATTCGTAAAATCAAAGATCCTTTTGGATCATATGACGGACTATCCGGTCGACTTGTCATCCTGGACGAAGAGGGTGTACTCTGATCATTATTATTAAGAGAAGTCTTTTGTTGTAATGCGATTGACATAACCGGACCAACACTGTTACAACCTTTTGTGGAATTTGATCAGATGATTGCAAGCAATATGAATAGCAAAGTGAAAATCCATTAGCGTCAGCTTGAGTCTTATTCATTTCAAGCAGGGTGGAGAACAACACACATAAACACGCGTAGAAAGCTGCCTGGATTCGCGTTAAATGTGTTGTTGCCCTCTTTCTTCGTCACTGTCATTCCTAATCAAATTCATTGGAATAGGATGGCCATGGAGACGCACCTTACAACATTAAGCGCTACTCTAGATGCTATTTCACGTTTACACAGCAAATCATCTCGATCTTCATCACGCCCTTTTACATCTGCAATCCTAAACACTCATAAATTGGACGTACTTGATTTCATTAGGGATGCTGATCAATTCGAGGCAAATTTGTTTTGGTATCCTCCTCGAACCGGCGATACAGGTGGATCTAATGTCGCAGGACCATCAACGAGGTCACGAGATGACAATGTCAAATCAGGCATGTCAGCTCCAGAGATCAATATAGCTCCTAGACTACCGGAACCGAAAGCATTTATACCACCTACACCATTGCGAAAAGCAGCAAAAGAAGCAGAAGCTCGAGGTTTGGTAGAATTTGATGCCCGTACATTATTGAAAGCTGCTCAAAGACTTACTGATAACTATCATAGCGTTCCTCGAGCGCGAAAACATATAAAAACTTTATTGAAAAAGCACGCTGACCTACAACGAACGATTCGAGATTTGGATAACAGTGTTGCAGAGAATGATAATTTGATCGCTAAAATTCAGGCTAATCCAGAACTCGTCACTTCTAGCGGGCGAAACTCAAAGTCTGGAAATGGGAATGCTTCTCTAGACATTGAAAAGATACAAGAAGATATACGTAGAGAAGAGATGGAAATTTTGGCCATTGAACAAACGATGGAAGATCTACAAGAACAGAAGAAAAAGTTCAAACAAGTTCCTCTACAACCTCAAACTACAAGCACTCCTCGAAAATCCAGTCAATCTACGCCAAAAAAAACATCAGCACCTGCTTCAACATCAAAAACTAAAGCGCCGGCACCCACTCCAAGGTCATCTACAGGAGTTAAAACGACTGCTCGCAGCTCAACAGGCTCAAAGACAAAGACTACGGCAGTGAATTCACCAAGAAAGTCTGCAACGAAAGAAAAGAGTCCAATGAAAGAGGTACAAAGCACACCAACAACGGAGATAAATACCCAAACTGAACCGATTGCTGATTTGGCTGATGAGACGATCAGGCTGCAACCGTCTAAACGCATTGAGAGCGAGGGTGCGGACGAGATCAAACGTGAAAATGCTCAGCAGGAAAACAACGAGATTGCTGCCGCGGATATCCAGGGATCTGAGATTGAGACATCTGATGAGCTTGAGAGAATATGTGAAAATATATGGACAATATTTGGTGACAATCTTCGCTATGCCTCTCCATCGATTGAATCGGCAAACGTTGAGGAGACGATTGTGATATTACACAATCTCAGTCTTTCTAAAAGTGCTACTTCCAATCCAGACATTAGCACTGCAAGTAGCAATGCGACCGATTCCACAGCTGCAACGACAGGTAGCACGGTCAGCAATTCTTCACTACTCGCCAACGCTGGGCCTCCTTCGCCCACAACAGCTATCGCTGCACGTATACTAATTTCCATGCTAAGATCTGTCGCTCCTCATTCGATGGATACAGATGATTTAAGGAAAGATGCATCTTCTTGGTGGACTCAAGAAGGTTCAAAGGCACATTCGCAGGCTAGTAGAGGCGATTTAGACATGTCAAGTCTTAATAGCGGTGAAGAGTTGGCCAAAAAGGCTATATATGAATTGACTGCAAAAAAGATTATCAAACTTCGATTCAATAAAGCAAAGCGTATAGCAGAATTTGCTGCTCACATCTAAAAGCAAGAACATGCTATCACGGTCAACAAAGGGAAAACCTTACAGATGCATCTTCCGACACGTGCAAATTGGTGTATTCTATTTTTCAATATTTGTATTCTAGCCATTAGAAATGTTTATTACAAAATTTGTATTGTGTACGTACTGTACTGTTTGATGTAATATACATACACGCGTGACTGGTTCAGGGCTTACTTGGGTTCTGCATCAAGTGATAACACTTGAAAGGAAGCTTTCTTATGACTGGGCATGCGGGCGCGACAAATATTGTAAAAGGCTTTGAGCGGCCTGTTGGAAAACTTCTCGCGCAAAATTGGAAGTCTAGTTACCAGCTCGAGCGACACTCATACACAAATTTACCATCATCTAAAACATTGACAAAGATGGCGACTGCCAACGGTACAGCTGATGGTGTTTCAAACATCACAAAAGGAGTGGAATCACTTTCGATTGATGTGACAAAACTTTCTCCTTTGAGTCCAGAAGTGATTTCTAGACAAGCAACGATTAATATTGGTACTATTGGACATGTGGCACACGGAAAGTCAACAGTTGTGAAAGCTATTTCTGGAGTTCAAACTGTTCGATTCAAGAATGAATTGGTAAGAAATATTACCATCAAGTTAGGTTATGCAAACGCAAAAATTTATAAATGTGATAATGAACAATGTCCTAGACCTGGATGTTATAAATCTTATCCTTCTGGAAAGGAAGATACACCTCCGTGTGAGCGATCTGGATGCGGCGGAACTATGCGATTGCTACGACACGTCTCTTTCGTTGATTGTCCCGGGCACGATATTTTGATGGCTACTATGTTGAACGGTGCAGCAGTTATGGACGCAGCACTTTTATTGATTGCCGGAAATGAATCTTGTCCTCAACCTCAAACATCAGAACATTTGGCAGCTGTTGAAATTATGAAGCTACGCGACATCATCATTTTACAAAACAAAGTCGATCTAATTCGAGAAAATGCTGCTGAAGAACATTGGCAGAGTATCGTAAAATTCGTCAAAGGTACAGTGGCTGATGGAGCACCAATCGTTCCAATTTCTGCTCAATTAAAGTATAACATTGATGCAGTTAACGAATACATTGTCAAAAGAGTTCCTATTCCTGTTCGAGATTTCACTACTTCGCCTAGACTGATCGTCATTCGTTCTTTCGATGTCAACAAGCCAGGAGCTGAAGTGGCTGATTTGAAGGGTGGAGTTGCTGGTGGTTCGATTTTGAGCGGTGTTCTGCGGTTAGGACAAGAGATCGAAGTTCGTCCAGGATTGGTTACAAAGGATAACGAAGGAAAGACACACTGCAAGCCAATTTACTCAAAGATTGCATCTTTATTCGCCGAACATAACGATTTGAAATTCGCCGTTCCAGGTGGTTTGATCGGTGTAGGAACAAAGATTGATCCTACCCTATGTCGTGCTGATAGATTGGTTGGACAAGTTTTGGGTGAAGTTGGAAAGCTACCGCTTATTTACGTTGAATTGGAAATCAATTACTTCTTATTACGGAGATTGTTAGGTGTCGCATCTGGCGACAAGAAACAAACAAAGGTACAAAAATTGGCAAAGAATGAAGTTTTGATGGTCAATATTGGTTCAACTTCAACCGGTGGACGTGTGATGTCAGTCAAGGCAGATTTGGCAAAGATTTTCCTCACTTCACCTGCATGCACAGAAATTGGTGAAAAGATTGCATTGAGCAGACGTGTGGACAGACATTGGCGTTTGGTAGGATGGGGTACAGTGCGTGCGGGAACCACTGTTGAAGTGGACAAGTAAAGGACTTTCTACAATAAAGATCGTCGATAACAAAAGAGAACGAGAGGATGGATTGGTAACAGGACTGTACATTGTTTCTCTTTTCTTACCCTGTTTTCACATTTGTTCTCGTTCTCATTCTCTTGACATATACATCATTTTCGCAGTGGATTGAACATATGGCCTGAGCGATTAATTAAAAGGAAAATAAAAAGTATATTACATAAACATATCGTCATAACCATTACTGTTGCCTGGTGGAGGCATTTCATCCCAGTCAGGATCGCCTATGTTTGGCCTCCTTGGACCTCTACCACCTGGACCTAGCGGCCCATTACCACCTAGACGGCCTGGTGTACCAAAAGGTCCTGAGCCGCCAAATGGATTGACAGGATCGAATCTTGCTCCTGGCGGTACCATACCTCCTCCGGGACCGATGCCACCTTGAGGTTGTTGGAAACGATCACGAAACATGGGATGATTGGGACCTACAATCATACCACCTCCATCATCACCTCCCGGTAGTCTGCCTGGTGGTCCTCCGAACAAAGGTGGTGGACTGAAACCACCTCTGCCAAGTGGATCTAAGTCCCTATCGCCGATGATGAGAGGATCACGTCGTGGGGCTAAAGGCGATGGATAAGCTTCGTCCGGGTCATGTTCTGGATAATGAGGTCTGGCAGGCCTTGGCTGTTGTTGAGATTGAGATGAAGATGAAGAAGGACCAGCTGAAGATCCTTGATCGGTTTCCGAAACTTCTTCATAACCATCTTTGCGTAAGCCTGGTACAAGTTTTTGAATAATCTTTACTTGAAAACCAAAGACGAAATCAGATAATCTGCTAGAAGATACGAAACCGTTGACAAGAGGTTCATTGGTAGTCGATGGCCATGGCCAATAATTCCTTGATGTGAAACGATCGATTTCTACTTCATAGCTTTCAGTTCTATTTGATTCTAGAGCGGTGGCATGAATGAGTAAACGAGCGCCCAGAGAAACAATTTTTACTAGAAACGTTAATGATGATTGTTCGTGTGCGTATCGGAATGTATAAGATCCAGGTCCGGAAGCATTCCAATTTGAAGGAAGAGTATTGTTGGAGAACGACTGTACTCTGGTGTCGGAAGGATCATCGGATAATGAAGTCAATCGGAATGATAATCTTGTTAAAATTGTATGCACCAGTAAAGCTAATGCATCATGTGGAGATCGGATTGTACCACCACTTGAAGCTGACGAACTTCCACTCGCTTCACCTGAATTTGGCTCAGAAGAAGATAGAAGCCTGGGCAGCTGTTCAAGTAATGCTGACGGATCTAAAAGTTGCATTTTGATGTGTCGATCGACAATATGATGATGGTTTTGAATTGACGAAGAGCTTGTATTCGTATTCGGCCGCGTGTCTACTTAATTTGTCTTAGCGTCAATCTCAAAAAAAAAAGTGTGCACAGACTTTATAGTGGTGTACACATGCGTGCCTGAAAGTTCTTCTCTTCCTCCTAAACGGCATTTAGCTAAACATGGAATTGATCAAGAGGCTATTTCGACGCATAACTTCGTCTACAGAGAAGAAGACAATCTCTTTCGGTGATGATGAACGACAATCTGTGGATATATATCTGCCTTACAATCGCACTTCATTGAAAAGTACAATACCTTTATTGATCTTTATCCATGGAGGTGCATGGGTTAGTGAAAATGTTGGAATGTATTCAGATTTGGCACAATATATAGCCTCAAAAGGAATAGCGGTAGCTCTACCGGAGTATAGACTCACACGATACAAAGATGTTACTCCGGAAAATCCAAATACGATCTGGCACCCAAATCATCTGGAAGATGTCTATGCAGGTATTCAAACAATCTATTCAAAAGCGGAAAATTTAGGCTATTCCACCGAACAGACTGTTCTTGTTGGACATTCTGCCGGAGGATATATGAGCTTGGCTTTGGCATTAGACAGCACAAAAGCAAATGATGGAAAGTCAGATTACCTGATTCGCGACCTTCCAAAGATCGAAGCATCAATAGTTAAATCGATCAAATCATTCGTATGTGTAGTGAGTATGGTTCGGTCGCATGTAGAAAAAGGCATCGAGATACTGACACAGGTCTACTCTTAGGAAAGTATATTCTCACTGGTAGATATGCTAAAGCAGTATCCTACCTACAATTATTTCACCACACCTGCATTTTACTCTCCTACCTCACAAAGCAGCGCCAAGGAACCATACTCTGAATTAAAGAAGGCTGGACCAGAGTCATGGCCTATGTATCCTGCAGGGTCTTATCATCCAACGAATCCGGATATGCCCAACTTACACGTCATCCATAGCAGCGAGGATAGTCTACTCAGTAGCGAATACAACGAAGTAGGAGTTAACCTACTACGTTCTAAAGGTCTCAATTTATCAGTGGACCTGCAATCTTTCAAAGGAGATCATGAAGATCTACTTCATACACAAGCATTTTGGGACCGACTTATTAACATTGTACAATCGTCATGAACATCAATCGATCATATACCCATTTCCCTTCTTTTCAGAAATTTGCGATCGCGCTTAAATCGTCAGCATTGATCCAATTCGATCCGATTTCGAGAAGAAGCTTGTTGACGTTATCGCGTGCGTAAGTAGGCCAATTAGCTGAAAAATGAGTTGAAAGAGGAGGGAAGATGTTTAAGTATATTCTTAGAGTCACTTATCTGTAAAATACTCACGAGTATCCCAAACGCGAGTTTTGATGTTATAGGAATGTGCTTGATTAATTGCATCTGTTAAGTTCTTACGTTGAACATCTGTTGCACTATCGATTCCTTTATAATTCGTAATTGAACCTAAATTGGTACTTGCAATTCCGCAAATGGTATGATCGTATTTGTAAGAAGTTCCATTTACCGTGAAAGGTGAATCGAGTTTACCTAAAGGACAATCAAAGTAAACGAAACGAGGAGAAGGTAAATTGATCAATTGATTGATTGGCGTATTTCCCGTTCCTATGATCGTAATTGGTCCAGGAATAGTTTTATTTGTCTTTGCATCATATTTTGTCAAATAACCTTGATCTGCTAAAGGTTGTAAACATTTTACAATATAAGGAAATGTTTCATTTCCGTCTGTTTTTATATCAATAAGTAATTGTAAAGGAGCACTTAAACCTACTCCAGCACTATAAAATCCAACTCTTGAAGTTGAAGAAGAATTAATTTGTGGAAATGTTTGATTTTGTAAATTTGCAAAAAATTTAGCTTCTTGAGTGTTACTGTGAATATGATTTGCCGCATTTGCTTGATCGATTGCTTTCTTTAACGGTTTCAAAGTAAGACTTTCAAACGTTCTCTCTTTTGATAATGCAAACGGATCATGTCCAACATATAATTCTTTATCATCTGGATTTAACCAAACATCACTTTCCATAGAATAAACTCCATTTGCTAATGCGTCCAAAATTGGTACATCACGCCAATAATCATTATGTGAATGAACGGGAATAGGAAAAATATTTCTGGACCAATCTGCTGGATGTTGTAAGATTGTTGCTTTTGCACCTCCAAATACTGCATCTGTTGCATTTAATCGTTTAGCATTGTTTGGTTGTAAACGAAAAGCATCAACAAATACTAATTGTGAAAGAGTGATAGCAGTAATAGTGTTGCTAAAGAGAGTTTTGAAGGATAACATTGTGAATTGTGTAGAGACAGAAGAAGAAGAATTTTGAAGAGGAAGGAGTTGAAGGAAATGCATGAGCTTGTCGCTTTTATATCTTTTTAATTTCTTCTTTTCAGGAACATGCTATCAATGCAAAAGAAGAAATTCTTCTTCTACAATATTACGGAGACCGAATCTTGTGTTCATCGGAAAAACTTAATTTTGGTGGAGGCTTTTTAGCGTCAAAATACAAATCAGATTTACGCTCAGCATGTTCCTGCCACTAATCCTTCTTTCTTGACGGCCCCGTATGATAATAAGTGTTTTAGTCCATTGCCCACGTTCCTATATTATTATATTCTATCATTAGCTCGAATGCCAATTGGTGGTCTATGTATGTCACAAAACATGCATACATGACGCGCGCTACAGTTGGGCAAAAAAAAAGGCAAAAAGTAAGCGTCCCCACCTGGGTTCGAACCAGGGACCTTAGAGTGTCACTGTAGTGATCATTTGAACCGTAAACGGCTCGTAGAAATAACAGCTCTACGATGCTAACCAACTGCTCCATGGAGACGATTGCTTGTATGGTGCAGAATGGTTTTTGTTTATAATCTGTAAGAAAATATATTTAGGCAGTGTGTACGGATTTAAGCCTCAATTTAATTCTTAGATATTCTAAAACTCATTTTCACTTCTCTTACCTTCTCTCCACGCCACCAATCACACAAGATGACAAATTCAGAGTCGACCGGATCAGGATCGTCATTGACAGATCTACTGTCTGCCATCTTTGCTCAAGCATCTGGAATCTCACACACGGCAATTCCATCTACATCAGCTTCAGATCCTGCCAGCGCACTCTTATCTCTCATCCGACAGGCAAGATCACGTATTGATGCTCTCTCATTGATCTCTTCAAATGATTCAATTGACGATCTTCCAACTTCATCATTGCGTGCTGTTTTACTAGGAAGTATATATGCTAATATACTCAGTACAAGTCGTACGAAACCCGGGGATTTTACTGCAAGGAAAGATTTGCTAAGACAAAGTAAAGATGCATATCGTTCATTTTTATCACAAATGATTTCCTTGGGCATTTTAGATCGCTCTTCATCGGTAGAGTATGTTCGCTCTCTTTTCTCACAAGCAGAAACAGTCGTCAGGTCGGATAAATCTCCTGTACCGGAAGCAGCTGCGGCACGCAGAGCTGCAAAGATAGCCGCAATGAAGCTAGAACGAGCTTTGATAAATGCCTTGGATATCTATCGAAATGCTGCTCGGGCTAAAAGTTCATCAACAGGTGCACTTCGATCGACAAACACTGGCCTGGAAACTAGCAAATCATCATCAATCGCCTCTGCGGTTCCTGACACAGCTTTCGATCTTTTGATCCTGCCGAGGAGAAGCGGGGACGACGAAGATGGTGATGAAGAAGAAGAGGAGAAAAACGATGCATTCGTTGGAGGATCGCAAGAGGACGATAATGGAGTAAAGACTCCAACATCTTTACGTTCATACTTGATCATGCTTTGTCATCTTCATGCTTTGCAGTCATTCTCAGCTTTGGATTCTACATACACAGAGTTGACCCTTCTTCAATCAATGCCAGCAGATGCAGAGAGGGAGTCACAAGCACGTGCAAATCAGGAAAGACAAGAGATTGAACGCAAAAGACAGGAAGGAGGTGACAGTGACTGGCGTTTGGATCAGAGATGGGGCGCTCCAAACGATTCTCCGTTGATGGACAAGAAAGGTAAACCGCTTAGGCCCTTCACAATCTTGCCCGGTGAAGGTAATTCGAATCGCGGTGCAGGCAGTCTAGGAACAGCACAAAGCCAATTAGATGAACGAAGAAGACTTCAATCACAGGTTTTTCAGCAAAGTCATCGTTTGCCAACAATGACTATTGATGAATATCTCGAAGAGGAACAAAGACGTGGAAATATTATCCAGGGTGGAGGACAAGCATCTGCAGATAAGCCAACAACAAAGGAGACTTTGGCTCTACGATCTGAAGGATATGGCGTTGGAACACGTGAAGCCGAAGATGCAGAAGAAGAAAAACGTCAAAAAGCGAATGATTGGGATGACTTTGCTGAGGCAAATCCAAAAGGAATTGGTAATACAATGAACAGAGGTTGAACCTCGTTTTTTCTTTCTAATTGGAGGTTGTGTTGTATTATACAGTGCTAAATGTATGATATTATTCATCACAAAAGAACGATTTTGCCTGTTGCGATTAAATGTTGAATGGATCGGAAGCGGACTAAATGCACCGAACCTTTCTCGAAATGTACCAGTAACTCGATACTGCATTGAATATGGGAAATATAAAGGTCAGCATGCATTCATCGTGTAGAAGCACTATACTCTTTCACGTACCCTGGGAATCTGAAGGTACCGCATCCCTCTATGCAGTGCACAAAGACAGGTGCATCGAGGTCAGGTCTTGTTACTAGAAATTTCGAAGTGAGAAGTGTGAGGTGAGTATATGATAATGCGTGATGGTGATGATAGAAAACATACCCATATCACCTCTACCGCTAGATCCAGAAGCAGCCCTATCCTCTAGAGATTGCATCGTTTCCGGAAGGAAGTCCAAAACGGAAGAATGAAAGTGCTGAGAGCGTATTTGATTGAACCTGATATATAAGATTATCAGATAGTCAATTAAGATATGTAATGCTTACTGTCATTTACTGAATACTCACTTTACCGCATACCCCCTTTCTAGTTCGGATAGATTGGATTTACTGATAGGATCTTGACAGATAAAAGCGGCATTCTGTTCAATTTTGTCCAATCTACAACGAAGATAGCTACGTAAAAGCCATCGTGCTCGTTCTACATCTAGCTCAACCAAAGCTAGCCTTATATGTTCTTCTTCTGCTGTTCCTGAATCAGCTGCTAAAGAATCAATTATATTCACTTGTTCTTCAATTTGCGAACAAACTCCATCAACCGCTTCTCCTTGCCATGGTAATAAAGCCGGCGCTGCCCGTTCATTCGCCCAGGATTGTCGTAGAATAGCAATTGGCGCTTGTCGTTGTAGCGCTAAAGTCTTTTCTGTGGATACTCCATTCATATCTATTTCAAGGTCGTCATCATCATCATCGAAATTTGGTCTTTCACTACTCTGTTGACCTCCTTGCGGCGAAAGCATAGCAGCAATCGGATTGGCTCTTTTTGTCGCGCTGCTATTCCTCACCGGTGTGGAGTTGGAAAGAATTCCAGTCTGACGAGATGGGCCGGCGAATTGTTCATCATCGTCATCGTCTAATGAGAAGAAATTGGACATGTTCCTCAATATATAGGCTGATGGAAGTGTGTTCAATAAGAGCGAATGTGTTGTGTTACTCTTTGTCGTGTAAAGTGATTTTCTGAAACGCGTGACTTATTTGCAGCACTTTCTTACGCGTTTGAGAAGCATAGAGATAAAGTCTGCATACACTCAAAAGTGACAGATTACATATATTAACGTTTTTATCGTTGCAATCAACACCAACACTTCTTTTTTATTTTTAATTAAGGGTAGGAAATACAGACGCAGATGGCATAACGATGGTCGAAAAGCACGGGGTTGACGATTCGATTGAGGTGATCAATGGCTTAGATGAGCCAAACAAGCGTGCTCGTCATGAAGATGGAGAATTAAATACGGACATCAATGCACCTGTCACAAAAGATGAAAATGATATCGAAGAGCAAGATCTCAGTATGAGACCTCGAATTGGCGGATGGATATTAGGAGAAGAGGCACCAGAAGCTGAGACCGTTCTACTAGATTTTGATGTAAACGGAGATCCACAAGAGACAGAAGAAAAGGTATGGGAAATTCTAAGAAAAGGAAGCGGAAAAGGAACACAAGAAGAAGCAGAAAGTTCACTTATGGCAAAAAATGCTTCTCAAGCTTCTGCTCCCGATCGGATACTTTCTCGTAGATCTCATGCCGGTACTCCTGTCGCGAATACACCGCCTCCGCCCACCCGTCGCTCCAGACGATCAGCAGCACAAAGAGAACAGCTAAATGAGGTAACAACCACAATCGAGGAACTTTCACAAGCACGGACAGGAGATTTGGACGCTGTGGACTCTCAACCTGCTTCTGCATCCATCGATCTTGTTACCTTGTTAGACAACAATTCGACGGTCGTTGTACCTGCTTTGATTCAATTGGTTGAAACTTCCGCATCTATACCTGGCTTTCTCAAATCTGAAATCATTCGGGTTCTACAGACCAAGACTCAAGACTCTCAACAAGCGAATAGTTCAGGTAGTGAAACACAAGATGATGGCTATCTTAAAACAAAATCGCAGTGGGCATTCGAGCTAGGCAAGATTATCGATGACAAAGTCATAAGTGGACCAGAAGTTGTAGAATCAGACGATGAGGCGGATCGTTTCATTTTGATGGTGGGATCAGCCTCTCTCGAGACAGATGGATATGTTGCAGAACGTGCCACAAAGCAAAGGGCGAATGATTTGCGTTCAGACGTGCGAACTAATCCTTGGTTTAATGCTCAAGGACAACCATTCAGTGTGATTTACCGAATGCCGATACATTTTGCTGCGGATCACTCTAGTGGAAATGTATCATTCGCAACGCAACAGAATTCGCAGGAAAAGTCTATTCAACAACAAGAGATGGAAGATTTACGCGAAGAGCGCGATCGACTAATGAAACAACTGGCAGCTAGTATGGAAGATACGAAATCGGCCAAAGAGCAGTCCACTCTACTTAAACAATTGTACGATGAAGCATCTCGATCGAACATGGAAGCTGAGATTGAATCAGATCGATTGAATGCCGAAAATGTACAGCTAAAAGCCCAACTTTCAGAAGGAATGGCTAGCGTTCGGTCTTTTTCAACAGCAAGGGTGACAAATTTAGAACAAAAGGTGCAACAATTGACTGGTCAAGTTCATTTGCTGACTGAACAAAATCGTTTGACGGGCGATGATATCAGACGTAAAGCGGCTTTATGGGACGCAGCCGAAGCCAGAGAGCAAGAAAGACAGGCAGAATTAGCAAGACGACAGGCTAAACGTGAAACCGAAAGAAGAGCACTGCAAGAGCAAATACTAGGGAATGAAGTGAGTTTTGAACCTCTCAAAAAGCCGCATGAATTATTTTTAGAAGTCGATCTGGAAAGAGAAAAGATTGATGTAGATGCTAAAATAGAGCAAGAGAAAATAGAAAAGATGGAAAAAGCACAACAAACGCAAGAAGATTTGGGTATTGTCGATGAAGATGATGAACTCGCAGCACTTCAACGTGAAGCAGCAGAATATGGAGCATTAGATACACTATTAGATGAGGGAGACCGATCGCGTCGATCGAGAAGGCAAAGAAGAACACCGGCTATTCCGCAAGATGAGTCTTTCAAAGCGGAACAAATCCAGTCAACTGAAGAATTGGCTGAGACTATAAATGATAATCAAACTCAAGCTTTATTATCAGCTTCAAATGAACTTGAAGATCAATTAGGATTCGTTAATCAATCGGTCAATGATTTCTTCACATCAAGCGAAGATCAACAAGGTTTATCACACGTGCAGTAATAAAATCTTTATCTCACCTATGTATTCTATTCTGGAATTTCATATGCGGGGCCCCGATAGATTTCACTCTGTTTATGTACGACGTATCTCCATAATATCATGTATACTATATGCACTTACATATGTATGTTACTACCTACGTCACGCATCCTTGATGATATTAGGCAACTTAAAAAATTCAGAGGGCTGATCTTTTAGGAAACTTCATAAACTTTCAAACTTCAATCAAGCAGGCAGAAGAGGAGGCTCACGCACGATTGACATCTCTCTGTCTTGAGAAAAGTTTGAAACTTCTCTAGTTGAAAACGCGTTCAAGACTGGTAAAGTGCATACGCCACTTTGACCCCCGTGTGTTGCATGCCTGGCAAAGGGCGTCAAGGTATGCAAGACCAAAAAATAAAAACGCGGGGAGGTACTGTGGTCAAAATTTAAACGTAATAGCCCGGCGTAGGATGAAATTTTATGAAAATTTGATTTTCTTTTAGAAAAATCTTATACACAACATTTCTTTGCTTTCAAGACATATGCGCAGTTGATTACCTTCTTCCAACACAACCATCATCATCGTACAATCATCAATCAATCTGCTTTCGTTTGCTCAACATATATTTACTCTCATTCTTTCTGCAAAGTAGACGGACATCTTAGTCGTCGAAAATATCTCATGCAGCTCGTTCGGGGAACATTGATCACCTGCGACGCGCCTGTCAAACAAATCATTTCCGCTTTGAACGATCAATTTCAAGGACCACAAAGGTTCGTTATTGAAGATTTGGACGAAACAAACGTTTTAATTAAATCTGATCGTCTTACTTGGTTACGTCAAGAGTTGGAACGTGAATTAGAAAAGAATACTTGGAGACCTGAAGAAGTTAAAATTGCAATCACGACAAGAGAAGGAGCAAATTAAACAAAAATGAGTGTTGCAAGATCGGCCATTTTGGCCAGCATGGCAAATTCTGTCTCTTCTCAAGAAACTAGCTCCACTTCCACTTTATTACCTCCAGAAATCCTTTCGCAAATTTTCTTGGAAGTCGATCCACATACACTGTATACATCTGTTCGTGCCTTATCACGCAGTTGGAAACAATGCGTTGAAGATCGTTTAATGGCAGCCGAATTTGAAACGGGTCGTTGGAGAGTAGGACTTCGTGTTGTGCGTAAGCCAAAGATGGGCGCAGCTTGGCGTGGCGGTCGTGCAGGTGGTCGTGGAGTAGATGCACCTGGGGGCAATTGGAATGACGTACATTCTCGCATTCGTCAACGTGCTCAGGAGCAAGGTTTGGATGAAGAGCAGCTTGTTGAACAAGCACGTCATGCTTTCGCAATCAATGTAGCTGCCCGATATGGCTCTTTGGAAGATGAAATGGAACCTGCACTATCTGGACAAGATCAAACGTTTAATCATGGCGCACCAATCGTGCACACCATTCCTATGCAATTCAGGCGCTACGACAAAGCATCTACCACATTGCAATTCCATACTCCAAACGAGGAATTACATGCCTTGTTTGAAAAAGAGACAAGTAGGCTCGATTTGGACTTTGGTATCATTTGGCGTTTCCCTGGTGATGGTCAAGATGACAGAGAAGAGTGGGGCGATGCAGATCCGGAGAATGGTTGGTTGAGCCGCTTCTACTGCTCTTCGTTCGATACAAAGCGGATTGAAGATTCCGCTATTTCATCTCAATCAGTCAATCTACGATCTACACCTCTAGCCAGACGTGTACGCCGAGCAATCACTCGTGCAGATGATGCAGGTGAAGTAGAAGATGATGATATTGATGCAACAGAGACTTCTTTCGACCCATCGGCTCCTCTAGAATGGAGTGATCGTGGACATGAATATGCTGCTCTTTCACTTTCATTAGGAACTGAATTCTTTGTCAGACGATCTGCTCGCGCAAATCACCTTTTGCGTCGATTGGAAGCAGAAGTGGAATCAGCACGAAAAGCAAGGAAAGAAGCAAAGAAGAGACGTTCGAATTTGCAAAGCAATCGTTCATCGCAATGCTCGACACCCTATCTACGCAGCCCAAATAGAGCGCTTATGCCTGTTGATGCTTCGAGCTCTTCATCTTCGCTAGAAGTTCCCGTTTTACGTCTTCATCAAAGATTGGTAGCGGTCAATTCTACCAATAATTCGACAAGAGCAAGTACTCCTTCTACAGGTAGCGTTTGCTCTTCAGGAACTTGTACGCCCTCGACGTCCAATACGCCTGCATGGAAGCTTGACAGGTCTGCTTCTTATGCTGCTATTGCATCAACACCACCCTCAAATTCTCACTCAAGACGTGGTTCTTCGAGCAGTAGCGGTACAAGGATTCTTCGACCGGTTCATTTTGGTACACCAAAAGAAAGTCTTGCTCCTCTTCCATCAGTAAATGCGAGTGGATATGCATCTGTCCAACATCAAAGCTTAGCCGATAGTAAAGAGGAAGAAATGAAAGCAGAAAAGGAGGAACATATGACTGGAGATGTAAGCATGTTGAGCGAAGACGACTCTTTCGATTCAGAGTCTATGACAAGATCAACTTCATCGAAAGGATACGCATCCAAGGTTGCTATTTCAAGTCATCATTCCGTTCCGCGCTGTCATTTCTCTGCTAGATTGGTTCGCATCGGTTCTCAGCCTCGTTCAACCAAAGAATGGCAAGGTGGTGATTCTTATGGTCGTAATGCCGTGCGTCAAGCTGATCTACCTGCTCAAACATCTGTCGCTCTATGGGAATGGTGCCGCTAGGAGGCTCACGATTTGATTTGATTTGATTTTCTTTCAATTGTGATGCATTGAAGTAGGAGTATCCTTGGATGCAAACCACCTCCTCTTCTTCCTAGCGGCTATGATTAGTGGTGAGCGTGTGGCAATCATAGAGCTCATAGACCCATAGATTCTCTTTTTCTTCCTTTATCATTAGCATTTATTACTGTACTTTTATTATAATTTAGCAATACAAACATCATTTTGAATATTCAGCGTGTGAGTGCATTCAGTGTGTCATTAAGGATTGCATTGCGTACGGTGCGCATCGCGATACGCCTGTTTTGCTCCACAAACCATGAAAGCGGTAGTGGAATTCTTGGGCTTATCTTGACTTTTGTGGGCTTATGCATGTCCTTATTTTTCCTACATTACGCGTGTTTTAAAGCGCTGAGCATGACTGGAAAGTTTAGTCCTAGTTTCTAGATGAATGAAAAGTGATAAATGATCTTCCCGACCTCATCCATTCTGACAGATCCAACCTCTTGCTCGTATTTTTGATATTCAAAAACGAGTGATCAATTGATCAAATTGATGAAGGCGGGTTCTGAGGAGAAAATATATCAGCATGGATCGTTCTCCGGCTCTTCAGCCGACGCTCGGAGGAGGGGGAAGTAATAATAATAATAATAATAATGGCATAGGAGGAGGAGGTTCAGGAAGCGGTGGAACAAATGTCGTTGGAAGTAATTCTGGTAGTACATCATCAACAAATAATTCAACACCATCCCTTACACCTGGAAAACCTTCATTAAGCCAACAAATTCTACGAACTTTTCGACCTCGTGCTTCAGTAACGGCTGCTCCTTTTGTTTCTTCAGCGACTGCCTCACCTATGGCAAGAGCTATCGATCAAAATGGAATTGCAGGAACACAAATTTTGAGTCCGATAGATTCAGATCAATTAATTACTAAATTTTCTACCGCTGCCAATGACGCAAATTTTACCATTTCTGGAATTACTCCACAACAGGGAAAAGCTGCAGCTTCGCTCTCTTTAGATGATTACAAAAGTCTGTTGAAGGATTTACGAAATTTGATTCCAAACAAGAACGGAACGAGTTCTTCGCAAAGTGCACAAGAACGAGAATTGGCTTTTCAGTATGCTTTAAGTGCAACACAAACATTATATGCGGCGATAAAAACAGTAACCGAAGCTGAGGAAGCAGCGAATGATGCAGAGGATATCGATTGGAATA
Source organism: Meira nashicola (assembly GCA_001600355.1). NCBI lineage: Eukaryota > Fungi > Basidiomycota > Exobasidiomycetes > Exobasidiales > Brachybasidiaceae > Meira > Meira nashicola. Next base: position 5,370,112 of record BCJU01000001.1, on the reverse strand, counting down.
CCCATCAAATGATTCAACCTGGTCCTCCACAAGCTGAAGTATTTAGAACATGCCTCTTACTCTTGACGCAGGCAAAGGCTGGCCTACTACCACTCACTTTCTGTTTGTCAATCTGTGAATTGGTAACGGCAAGTGTTCACTTATCGGATTTGCGTGCAAATCGGGCAACAAAGGCAGCAAGGGAAACGAGAAGTGGTGCTCCTGGCTCACAATCATCAAAAGCACTGGATGCTGACCCTCCTTTAGCTAATATAGATCGAGCGGCTTTGTATGCGCTCGTTTGTCACCTTTCCGATCATACGCGCGGGAACTCTCTCCCGAGTAAGGAGAATAATTACGAAACCCGATTACCTGCACTTCCGATGCAATTGAGAGCTTTGGAAGTACTTTCGTATGAAGGAAGAGATGTGGCAAGTTTTCCAGGCTTGCTTGAATTCCTTGGAGATGGTCTTTTAACGACTTGGGAAGAATTGCAAGTACTAAGAAGGGTAAGCTCAAGGGAGATTGTTGAAGGAACAGCCAACAATATCACGCCAGAGCAACAGGAAGAGCAAACCATAATTCTGGAGCAACTCACTCTGAGAGAATGGACTGTGTTGTCATCCTTGCACATGATCACATCTATCATCAAATTCTCCTTCTCAAAGCTTGATCTAGGTAGCGTGGAAGATGTGTTGACGCATGTTGCTGATATGATGCACAACTCTACTTCAATTACCTATACAACTCAGAGAGCGACATCCAAAAGTCGAGGCGAGCAACAAGAGCGGCGTGAAGCACATAAAAGTCGTTCCAAATCTAAAGAACGTCGTCCATTGACAGAAGGATATGATTATTATGGACTAGATACTTTGAACCAATCCGATACACCCACTCCGAATGCCACACCCCTCGGAGGAATGACTCCAAGGATGGGACCGACAGTGAATACGACGACAACAACTGGGACGACCGTTGCTCCCATAGCTCTGGCTACTGTACCTCCCGTTTCATCGGTAGGTGCTGCTGCTGCCGCGGTGCTTGCCAAATCCGAATTGAGGCCCGATCTCAAAAGCGAAGATACTCGACCGATTCTGCAAGAAACAGATGTACGCGCAGTGATCAAGCTTATCGACTCCACTTTGCGATTCGGCTTCATGCCTCCTCGGAGTGTGAATGGTGTAACGAGTACCATTTGTTGCATTTTGGGTCATCATATCGTAGCGCCAAATAAAGAGTCAGATTGGTCAGAATTGGCAAACGGTGTGCTAGCCAATCTTTTACGAAGCCATTGCGCCAATGCTTCGATTCGATGCGCAAGACAAATATTGATGGAAGATCCAAAAGAGCATGATCATCAGATTACATTGTTATGTGGTGCAGTAGAATATTTACGCGGAGCTTTGTTGTTGGTTGCACAATCCGACGAACAAAGAGGTTCAAGTGCTACACAGACACTCAATTCGAACGCAAAATCTAATTCTTCGTCGAAAGAAGATGCCCTTGCTCCATACATAACCGTTCCTCTCCTCATACCTGCCCTTTCTGGAGCACTTCGCCGTCATGCTGACGTTCTAGATATACAAGTTTTGAATCTCGTTTCGGAAATGCTTCCGCTCAAGGAAGGTCGTCATATTCTAGGCAGTCGATTGACGCAAGATGACTGGGATTTATTATTGGATTTACCCGGAATTGCAAAACGTCATTTACACGACTTTCATAAGAAACTCGGAAGGCATGCTTCTCTATCGCATACAGATCAGATCGAAGCTTCCACTCCTGCTGTGATTGAAGCGATGCTCAATCTTGTTAGCCGTTTGAGGTTGTCCGATCTGAGAGCAGTTGAAGAAGGTAAAGAGAGCGGGAACGAATTACCATGGACACCAAAGCTGGCTTCCTTGTTACTTTCTCTGGCGCCATTTTTATCGGACGAGATTATTGTAGATCTGGTAGAGTATTATAAAGCAAGGCATCTGTGTTTACCATGTACAACGGACTGGATACCGAACGTACGCTCTCTTCTCAACGCACTTTTCCATCGACATGAATTACTAAAAAATATAAAGATGAACGGATCGCGATTTTCTCGTACATCAACAGAGATAGGCGGAAATTTAGCACGTACAACGCTGGTCAAGTTTCTATTTGAACATGTCTACGAAACTGTGCAAGATCTTCCAAAGCATCGATCTGCACTATTGCTCGGTGTCATTTTACCTTTGGCACAATCAGCTTTGGCTTCTGAAAGTGATCCGTTCGTCGAAGCGACTATGAGACATGCTCTGATAGATGCAGCTGTGACTGCCATTAGTACGACTGGTGCTGCTGCTTCACAGTATGATGAAGAGAATACAAGTATAAGCGGTAGTACAGAGAACATTGGTTCAAGCGGAAATGACGAAGAATCAAGTGGGAATGCAATCTTCAATGAAATAATCGAATTACATGGTAAATTGGCACGATATGCCGCTTCGAATGATCAAGCTGCAAAGGATTCAACAGCCAATCAACATGTCTCATTCGTTGATCCACCGGGATCGCATGAACATAAGCCGACTTCTCGAACTCACTCGCGTAATAGTAGCGCAAGTAATGTGTTCGAAGTACCACCAACCACGAACCAAAAACCGGGGGCTGCAGCGGATGCATCAATCAATATCAAGAAGTCAAAGGCTGTACAATCTTCTTTAGATTTGATCGCAATCTTCCAACGACTTGCTTTTTCTTCACCATGGGTCTTGTTGCCTACATCTTCGAGGGCAAAGAAACAAAGTGAAAAAGTACAAAGATTGACATGGGAGAAGCGTGCTCGGACGGCTTCACTTGCCATTTTTCGTATTTTGCTTGATCTCATCAAACCCGCCACTTCTACACCTAATACAACCGGTACTGGGGAGGCAAGTGCAACAACCACATCTTCTAGCACATCTATAGCATCAACTCCAGTGCGACTGGCAATTCTCCAATGGCTCGTACGTCTACGGACAGATAGAGAACATCGAATTTATGTCGTGGGAGATCTACAGGACCTGATTGCGCCTGCTGCCAATACTCTCCGACGTGGGCCGCTAGCTGCACCGACTGAAGCGGAAATGGAACCAACATCAATAACAGTAGAAGCAAATGGATCCGATAGGACCCGTTCGACTACTCGTCGTGATACAGTTTCTACTCGTGATGGTGGGCGTGATCCTAATAGAAGTCGATCTGCTGCTGAACGCTCGGCTTCACGTATAAGAGAAGTTTCTCGTGAGCGTGAACGAGGAAGGCGAGAACAAACAGCAGGATACGCCAACGAGAATGCAAGCGGTGCATTTCGTCTACGTAGTCCGAGTCGTACTCGTAATCCCGTGGTAGGAGTGGCGAATTCAGTGGCATCAGGATCAACCTCAACAGCACCTATCAGCAAGAAAAATTCGGAGCCATTGTGGAGAATGCCTGAGCAAATCTTGTTCGACGTACCCCCGATCGGATGGCGAAGTGATGTGGTATTCACATATATGCATCCTGAATCTGACAGAGACGCACATCATCACCATCATCATCGTTATGCTTCGATGGAAGAAGGAGGCGCAGCTCCAATTCCAATGCCAATTTCGGAATATTTGGCAACATGCATCATTTTATTGACGCAAGACAAAGAATGGGATCTTGTCTCTTACCTTTTAAGTCATCTTCCCCATCAATTGGCCAATAAACATTTAGTATGTGGTCCAAAGGCACAGAAGCAGGTGTTGGCATTGCGGCAAATACTGACAAGTCAAATCTTGGATCAAAAATTCATCAATCAAGTCACCTTACCTGATGACGTCAAAAAGTCAGATGTATATGCAGTAGCATATGGTACTTTGGCAACTTTGATCAGTTACCGCGCTCTTTTCAGTAGATCACAACAAGATGAGCTTGTGGAAGCTTTCATGGCAGGTCTCAACAAATCTTCAAACACTGCTCAGCCTTGCATTCGCGCTTTGACCGTTGCCTGCTATGAACTGCAAAAGAGTATCAATCGTCATCTACCAAAAATGTTGGTCAAGATGACAACAGTGATGTCGTCAAGTACAATGAGTGTTCACATCTTGGAAATGATTGCCGCTATCGGTAGCTTGCCAAGTCTTTATGCTAACTTTACCGAGACCGATTACAGGCGCATCTTTGGAATCGCTTTGCAATACATTCAATATCACAATCAACGTAGTGCCGAAGAGGATGCTCGATCAAGTGCGACCGCCTTTACGTTGTCGCAATATGTGATCATGTTGGCCTACTACAATATCTCGTTATGGTTCTTAATTGTCAAATTGCCTGATCGTATCAAATATGTAGAAAGTATTCGAAAAGGTTTATTGCTTGCAAACGAAGGAAGGACAAGAGTGGCCGATCAAACAGAAGTTTGTTTTGATTTCTTAGCACGATACACGCATAGCAATGCTGAACCAAGACCCCAGCAGTCATTCCTCAACCATATCGTCAAAGCGAAAGGACAAGGCGTGCACAATAGTGGATCCGCTTTGACTTCTGGGCCAGGCGCAGCAAGTAATACGAACATCAAACACTTTTTGTACGGAAAAGGTTTGCTTTCTATCTCTACTTTGGACAAGAATGGATGGGCTGAAATTTTGGTAAGAAGACCTTCTGGTACGATGGGTTTATTGTGCAAATTGGAAAATGTTCCCATCTTTCACCTGCCTGATGAAGATGAAGAAGATGTGGACTTACCAGCAGCTATGATGATGAATCGCAATACAAAACAAGAAGTAACAACATCTGGTCACAATTCCTTGGCAGCTTGGGTACGAGAAAAATTACATGAGCATGAAATGCAAAGCAGTGAACGTCCTTTGGGGCCACCACGTCATGGTAAATCTCGAAAACCTAGATCGAGCTCGTTCACTTTAGATGAACGCAATTCGCAAGCAAAGATTACGTTTAAGAAACAGGATATCGATGCATATACAACTGCTACAGAGGCAGACGTCAGTCACGGCAGTGAGCATGGATTATTGCAACCAGAATCTGAGGAGTTAAAGGCGACGATGAAACGTGTGCTTGCAGATACAACCTCTGATGGTCAAGGATTGACTGTGCCAGAGAAGAGCAACGATGCTTCGGGCTCTGATGCGACCGTCATGCCAGCGACTACGTCAAACGGCACTTCAAATGAGAAAGGTGCTAATGCTGGCGATGCTGTAAAAATACGATCCACAAATACCCGTAACGAACACGCTTTCGATCCTGGCTTCTTGGCTTTGCAACTGTCCGCTTACCCTGATATATCACCATCCAATAAACCTCCGCTTCTCTTGCCAAATGAAGCTTGGGTACAAAGAATGGTTAGAGCTGTTGATTTGACGCCAACAGTGGATTTCCATCGAATTGGTGTTTTATATGTGGGAGCAGGTCAAAGAAATGAGAAAGAAATCTTGGCAAACCGTAATGGTTCTAATCGATATGCTCAATTCTTACGTGGGTTAGGGGATTTAATTACCTTACGAGGTCAAACAGCAGTTTACACTGGTGGTTTGGATACCCACAATGACGAACATGGCAAATATGCATACGTTTGGGGAGATGATATTAGTCAAATCGTTTATCATACAACAACATTAATGCCAAACGATGAAGTCAATGATCCAATGTTTGCTCGCAAGAAGGCTTTGATCGGAAACGATTGGGTGCGTATTATTTGGAACGAATCCGGTCTAGAATACGATCCTCAAACGATTCGAACGCAATTCAACTACGTCAGTATCGTCATTTCTCCCAATTCTCGAGGTGGTGCTGAATTGGGTAGCGTTAGTGCAGTTGATACAATCTTTTATCGAGTTTCCTTGCAATGCATTGAAGGTTTACCAAATTTCGCTCCAGTTGGAGATGGACAATTGGTTTCTGCAGCAGTGTTGCCTAACTTTGTTCGAATTTTAGCTCTCCATTGTAGTTTGGTGAGTCAAATATTTGTCGCTACTGGCGATAGACAAAGCGGGCAATCATTTAATTATACATCAAATTGGGTGTCAAGATTGCAACACCTTGAACGCGCTCGAACAAAGATCGAATCCGATACGGCAAAAGCTGCATCTGCTGAAACAGCTACCGATGCTACGACGTCCAATAGTATTCGCAATGAGGATGAAACTACACCTCGTGAATCGAATGGACAAGATGAATACTTTAAAAGTGCTCCTAAAGTGGTGAGCGCAAGTGATGCAACTGCTTATAACATTTTACGATTTTGATGACGATTGTACATCATGAATAATTGTGTAATTATAAAGTACAAAATATGCTACATCTTTTTTTGCATGAATGAGATGCAGTCATTCTACTTGTAAACGATCTTGCTCTCCTATCGCTTTGAGTTTTCTTCGAACGACGGGTAAGATTGGACAACTTTCCGTATCTGCTTTTGAACCTTTTTGATTGTAAAATCGTGCACAACATCGGTACAAATCATCGATCAAATGAGAACACTTTTCTTGATTTAAGTTCTTTTGCATACATGTTTGGATGGCACATGCGTGTGGATTGCATGGACTGTCGGAATCTAGTGCATCGGATACCATTGTGCTCGTGAGGGAATGATGTCTTGATGGTCGAGGTGAAGAGAGAAAGGAGGTGGAGTATTGTGCAGGAAGATTCTAACCCTGTGAGCTTAAGCTAACGTGCAGCGCGGCGCCTCACGCACGCAAGCAGCCTGGAAGGCGGGTTATAGTGTATATAATGAGTGATTGTGCCCTGTGCGTTTTTGCTCGCTCAGGAGTTGCATAGTTCTATTGAAAATCTCCGAATTTGTTACAGTGAATCACCATCATCCATATAAAGCGTGCTGATAGATTGACAAAAATGTCAGCATCAGGGCAACGTGAAAGTGTCTTTCCTACAAGACAAGTACTTAACGGAACAAAAGGTAGATTAAAAGGAGCACAAACTGGACATTCACTTTTAAAACGAAAAGCAGATGCATTGAATAAAAGATTTAGAACGATTACAACAAAGATTGATGAAGCAAAACGAAAGATGGGTAGAATAATGCAATTAGCAGCATTCTCTTTAGCTGAAGTGAATTATGCAGCAGGTGATGTTGGTTATATGGTAAGAGAAAGTGTAAAAAATGCAACTTTTCGCGTTACAACAAAGGAGGAAAACGTTTCTGGTGTTTTGTTGCCCAGTTTTGAAGCCCATGCCGAAGGAGGTTCTCAGGGTAAGTGTAGGATGGGTTAAATTTGATCGTGCATATTCTGACTTTTTCTTTCACTTTATAGAGTTCTCTTTGACCGGTCTATCTCGTGGTGGTCAACAAGTCGCCAAAGCTCGCGATACATATACCAAAGCAGTGAAAACATTGGTCGAATTGGCAAGCTTACAAGTGAGTAAATTAGTGTTTTATGATTTTGTCATCGAATAGTCTACTGACATTTTCTTTTTCTTATTACAGACTGCTTTCGTTGTGTTGGACGAAGTGATTCGAATGACTATGCGTCGTGTTAATGCTATCGAATACGTCATCATTCCTCGATTGGAAAATACGGTTTCGTACATCATCTCTGAATTAGACGAGATGGATAGAGAAGAATTCTTCCGATTGAAAAAGGTTAAATCGAAAAAAGAACGTGCACAAGAAGAAGAAGAAAAGAAGAGAGATTCGGCAAAGAACGAAAATGGAAATCAACAAGTTACCCTATCTAGTGGAACAGAAGGCGGAACAGATATGTTAAACGAAGGAAAAGATGAAGATGTCATTTTCTAGTACTACATTCTTCTCTTGCATCCTCATTAATTTTCTACCTCTTTATATCTCTCAATCATACGTATTCATATGATGAATATACATATAGTCCTATACAGATAGTGAAAGCGGTTGTCTTTATTTTGAATATGATAACCCGCTAAATGTTGACAGTGGCGCGGGGAGGAGATTATATTATCCCCACTTTTCATATCGAAAGTTCGCATTTTAGCGTTAAGAATAATTTCATGCACGCGTGACTTCCATTTTAAACTTTTTTTTTTATCAATCATCCTTTCAAGAAGTTCCATCTCTCTAAAAGCAAAGTTTGGATAAAAGGAAAAGTAAAAATGACCAAATATGTGCCTGTGGCCGAACAGAGCGAAGAGGATAAAAAGTGGATGAGGGAAGCTTTGGCAATGGCACAAGAAGCATTTTCTGCTGCCGAAGTTCCGGTTGGTAGCGTTTTCGTTCGAAATGGTGAACTGATTGCAAAAGCTAGAAATCGAACGAACGAATTAATGAATGCAACAAGACATGCAGAACTAGAAGCAATAGATTATATTCTTTCAATCTTTCCACCTAAAACTGAAAATTTTCCTTTATCGCCGCATTCTGGACCGCAAGGTGATAATCCATTCGCCGAAACAACTTTATACGTCACTATCGAACCTTGCATCATGTGTGCATCAGCATTACGACAAGTTGGAATAAAGAGAGTTTGTTTCGGAGCGGGAAATGAACGTTTTGGTGGAAATGGTAGCGTTGTACCTGTTCATTCAGATCTAATGCTAAAAAATGCACCACCGTACGAAGCTGTTGGAGGATTTTATAGAGAAGATGCAATCATGCTATTAAGACGATTCTATCTAACAGAGAATGTATATGCACCTAATCCAAGAAGCAAAGCAAAACGTGTTTTGAAAACAGTCTTTCAACCGCCTGGAGTCTCAATGCATGGACCTAACGGACAAAATTTGAAAAAATCTTCTTCCCGTCAACGTAATCTATCAGGGAACGGAACTCGAAGCAGCACGCCTGGAGGTACAAGTGATGCAAGTGGTAGCGGTGCAGAGGCAATGTCATCCTCAACGAGCGCTCTTCCATCAAAACATCCTGTTGAAATTATCAAAAATAGTGCTGATTAATTCGCACTTTTCAGACAGACATTAAATAGAACTTCATTTGTACAATATAGATTCGACACATCTTTATGGCTTGCTTGTAATATTACATTCTGAAACTTGAAAACTGCGTGTGAAAAGATCTTTAACGAATGAGCAGATAAACGTTGCTACCAACGGCCAGATTGCTCAAATGACGGTAAGATCCTGTCAAGGCCAATAAAAGTCCTCCAAAGCTTGCATAAACGGTAACGATATCTGATGCTGAATCATCATATCTGTACACTTTTCCATACATCACATAATCGTATTCGTCTGCTAATCCGCTCGGTTTATCGATTCGCCATGCTTCTGAATCTTCTGTTGCTTCTCCTCTTCCTAATGTAGATGCGATGACGACTGTTAAATTTTGGCTAGCTGAAACTGGATAAATGTCTGTGGCGATATCGAGAGACATGTCCATACTTAGCGAAGAAGAGTGGGCAACGATACGGGAAACTGATCAAATTAGGATGGATAGGCGTTTAGTTCAATTGTGTGTTCGAATGGATGCTCATCAAAAATCAAAAACTTACCTCTGTCAAATTTTTTGCCATCCGGATCGATTGCCTTTACTGTGAATTGTGAGTCGAAAAGGATTGAATCAGACATTTTGCTTGAAGATTACCGGGATGAATGCGAAGAAGGCTTGTCTATGGAGATGATCGCACTAATTGACATCTTGAGAAGATCGACTACGAGCAAAAAAATAAATTTTAACTTTAAGGCATTCTTCCGGCCCTTTTTTAAGGCATACGCGCTACGCCTGCGACTGAGTGTGTGTGTGCATGCATCATCAGCCAAGCTTTTCCTTTGCTTGCATTCTTCTCTCATACAACAACCACAGCAATCCATCATGTCGACAGAAAAGTCAAAGGCATTACAGCCTCTAAAACCAGATGAACAAGAAGCAGTCATTTCTGCACGATTGGCTGTTCCTGATCGACCATTGCGAGGATTGATGGCAAGATTACAGGCAATCGCAAAGAGTGATGGTTCGGAAGAAGCTGCAAGTGCAATTGCATCATTTACCTTGGAATTAGAGGCATACGTTTTGAATTTATCACGTATAGAGGCTGTTGCTCAACAAACAACAGTTGAAGAAGTACGAAAGTATGATGAAAAAATACAAGCAATTACTGCAGAAAATCAAGCAACAATCGAATCTATCGAATCATTAAAGAAAGAATTGGTTAATGTACAACAAGATCGTAAGAATAAGCTAGAATATGATTCTATAGCAAGTGAAATTATGAAATACGGAACAAGGGAAGAATTACAAAATAGTTTGTCAAGCTTACAAGAACAAATAGACACTTTACATTCCGAATCGACCAAATATACAGAAATTATGTCAACATCGGAATCACGATTTGAGGGTATTGCTTCTCAATTGGAAGCTTTACGTGCAGAAGTTGGACATGAAGTGGGAGAACGCGAAAGAAGAGCCGTCGAACGTGGAGGAGAAAGTGACGAGGAGGAAGAAGCAAATGCCAATCAAAAACACGGAGAACCAAATGATGGTGGTATCGCTTTGGATGAAGAGGAAGGTGCAGTGACAGGTAGGAAATCTTCTCTCAATCCTTCAGCACCTTCTTTCAAGCCTTCGGGTAATGCTAGCAGATCGTCTACCCCAGGTCTATCAGGAAAGAGGGTGAACACGACTGGCGAGAAACGAACGCGGTCTTCAGCTCGAAGAGGTGGTGAGGAAGAACAAAGTGGTCGCAGTACCAAAAAGGTGCATCTTGAAGAAGGTGAAATGAGCGATGCAGAGGATGAAGAAGAAGAAGGGGCGGCATAAAATGAAACACATTTGTACTTTTACACAATACCCTTGCAATTGCAGATGTATATTACACATGATAAGTGAATTACTGTTACATGATATGGTCAAGCAGCGAAAGAGACTCTCTTCTTTGGTGTTTTGCGTTCTTGTGGCTCTGCCTCGTGAGAATCTTCCTCTTGTGGTTTGACATCAGCTCTCCTCCTCTTCGTTGGTAGACTCTTGGTTGCCTTTTGTGCTATCTTTCTGGCTTCTTTTCGCATGCGAGTCTTTTCTCTCTGGGCAGCAACTAATCCTGCTCGAATGCTTGATTTGGTCTGTGAGGTTTAGATATTTTAGTCAGATCATCGTCATATTCGTATGCCACCAATAGCCACTTACCAATGGTTTACTGCTCTGTCTCTCTGTTGTGTCTGAATTCTGTCTATTCGACTTATCTTCGGCTGAAACATTATTTTGCTTGTTATTCATTCCATTCTTTCTTCTGTTCTTCTCTTTTATCCAAGATTGTTTATCTTTTGCTTTATCAACCCTTTCTTGTAATGTATTTTCATGTTTGGCGGCTATATCATTCGATAATTGAACTAAATGATCTATTCCTAAAGATTCTGAGAACACCTTTGGTTTTCGCTTTATCTTTTCTTGTTTTGGCTTCTGCTGTACTCTTGCCATTTTGATGTATTTTGAATATTGACAACACGATGGTGGAGAGAATGATAATTTTGAATGATCGTAATCGGAATTCGGAATCTGCCGCTATTTTCTTGAAAATAGTTGAGTACCCTTTCAGTGCATTATAGTCTACTGCGTAAAATAGCAGCGCGGCGCGAGAAATTAAAAATATTTTTTTTGCTTCCGACCCAAAAAAAGAGAGTTGCATGCGGGCTTGTATTATTTGGTCTTAAAATAAGGAAGAACGCTTTAAAGTTGTTTTGGCATGATCGTGCGAGCATGCATTAGATACCACCATCAATAAGGGTTAGCAAGACCTATAAGTTTTCAGCAATCTTCGAATTTTAGTTTACAACCCTACTCAAATAGGTCCAGAAGCACGGCGAAAGATCAACTCGAATTAAAGCTTTACACGGACCTCTTCATATATGCACCAGGTGAAAATGGCGCCGAAAAAAGAAGACTATGATTCCGATTCAGATGCTTACAGCGATTCTGCTAGAGAAAATGGACCAGGTTCAACAGTTTCAGCTCCCGTCACAACATCATATCGTTTAATTCGCAATATGCCTGCTTCTTCAAGTTCGTCTACAAATGCATCAACACCTTTGACAGGTTCAGAAGGTGGAACGGGAAAGCATCGTAGAAGATCTTTTGATGTTGCTACGGCTGGATCAGCTTTGCTTAATGGCAACCGTGCTGTGAAACGTGAACAGATCTCAGGTGATGCGATCGAAGATGATATGGGCGCCGGATCTTCATCTGAAGGCGAAGAGGAAGGAGTTCCCCTAAACAAAGATGCAGCTACATTCAATCCTACAACTGTTACTGCTAATATGAGACATGCACTTCCAGCTAAACCAACAACACTTTCTGGTGCTGAAGAAAGCCGTGCAAAGCGTGCTAGAGTTGATTCGTCTTTGGTTCCTCAAATTCCAAAGATTCCCAAAACAACAATCGAGAAAGGTAATACGCCACGTTTAATCGTTGTCTTGGAACGTGCTTGTCTTGAATCTTATAAAATCTCTTCTGGAAGTGCCGGAGGTCAATCTGGTGGTGGGAATGGACGTAATAAAGATGGAGGTGAAAAGTTTGCTTTACTCAATTGTGATGATCATCAACGTGTACTTGCAAAAATGGGAAGAGATATTGCCGAAGCACGTCCTGATATCACTCATCAATGCTTACTAACCTTACTCGATTCTCCTTTAAACAAAGCCGGTCTTTTACAAGTATACATTCATACTGCTAAAGGTGTTTTGATCGAAGTGAACCCTCACGTACGTATTCCAAGAACATTCAAGCGTTTCAGTGGTTTGATGGTTCAATTGTTACACAAGTTGTCTATCCGAAGTGTGAAAGGAAGCGAGAAGCTATTACGAGTGATCAGAAATCCAGTCACGGATCATTTCCCTCCCAACACACACAAGATTACATTATCGTTTGATGCACCCGTTCAAAGATTATCAAGTTATCTACCAACAGTACCCAAAGATCACACTTTGGCAGTCTTTGTTGGTGCTATGGCACATGGTAAAGATAGCTTTGCCGATGACGTTGTCGATGAGAAGATCAGTATAAGTGAATACAGCTTAAGTGCTAGTGTCGCTTGTGGAAAATTCTGTTGTGCTTTGGAAGAATTTTGGGACGTGGTCTAATGCGGCCCTAAATAGGCAGGCTATTTCTTCTCACATATCATCCTTCTTTGTTTATATCTGTATTGTAATAATATCTTGTTTCTTTATAAGTAAGTGCATCGTGTTTCTTTGCCCATTATGCTGAAAGAGCTCTCATCTGATTGGGCTTATTTTTTTTTGGCGTTAGAAAATGTACGCTACAGTCTGCTTAGTCACAGGGCGTTTTCGGTTTTTGCGGCTAAACGCTGCATAAGAAAAAAAATATTCCCCCAAAGGAAAGATGGAGGTGCATACATGCTTCTCAGGCACCGAACTTCTTACAAGTGGAAAGTCTTGATCTTTCATACGTCATCTCACCTTCTCTCTTTACTTATCATCACTTCGGTAATCATGCTGGTAACAAGAGTTTCGCCTTATGCTATCGGCGTATTGCAAAATGCATCAAGATCCGCCCTTCTTACAGCCACACGACAAGAAGCAAAAAGACAGATTCATTCAAGCACAAAACCGATGATGAACAAAGCATTTAACGTTGCACAAGGAAGAAAATCCGTCAATTCTTTTCAAATAGAACAACCGCATAAATCATTTCATTCTTCAGCAAGACAGCAGCACGGAGGAATTGAAAGACCTGAGCCAGGAACAGGTATCAAAGTCACTTTTCGCGATAGCAAAGGACAAGATATCAAAACTGTAGAAGTCAATGAAGGGGATGACCTTTTGAGTATAGCACATGAATACGATATAGATTTGGAAGGTGAGTGACTGTATTCCTTCTGCAAGGCAAGTCAAAGTACATTTACTAACAGTATTCTTCTTATTATAATTGCACAGGAGCCTGCGAAGGAAGTATTGCATGTTCTACTTGTCATGTCATCCTAGATCCTGATGTATATGACAAGCTAGAGGAACCGGGAGACGACGAAAATGATATGCTTGATTTAGCATTTGGTCTGACGGATACGTGAGTGTCATATGAACCTCATTAGATGGTTTCGAACTCGTACTAATTCTTTCCCTGTTGTTCCCACTACAGCTCCCGACTAGGATGTCAGGTCAAAATTACCAAAGAATTGGATGGAATGGTTGCACAATTACCTAGCGCAACCCGGAATATGTATGTCGATGGTAAGTAGCTCAACAAAGATAGATTACTTTCAAAACCTAAGACTGACGACTTTTCCCTATTTATCCTTCCTTTTTAGGTGCAAAAGGTGGACATGGTCACTAGAATCGCATCTCATCAAAAAGCACACACCACTCAATTTGTTAATTAAAACATTTTCTCTGTATTGCAATATGAACAAAATTTTGCTTATTTGCCCGACCCAATCAACTATCTTCCGATGCGAACCACACGTTTGCGTTGTCGCCTGCTTAATTGTTGCATTGGATCTTTCTTTTTTGCTTCTGCAGCTTTCTTTGCTTCTTCGGCTGCATCTGCTTCTTCCTCATCATCGTCATCTCCACCCATACCCAAAGCACCCAACATTGATCCCATTGGACCCATTCCTTGCAATCCTCCCATCATACTGCCAATATCTGTGTTGAGAACGCCAGCAGATTTGATGGGTGAGAAAGAAGGCAATCTACCACAGGAAACGCTCTTCTTAGAAGCTTTAACTCGTTCATTTGCATCAATTCGGATCGGTTGACGATGACGAACTTTGGATTCTTTAGCGGTAGCATTCTTGTTATTCTGTTGTGAATTGGTTGATTTACCCTCAACTTTTTTGTCTGTCGTTGGTGGTGCCTTTGACTCTACCTTTTTCTTTGGATGAGCTGGCAATGGCGGTGGTACACCTCCGCATTCAGGTTGAATGGCAGCCGCAATAGCACGTAATAGCTCTTTCTTGTTTGTATACTTTTGATGTAAAGGTTTTCCGTCTTCGTTGAACAATTGTACCTTTATTCTACCTGGATTTTCCCAATCACGAGGATGTGCTTTGCGGGGTTCATGTACGTGGTATAATGTTAACTTTGAAGCCGCTTTTACCAAATTTTCGCTCTTTGGCCATAATGATGCTTCTTTGTATGCTACTCTACGACAACCTTTTTCATATCTTCTCTTTGCATCGAAGTAAATAGGATAAACTGTGATCCATTTCTTTTCTTCTGCTGATAATTCGACTGGTGGTGGTGCAGAAGCGGCTGCCATCATTTGTTGCATTCCGGGAGGCATTCCACCTGTTGGAAGTCCACTTGGACCTGCACCACCACCACCACCACCGCCTCCTCCTGCTTGCATTTGTGCCATCATTTGTTGCAATCCTTCCATTGACATTCCATCTGGTCCTGCGAATCCGCCTGCAGGAGGTGCGCCTCTAGAAGGAGCTGGAATGGTTGGCAAAGCGAACTGTAAGAGAGTGAAGGTCAAATTAGACAAAGAATTTCTCATTCGATCAATTAATCATATACTCACATCTGTATCATCGTCAAACTCTTCAATCGATCCTGACATCTTGATAATATGTTCAGGTTGGTATATGATAGCTGTATGCTAAAAGGAAGATCGCAGTATTGCCGAGCCAAGTAGTACATTTGTATTCTACTTTGACTATGAATATGAATAAGTGAAGTGACGCGTTCACGTGCTGCAGAGACTCTTTATTTCTCCACCTTAACGCTTAAAGTAACACATATTCCAACAAATCCTTATCCTTTCTCTTCCGATTAAAGTCATCTCGCAAGGATGAGTGGTACCGCACAAATAGCATCAACCAGAATACCTCAAACCAAATCAAGTATACCATTGCCAGCACTTTCACCTATACAATTCCCCGAAGGATCCACAACAAATGCACCTGTAAAACGTATTCAATCTGATGCAGATGTATCATTATGGAAGCATAGCAAAGCTAAAGAACAGATAATCTTATTCATTTCAAGATTATGTGAAAGTGCTGTTGGAAAAGCGACGATTTTGCGAATACGTGAAGAGGTAGGAGATGATATGATTGACAAGGTTTGGCTCTTATTGGATGAATTACAACACTGGACGAAAGAGATAGAGCCTCTCAAGACGCCGCAGAGGTATGGAAATTTGGCATTTAGAACGTGGGGAGATAGACTAGAAAAGAGGGTATCCGAACTACACTTGAAACTATTACCACTCTCTTTGCATGGCATAGTACCAGAGTTGGAAGAATATCTTTTAGGCTCGTTTGGTTCTTGGGTACGTCTAGATTATGGATCTGGACATGAATTGAGCTTTGCAGCTTGGCTTTGCTTTCTTTTTCGTCTTGGATGCTTTGAGGGAAAAAAGTCTGAAGAACGTCTTGCTTTGGAAATCATTCCTAAATATCTTGAAGTAGCATGGGGCATTCAAGATCGATATGGACTTGAGCCTGCCGGTAGCCACGGTGTTTGGGGATTGGACGATTATCAATTTATACCTTATGCTATTGGAGCTTCACAATTAAGGGATCAAATTGCATATCCACCTATCGCAGTAACATCTGTATCTCACAAAGTAGATCTCAAACCGGCACCAGCTGATTACTTGTTAGCATTCACACCTTCATCTTCACCTCTGCCAAATACACAGTCTCGTCTCGGAATAATACCTGGACCACCATTCGCCAATTTATATACAAGCTCAATCGCACGCATACATTCACTCAAGCGTGGACCATTTCATGAACATTCGCCTATCCTTCATGATGTTGCAAGTACGGTACCAAATTGGGTAAAAGTTCAATCTGGAATGATGAAAATGTGGGAAGCTGAATGTTTGGATAAAAGGCCGGTAGTGCAACATTTCCCATTTGGACAATATGGATTTATATGGCCTATCACTAGTGAAAATGATAGTCAGAGTGCCACCATTTCATCTGCACTTTCTAATCTCGCTCCCTCACAAGCTCAATCAAAATCCATAAATCTACCAATGCAGCCAACACCCGCTCCATGGGCTAAAGCATCAACGGGAGGAACTCCGATGGCGCCGACCGGAGCACCATGGGCTTCTGTATCCAGTTCTACTCCTAGTAACGGCTTTCGTGAAAGTCTTTCCGCTCCGACCACACGTTCAACTTTAGCCAGTTCGGGCTCAGCAGCTGCTACTGCGTCTCCTTTCGGTATTTTACCAAAAGCAGGTATGCCCAGAGAGCAAAAGAGGGATATAAATTAAGAAATGCATCACGGATTGACTAGCATGTAACATACAGTGTAAAATACGATAAGAATAACATTTCATTTGCTTGAAAGTGATGATCGGACTTAATCGTGGTTAAGCCACTATCTTTAGAAATTATGATGATTTATCTTTCTCTGTCTGACCGGGCCATTCTCATGGAAGTTCGGAAATAGCCAAGTCAAACTCTGTTCCTGATTCAAGAATTCAATTTAGCATGTCAAAACACTTTAAGATCCTGCCAATAAATCGAGATCAAAACATTTCTTATTTTATTTCAATCGATTTCCGTACAGATCAAGGAAGTTGCAAAAGGAAATTAGCATGTGTGATCTGGGTACAGTAAAACTCCAAGCCGTTTTGGATGCGAAGATTGTTTCAAACTCAGTCTTGGTTTAAGACCAAGGCGAAGGCTTATTATACAGCAGTAAACTATGGTCTATACTGTGCTGCTTGGCGCTGCGCTGCGTGTGATTTACTTCCGGCAGAGTGTGCAGATGAGTCAAAACGCGTCTCTTAAGTTCTTTAATTAATGCGGGCGCGTAGCCCTGCACTATACTGCGTTTATATGCCCGCATTAATAACGTGGGAAAAAGGTTTTTGGATTTAAGATTTAACGCAAGAGTTTCCTTTTCCGGTTTTCTATTTTCCTTCTTTCGGCAAAAAGATAATACACTTATATTGTCTACAAGCCGAGTAGCCCCAGGTATATGTATATGCATGTACGTATATATGTACACTGCACATGTATGTATGTAGTGGCTGGCTTGGACTATTTTACTTTCATTGTATGACTTGTTTGTTTGTGTAAAAAGAATATTTCTCAGTGGCTTCCATAGTTGGCCTTAAGTTCTCTTTTTCTGTCCTCAGTCAAACACCGCTCTTAATGCGGATCCGATGAGCTGATCATAAGAACAAAAGGAAAGTTTGGATTTCTCTCTCTGAATCTTTTCATACTATTCCAGTGAGTACGTTTCTCTCATATGAGTGCTAATCTGTTCATCTTCCATTTCTGTAAATGATTTCCGCGATAAGCAGCAGCTACATAGCTTACTGATTGAACAAAATACGCTAATGCAGAGAAGTTCCAAAGTAGGAAGGAAAGAAAAGAATAAACCGATTGACTGAGCATATAGCGCGTTTTTTCCCTTTTTATTAATTCCCGAATTTCGGTCAATGAACTAGAACGCGTATGTACGACTAGTTTCAGATTGCATATGCCTTTTGCCTTTTGCAGATTTAATTCTCATGTTCTGTTTAAAGGCCGCGATCATGATTGTTTGCAAAGTAGAATATTCTCAATGCAAAAAGTAATCAATTAATTAAACCTCAGATCTCGCTCCACTTTAAATCTGGCCTAAAACAAACAAAATCTATGTATGTCCAATTTGAAGATCAACAAATCCGGCAGGGCTACTATGAAATTCGGAATCTTTTGTAGCAAAAAGGGAGGGCGTAAAAGCGGGCTAGTACACACATAGCCCGTACCTGATGACATTTACCGAAATGAATTGTTTGTATCTTTTGTACTATCATCATCATCATCATCATTCACCTATCAAAATAACTTAAAAGGGTTACCCTTCATCGACGACGATATCCTCTGCCTGTCGCAGGATTGTTTCCAATCGCCGTCAAAATGTTTTACTTTCCTGCATTTTTGATGACATTCTTGTTAATGTCATCAATGGCAAGTCCATCATACCTTGTTCAAGCGAATGGTAACGCGATCACACATACAAAATCACAAGGCGTCTTTATCGGAAATAGATTACAATCATCAAAAGTAGATGAATATTTAAACGTTCCTTTCGCTCAACCACCTGTGGGAAATTTACGATTTTCAAAAACACAATCTATTAAACCATACACGCAATCTGTTCCACGTAATGCTACCGTTCCTGGACCAATTTGTATTCAACCACCTTCGGGAGATAGTACAACAAGTCAAATACAATCAGAAGATTGTTTACAGTTAAATATTTATAAACCATCAAACATTGGTTCTGGACGTCATTTACCCGTTATGTTTTGGTTGTACGGTGGAAGTTGGCAAGAAGGTAGTATTAATCAAGCACGTATAAATGCAACAAATTTCATAAAAAGGAGCATTGAATTAAATGAACCTGTAATTTGGGTTGCAGCAAATTATCGTGTTGGTGCATTTGGATTTTTACCAGGTCAAGCAATAATTGATGCTCAAAAAACAGGTCAAGCAATTTTGAACGCAGGAATTTGGGATCAAAGAGAAGCACTTAAATGGATTCAAAGAAATATTGAAGCTTTCGGAGGTGATCCTTCTCGTGTGATCTTATACGGAGAAAGTGCAGGAGCAGCAAACGTTGGACATCATTTAATGGCAAATAAAGGAAAAGGAAGTATTGGTTTATTTCGTGGTGCAATTCTTGAAAGTGGTAATGCAGCAACAGGACGTAGATTGCCTTCAAATCATCCTGAAGCAGAAGCAGTTTATCAGTACGTTCTCAATGGATCAGGTTGTTCTAATTCAACTTCTTCATCAGAACAAATTGAATGCTTAAAGCAAAAGACAACCAAAGAAATCACTGCAGGTAATAATTTAGTTTTAGCAAATTCATATATTGGCTATCAACCAACTTTGGATGATTATTTTATACAGGAGTATCCATCTATTCAATGGTCAAAACAACAATATCTTCAAGTTCCATTCATCACAGGAGATAACCTTGACGAAGGTACAGAATTTCCATATCCAACAACCGTGACAAACGATCAAGATTTCAAAAAAGCACAAGTCTTCGCACTCGGTCAATCAATCGAACCAATCTTTGATCAAATTTTACAAACATGGTCTTCTGATCCAAAACAAGGAGAACCATATAGACCTGATTATTTCGGCGTTAGTGCTTCAGATACATTTTATCCACCAAACGGTACAAATCAATATAAACGTCAAGCATCAATGTTTCAAGATATTTATTTCGAAGCAGGTAGACATCTTCAATTACGTTCAGCCGTTCAAGCTAAAATTCCATCTTGGTCTTATAGATTCGCACAAGCATCACCTGTTGGAGTTGGAATGGATGCTGGAATTGCAAAAGCTTCTATGGGCGTTCAACATGAAGCAGAAATTCCATTTGTTTTTGCCAATCCACCATTACAAGGTTCAAATGAAATCAATATTCCTCAACCTTTACGTTCTTTTGCTTCAGATAAAAATCTTCAACAAGTTTCAAATGCAATGAGCGCTGCTTGGATTCATTTTGCTTATAGATTGAACCCAAACGGAAAAGATGTTCCTTCTTGGCAACAATATAAATCTAAAATTGATCATTTTGGAGATGGTCAAGAATTATACATTCAAGCAAATAACTTTTCCATGACTTCTGACAATTTAGAACAAAGACAAGTTCAATTCGTCATTGATCATCGTAAGAATTTCTACATTTAAGGCATTCTCTCTCTCTCTGCGTCACGGGTTCACTTTTTTATAGATATATACTTCTTTATCAGCATATAGATTGACCTACAATTATAGTGGTGTCTGTAACGGGTTTACTGCATTTGTACTATACTTATCCAATATCATTTTATCAACAGCAACATTTGACAGTACCGCGCACAAAGAGAAAGAGAATAAAATAATACACTGAGATTCATTTTATAATATACATCTTTCTTGAGAGTACGCTATGTACCTCCCGAATGAAGATTGCCGCCTGCATTCAAAGCTGGACTATGACCGGCAGCAGATAAAAGATTAGGAGCTGAACCAGCATACATGTTTGGATTATTGGAATGAATCGATCCCAGCTTATTTGATCCACGTATAGAGCCTATTGGTACGCCTGCGCTTATACTAGCATTAGTCATAGGAACAGAAGTAGGAAATGTATCGTAACCATGTAGAGATGCACCAGATTGAGGTGTGCCAAATGCTGTAGGCGTATTAAGATCCATTGCTTGAATATCTCTTGCCATCAATGGATCGATTGATCCTAATTCTTCTCGAATTCGTTGTCGTGCTAACCCATCTATCTCCTTACAAATTTGAGCCAAAATCTTTTTCAATTTTGCATCTACTTTTTGCATTGCATCCATAGAAGAAGCAGCGATAGGAGTACCCGTAGGTGATAAAAAGTTCTCTTGAGTATTCATTCCGCTTTGTGGTAATCCTTCAATATCTCTATTGCTACTTTGAGGCATCCCTCCAACGGAATTATTCAGAAAGTATGTAAATTTGCAATATATTTCTATCAGAATATCGCAAAACGTGATCGTCGTTTGCAAAAAGTCCAATTGAAAAGGAACATGTGTACCCACAAGTTCCACTCCTGAAGGGCCAAGAGATGATAAAGAAGGACCTCCAACGCTCACACCGTCATATGTGCTTGAAAATTCGGCTAATCCAACAGATCCTGCACTTTTACGACCAGTTCCAGTTCGAATGGAAGATTTGAAAAAGTTTCGCATCTTTGTTTTATCTTTATCTCCTGCATCAGCTGTCATTTCAACTTCATTGATTATTGCTAATACAGCCCTTGCAAATTCGCCAACAGATGTAAGTTCAATTGTAGATGCGAGCGAACAACCCAAAAGATAATATCTATGTGCTCTTCTTCGCATTGGTTCGCTATCGTATAACGAATCAAGATCTTGTCGAGAGATTCGAATTATATCTAGCCATGCTTGATTGGCAGATGGATTAAAACGATCTCTATGACTAGCAGATAAAGTTCTTTTGATGTATGCAAGCGATCGTATCCTACGTGCAAAGGCTTCTCGTAAAGGTGTATCTGAAAGTGAGCTGGATATGGCTGGATTGATAGCGTGATGATTGGGCGTAAGAAAGGAAGAGGATGTATTGGATGTAAAGTTTGAATTCATACTTTGTTGATCTAATATTCCACTTTGATTGCCATGTGCGAAATAAGTTACCGAAGATTGAGCGGAAGTTGGAAAGGATGGTATAGAAGTCGCACTTGGAGATGCGTTGGGCGAAAGGCTAGTATCCCCTATCGAACTGCTATCTATAGATTTGTAGCCGGTATTTTGTATGACAGATTCTGTTGGCATAGGTATACTATTCGTATGCGAATGCGAATGTGGTGATGATGAAGTGTTTGGAGCAATAGAACCTTTTGAATTTGTCATAAATTTGTTCTGCGTCGGTGCGCCATTCCTATTTGGTGGAGAGTAAGGCATACCTCCCGTTCCATAAGATGAAGGATGAACAGGAGCGGTTGCCGTTGCCGAGGAGGGCATTTGTGATCCTGAACTACTCGCTCCTTGAGTTGCAGCATAATAGCCACGAATGGTTGATTGTTTATTCGCAGGTAATGGGGGTACAGAAGATACTGCGGCCGCATTACCAGATCCAGATGAACTTCCAGTAGCCCCACCACTTCCTCCATAACTTGATGAAGATGAAGATGATGTTGGATTATTCGCTGCTATTGCGGCTGATGATGCAGCTGAAGATGTCCCTGCTGCATTTGATCCCCTTCTACCTCCTAAAATAGGTGCCATTTTGTGTTCTGATGTTATGAGACACTTTAGACACGTCTTCCTTGCCTTCCCCTTTTTTTCCTATCCTCTCTATATGATAGTCCTGATTTACTCCTTGTCCGACAGCTCTTTCGTTCACTCTATTCGAAGCTAGCCTTAAACTTCTTCTCGTTCGCTAAGCCATCTAGTCTTTTGAGGCGGTGATTGAAAAGAGAGGAGAAGTATTTGTGACCTAAAAGTTGACAAGGGTATTGACATGTTTAATTCTCCGCATTGACATGATTTTTGTTCACATTGTTTTTGCTTTTCACATTTCCTTGTTTTATAGCAGCAATATATCTGTGTGTGTATGTGTGTGTGTATGTGTGTGTGTATCTAGTCAATTTGTACGCGTTTCGCTATTCAAAAGGTAGGCTAATCAATCCTCCGCTTGAATATGTTTGTAAAAAAATACCAAAATTTAAACTCTAAATATTTTTGCAAAATAAAACTGTCTTTGTTTCTCATCCAAAACGAAGAGAAGCAGCACACGGTAATATGTCATTCTCGTTCAATTTTGCAGCAATAGATTTGAACGAAGGTCAAGATGTTCAAGTAAATGCGAATGATAGAAAGAAGGATGAAAGAGAGCAAAGAACATGCAAAGAGAAAGCATCTTCATCAGGAACAGCAAAGCAGCATAAGCTTGAAACTTTGATTACAAGTCTACCTTCTAAATTATCATACACTCGAATAGAAGTTCCCATTCCACAATCAAAAGATACATTTTATGTTTATAGACGTGATCTATTTGATGCTCGATTTCAAATGTTACACGAAGATGAAGAAGGAACAGAAGAAGAACAAAAATCATCAGAAGAATGGAAGACGGTCATGGCAGGAGCAGCAACGGATTTGGTACCGGGTGTTTATGAAGGTGGTCTGAAAACATGGGAATGTTCCTTAGATCTGGCTGGAGTTTTGGCACAAAAGGTGGCAAAATCTCCTGATTTTCTGCAGAACAAAAAGGTGATCGAATTGGGGTGTGGAACGGCTGTACCATCATTGTATTTGTTATCAAAAGTGCTAAAGAAAGTGGATGACAAGCCCACAAATTTGACTTTGCAACTATGCGACTTTAATGAACAGGTTTTACGAATGGTGAGTTGAGATTGTGTTATGACAAAAAGACTCATAAATACTAACATTTTGCATTTTCCAATTTCTATATCAGGTAACCTTGCCCAACTTGCTACTAACATGGTACTTTCATTCGAATGAAGAAAAGGAAGATCAGGGACAACAAGGAGAGGTGGAATTAAGTGATGAGATCATAGATGGTTTCTTGGATGATCTGCAAAAGCACAAGATTGATATTCAATTCTATTCCGGTCATTGGGAAGGTTTGACAGTCATTAATGCAATCGATATTGGTTCGTTGCCCAATATCATCCTTACAAGTGAAACAATTTATTCCACTGAAACAATGCCGATCTTGATCGATACATTAGAGGAAGCCTATAAAGGTTCATTGGTGGAAACAAAGGCAAGAAGTGATTCAATACAAATGGACAAATTGTGTCTTGTGGCAGCAAAAGTAGTCTACTTTGGCGTAGGAGGTGGAGTATATGCATTCGAACAAGAACTTCAACGCAGACATGCATCAACAAAAACAGTTTGGAAAAGTGAAAAAGGCGTATCAAGGGTTGTATTGCAGATTGATTGGTAGAAGATTGTCTAAGAATTGGGGCTGAATTTCATTTGTATTATAAAAATTTGTTTCATTATCATCCCATAAAGTATGTACGGCCAATGCTGGATATGTATGCATGCTCATGAGTCCCTTTGTTCTTAATTTTTAGCGTTATTAAAAGTCCCTTTGTTTTTCCGATTAATTACACACACCACTTTGTCCGTGCAGCGCCGCTCACTTAGGCATCTCGCCAGTGTTAAATTTCTCATGCCTCCATTTTCTTCTTGTTTGTAGTCTATTTAAGCTCATATACGACTGTCATACACCCTTTTCATATCTACCATCCAACCTCTTATTTTTTCTCAAATCATGTCTATCTTATTTGAGAAGCTGATAGCCACGCCTACTGATAACTTTGGAACACCCACTTCTGATGAACAGGCTGAAGTAGAAGAAAGTATTCAAGCTTTCGTTGAATCATATCAAAATGCATTACATGGAAAGAAGGATCAAGAAGAATTAAAATCGAATGGCAAGAATGTCAACTTGAAAGAAGAAGAAATTCCAGTTCCAACGTTAAACAAAAAGATGCATGTTGCCTTTTTACGTAAAATCTTAGATCCATTACCTAGCAATTATTTGGCATACGATAGTACCCGATGTTGGTTAATTTATTGGGTAGCACATTCTTGCCTTTTGATGGGAATCGAATTGGGAGAACCTCTAAGAAGTAGAGCTATAACAACAATCTTACACTTTCAAAATCGATTCACAGGTGGTTTTGGTGGAGGACATGGTCAAAATGCTCATTTGATGGGAACGTATGCTAGCGTAATGGCATTGGCAATTTTGGGTGGTCCAGGCCCTTGTCCTGATGACGATGATGTTGCGATGGGCATCAGCGTAGATATAGGAAAAGGAGGATGGGATGATATAGATCGTAAAAGTTTATACAAGTTTTTACTTTCACTTAAACAAGCAGATGGATCATTTACAGTGAATCGGGATGGTGAAGTAGACGTTCGTGCAACTTATTGCGTTATTTGTGTCTCTCTTATGCTTGGAATTGCAACTCCAGAGCTAATGAAAGGTGTAGGAAATGCGATTGCAAACTGTCAAACATACGAAGGAGGTTTAAGCTCAGGCAGTCAACCATTCAATCTACCTTTCTCCGTGCCATCTTTATTTCAAAACGCTGCTTCTTTAGGTGAAGCTCATGGAGGTTATGCTTTTTGTGCAATGGCAACCCATTTAGCATTATCACTTTTACCTAATCCAGCTGAGCCAAATACATCAGCCTTTGATTTCGAAGAGGGCAAAAAGCATAGTCAATGGCATCAATCTCGTTCTGCAAGCAGTTCATCTTTGGATGTTGAGCGTATCTCTCGTTGGTCAGCTTGGCAACAAGGGCTACCGATAGAAGGAGGTGGTTTTCGTGGAAGAACGAATAAGTTAGTCGATGGATGTTATGGTTGGTTTAGTGGTGCAGGTTTAGGTACAATCTTAAGTGTTCAATTGGAATTAAAAGATGGAAAATGGTGGTTAGAAGATAATACAGAAACGGAACCTATTACAACAAGTGGCGAAAGTAGTGATGGATGGGAAAGTGTGAATGGAAATACAGAGGAGAATGATGCTGAAGGTTTCTTGTTTGACAGAAAAGCTTTACAAGAATACATTTTAGTCGTTGCTCAAGCACCACAAGGAGGTTTACGCGATAAGCCAGGCAAAAGGTCCGATGCTTATCATACAGCAAACAATCTTGCAGGTTTATCACTATGTCAACATCGTTTAGAGTATAATCAAAGCTTAAGGCGAACAATAGAGAAAGATTGGAAGTCTAAAGAAGATTCAAAGACTGATGAGCACAAAAGTACGGATAATTGGCGCAAAGAATGCTACCTATCAATGATGGCATTCGTAAGCGATCCAAAATACCTCTGCATTCTGGGCAACGATGAAAATCGATTAGGCATCAATCATCCCATCTTCAATGTTCCCCTATCAAGATCTGTTCCTATGCTCAAATGGGCTTATGGTCAAAATTAATTTCCGATTCAGCTCTTCTCTGCTCATTATGTAGTATATTTACATTGCATTGATGTACATTTGTATTCTAAATCGACTGAACAAGCTTGCTATATCCTCTTTCCGGTTAAGATATCAAAAGCTAATCCAGGTAAGCGCGAAATATTTTGAATGTGACGCTCTTGACCACGAAAAATATCAGATAAACCTAAAGGTACGCTGATCAATTCGAATTGAGTAGTTGGTATATATGTTCTCTCTTCCTCTCCTTCTTTTACTCGAAACGCAACCCCTCCTGGCAAACGTGCAGGATCTTTCAATCTAAGCATAAGCGCAAAAAGAGGCAAATGATTGATAACCGCCAAAGCAGTTTGCAATACGGCAATGACTGAGACAATGAAAAACCTTATCAATGAAAATAAAGCATAATACGTTGCAACCGTCAACCAGAGAAATAATAAGATTGTAAAAAAGATTGTTCCCAACAACAATTGATCCAAATCGTATGTTGCATAATCGGTACGCATCTTTCGTAAAGGATTTCGTTTTTTGCCTCTGAAAAGGTAAAATAAAGATGTGAGCGAACTGCAGAAAAATGCATACATTCGCCATTGAACGAGGTAAAACACATTTAAATAAAATGTGACCAGATTCAGCACATCCACAACGATACAAAGCATCATTGATAAACCAAGAGAACGCGTTGCTATTCCTATCAGATAGATTAATCGACGTAAATCTTGCGATCCTTCTGACATAAATGTCGTCAAAACCTGTTCGGACCATATCTCCGTCATTCCGGTATACATATCACAAAAGAATCGTGAGAGGGGGGTATTCAATTTAACACCCAGAGGCCAGCTATCCAACCAATGCAATGTCTCAATGATCGTTACTGACAGTATAGGTCCTAGCTTGGCTTTCAAAAAAGTTGCAATGTGATCACTTTTGTCGCAAAGTATAAGGCCGACAGCTTGACCGACGATTAGATCGTTTGCAACGAGCCAGACGCCATTGTATAGCGCTGTATACTGCGGTCCCAGCAGTGAGACCGGTTGATGCTCTCGTACTCTTGCTAATCGCAATCTGCGAGCTAATGATGGCCAGACCGATATTTGACCCAATCGTAAGTTCAATTGACGAGCCGATGCTGAAATTGTGACAAGAGCAGGAATGTTTGGATGAATGCTCGATGTTAGTAGCCTTCGTATGAATTGTGCACCTTTTGCTGCAATTTCCCAGCTTTCTGCAAATTTCGATTTATTTTCTCTCTTGTTTTTCGCGTTATGACCATTAAGACTGGATGCCTTTGTGGCTTCACACACATATGACACTTGATTAATTAGGTCTATGCAATGCCGAAACGCTTGACCGGGAGCACTTCCACTCTTGTATCTGTGATTGAGATCAGCAAAGCGTACAGGATCTAGCTCCACAAGTCTTTCCAGCCTTTGATTTTGAAATAAATCCGTTTGATGACGAGATTGACTTTCCTCTCCACCAGATAATCCGTCCGTGGATGCTTTCGGCAAAAGCATAGGCTCGAGGGAGGTATATTGCATTTTTTCAGGGCGTGGTACTTTGTAAAGAATGGTAGAAATTGAACAAGAAGAAGTTTCGCTGTTCGCTAAGAGTCGCACAGAATAGAGTTGTGGAGTCACCTTTCTTGAAGTACTCTCCTCCATCACAAGCCATATTCCGAATTGATCTCCTTTCACTCTCCGACCTTTTGAGAAGATTCTGTCGTCGTGACTGGCTCCTGTTCCATATTGCTGAGATGCAAAAATGCTACGTGGAATCACCTCTCCAAGTAAACAAATCTCGCTTGATTTCTTCAACGCATCATGAGTATGGTAATCATTTTTTAGTACTTCTTGTTCCGTCAGTGTTCCAGCTATCACAACAATCGAGCAAGTATGATTTTCATTGGCCCAAAAATTCCAACCAAATAAGTATTGGACATCATCTCTACTTTTATTCGCTTTTGCATTTACGAAGATTGATGTAGGAATATAAATTTGAAGATCGGCTTGTTTGATTGAATGCTGAGATACTACTTCACAGAACTCTGGCATGACCGTCTCCTTCTCGTGCTTAGAGCACTTAGACTTTCACCGTGTGTGAGCTTGGATCCTCATCTGCTCTTCATACGCCTCCTTTATGAAGAATAAAGCATTGAGAAGAAAAAGATGGTGACGGGCCTATTTTAAGGTGGACCTATGCGGAGACAAATCTAATCTATAGTGTTGGCACAACAAGCACTCAATGAAGTATGTATACGCAAGCGTCGCTTGGCTCTGCACCTTTTTAACCTCTTTTACAAGCTACTTATTTTACGGGCAACCTCCTTAAAACACTGGCTCAGCGCCAAACACATTTGACTCATACAAATCAGGCTAATCGAAGCCTAGTACTACTTAAATCTTCTAGCGTAATAAACTACTCGTATAACTTTCAACCATCATCTCTACTTGAGATTCAGTTAACCATCATGGTAGAGCACATTCCCCCTAGACCGACGAACGGAACGTCAAATGTGAATGGACAAGCTGTCAATGGAATCGTGTCAGAAGGTAAAACGGTCTTGATCGATAATTATGATAGTTTCACCTACAATGTGGTCGAATATCTATCCGAATTAGGCGCTGACCTGCACGTTTATCGCAATGATAAGATCACAATTGATGAAATAGAAGCATTGCAGCCTGCACGTTTGGTAATCTCCCCTGGACCAGGTCACCCGACCAACGATTCAGGTATCTCAATGCAAGCTATCAAACATTTTGCCGGAAAGATACCAATCTTAGGTGTTTGTATGGGCTTACAATGCATTTATGCAGCTTACACCGGAATAGTTGAATTCGCTGGAGAGATTGTACACGGAAAGACAAGTCAAATCATTCATGATGGTAAAGGACTCTTTGCCGGTTTGCCAGCAGATGCCGTAGTGGGAACGCGCTATCACAGTTTGGCTGCAAGAATAGATTCGCTGCCTAGGGAACTCGTTGTAACTAGTAAAACCGATTCAGGCATCGTGATGGGCATCAGACATACACGCTTTACCATTGAAGCAATCCAATATCATCCAGAAAGTATCCTGAGCCGAGGAGGAAAGGAGACTTTTGCGAATTTCTTGCGTTGGAAAGGAGGTTCTTGGGCTGAAAACCCTCAAAGTTTGATCGACGAAAAAGCTGTCCAACAAGCCGAAACAACCAAAGAGCCCGTCATCGCAATGGCCGCTGCTGGTAGTGCCGCTGCAGTAGCAGAATCTGCCTCAAAAGCCAACACCCAATCAACCGGTGCAGGGGCTGTAGGTACAATTCTTGAACGTATTCACATTCAAAGGCTCAAGGATATTGCTGAAACGAAAGCTATTCCAGGCTATTCTTCGGAAGACCTTGATACGGCTTTGGAGATGAATTTGGCACCCCCATTGATCAATTTTGCTGCCCGATTGACTTCGAATGCTCATCTTGGTTTGCCAGGTGTGATGGCAGAAATGAAACGTGCAAGTCCCAGCAAAGGAAACATTGACGCCGGTGCTCATGCAGGCGCTCAAGCTTTGGCATATGCTCGGGGAGGAGCAAATGTGATCAGTGTTCTTACTGAGCCGAAATGGTTCAAAGGCACAATTAATGACTTGACATTAGCACGAAAAGCGGTTGATGGAATGCCAAACAGACCTGCAATTCTTCGAAAAGATTTCATCGTTGATGTCTATCAGATCAAGGAAGCTCGATTAGCAGGGGCAGATACAGTCTTGTTGATTGTTGCCATGCTGAACGATATTCAATTGAAAGAGCTATATGACTACAGTGTCAGTCTTGGAATGGAACCTCTTGTCGAAGTGAACAATGCTGAAGAGATGAAACGTGCGCTAAAGCTAGGAGCAAAAGTCGTCGGTGTGAACAATCGCAATTTGCACGATTTCAATGTTGACATGGGCACAACAAGTCGTCTAGCAGACGCAGCCAAACAAGGAGGTGTAATTTTGGCAGCTTTGAGTGGAATCACTGGACGATCAGATGTAGAAAAATATCTAAAAGAAGGTGTAGGGGCAGTACTAGTAGGCGAAGCATTGATGCGTGCCCCTGACAAGAAAGCTTTTATTCACAATTTGCTCGGTTTCGATCTTCAAGGAGGACAAAATGTGGAAGCAAGTATTCAGCCAGCTCCGCTTGTCAAGATTTGTGGATTGAGCACTGTTGATGCAGCCTTGAGTGCTGCAGTAGGAGGAGCAGATCTTATCGGAATGATCCTAGCACCAGGTACAAAGAGAACGGTATCCTTAACCCAAGCAGCAGAGATCGTTAACGTCGTTCGATCGGTCCGTGGAGGCTCAGATTCGATTCGACAGGCTGCTGTCAATGCAAAAGAGAGCAAGACACAATCAACATCTGCTCAAGGCTCCAGCATTACCGATGGACAAGAATGGTTCGCTTATAATTCGAATCTTATCCGAGCAAATGCACATAAGCCACTAATTGTGGGTGTATTCCGCAATCAATCTTTAGAGGAAATCGTTCATGCCGCAAAGACGTTGAAATTGGATGCTATTCAGATGCACGGAAGAACGGAGCACATCGAATGGAGCAAATTTTTGCCGGGCGTTCTGGTCATTCGTGTATTCCACATTGGTGCCGATAGCACTGAAGAGAAAGGAGCAGGACAGGGAGACTTGGCTGACGCAACACGTGAGAGCTGTCATCACATTATCGCTCTCGATACAGCAGGTGCCACGAAAGGCGCCGAAGGGGGAAGTGGTGAAACATTTGATTGGACTGTAGCTAAACGAATTGCTTCTACGGATCCGATCAAGAAAAGAGTTCACGGTGTTACATCTCGTCATTTACCAATCATGCTTGCTGGAGGATTAAATGCTGAAAATGTCATTCAAGCGATTGAGAATGTTCAACCTTTCATCGTAGATACCAGTTCAGGCGTTGAGACTGATGGAGTTAAGGACGTAGCCAAGATACAAGCCTTCATTCGTGCTGCTAAAGCACCTGCGGCAGCAGTGAAGGAATAATACAAACACCGATTGAAATGCCGACCCGTGCGAGACTTTGTGAAGCAATGGGAAGATTCTTCTTTTCTTCTGCATCATGTATACATACATACCCCTTCGAAATCTTCCGGGTGATTCAAAAGTCCCGAATATTCTCATTCGATAGAATTGTGGCTTTCGGTCTGCGAATGATTTATCCCTATTGTACTGTACGACTTGATGTGATAATAAATTTCTTTTCTATGATTTCATTTGACTGCATGAAGCCGTGCTTAATTATACAAGATATTATCTTACGTTTTGCTTGCCGACGAGACGAAGTCTTGAGCAATTTCTTTAGCCACTTCATTGGAATCCCTTACTACACCTGCGGTTGCACTTCCAAGAATTTTACGTATATCAGCAAAATCCACATCATGCGTGTCTTCTACTTCTCCCCATCTTTCTGTTTGACTTTGTACTTCAACTTCGGCGGCTAAAGCTGCATCGTGTACACCGAAAGCGGCTTCATCTTGTCCGCCTTGACGAACGGCCTCAATCAGTCTTAGGCCGATTAAGAAAGATTTTGTCGAGCGAACGATTCTCTCCAAAGCTGCTAAATCCCAACCATTGTATGTATTAATAACATAGTCTCCCAAAATACGCACAACTTCTTCGTCTTGTCTAACGTCAAAAATATCATCAAATACCTTAATCGTAGGTGTGTTGAAACGTTCTTTGACCCATGCTAAGATTGGGTCCCAGCGTTCTTTCTGTAATTTGACAAGATTAGCCGGATGATCTTCATGGAAGCAAATTGTTTCTGTATGCAGATATTCCACCAATGCTTCTACTACACCTTTTCTTTGCGAATGTGTATCTAAACCATCAATCGCACGAGCGGCCAAAGAAGTGAGCGGTAAGGAATGTGTGTGTAAGATAGATTCTTGTTCAGACCATTCTTTTGCGATCAAAGTGGCTAATAAAGAACGATCTGTTGGAATGGCCAAAACTGCTCCCGAAGGTGTTTTAAGACTTCTTCCGTCTAGTCTTATTAGCAAATGGTCTGCTGGAGATCCTTCTGAATATGCTATATCAACCTTTTTCCAAAACCGTCTTCTTGTCCTTTCCGCTTTTGATGTGGCTGTATCTGTGCCTGAAGGACTAGTCGCTTTGCTATCAGATTCCTGAAAAAGGCACCTAGAAGTGGAGATGGATCGATATGACAAGAAAGTTGCTTGTTTTGAATTTCCCCTTGCGGTATTCCCTATTGCTCGCGATGTATTACTACAAGCAGATTGCATTGCGATTCTTCCTATTGAAGTTGTTCCCATGGCTTTCGGGCCAAGTGCTTGTCTTACACACCTTACAATCATCTTGCACGAGTACATACAATGTTCTAAGTGATATCCGATGTCAATTTACGTGGCTTTGGGTGATTCAAGGGATGACGGTTGTAGGTATCAATCTAAGTTGAAGAATTAAGCTTATTTTCTTCTCGTGTAAGCTTTTTTTTTTTGCTCGGGTAGTAAGTAGACTAGTAAGTGGTACCCTTTAATCCCTTGGTGCACAGACGGGAGGGACGGGAGACATACGCTGCCGCCCAGGAACGCGACCTCACCCTTGGCGTATGTCCAATAAATTCGCGTGACCCTCACTACTAGCCATTCCTCGGGCAACGCGTATGGCTGAATGTTCAATGGGTAAAGCTTATTATAAACTACCATTTGCCAAGATCACTAAATCGGAAATTTGTGGCTTTTACCTGTCCGATTGAATGGATATGCGGGGGGTTGGGATTCAATTTACTCAAAATCAACGCTAATCGGGCCTTTACAAAGATGATCTTATGAGATGAAAGAGTATCTTGACAGTATGCAGTACCCACGAACCTGCATAACATAGGTTCCGGATTAAGTTGATGCGGATAGACGAAATGTTTAGGCTTTAGGTACCTGACCTGCTGCTATGCCTTCAAAGGCTGAAAAGGAATGATATTTCGAAAAGATTCAGGTACGAGACAACGGTACCTGACCGATTCATTCATTTGTTTCGGCCAATTTCGGTGACTATTGTATTATGATGAGCCTTTGTATACCTTGGAAAAGAAAGGATGGATGTATGCTGCGTACAGATTCCTTACATGTTCAAAGGAATGACCAGCACTGTACATTTCATGGCGATTGAAAGTCAGATTCATTCCGAAAGAAGGTTACAACTTTTCTATTCAATCTCGATTACCGAAAAGAAACTTTTTTCGCAATTTCTTTTTCTACTTTCCGAGAATGAAAGAAAAAAGCATTGTGTTAGCCACATATCTAAATGCACTGATGGAATTTGATCGACAGGTACGTGAATAATTATGAACTTCTAACATCCAAAGATGGATAGTCATGGTGGCTTTGCTTTGTTTTGATGTTTACATGTCTTTTCAAGTAGCAGCTTACGGGAGGATGTTTATTTGATTTGGAAAAAGGTGACCCCTCACGGTATATAAAGGCCACTTTTCAAATCCACAAATCAACTTTTAATTCCCCATCTCAAGTCACTCCAATCTTTTCTCCCTTCCCCTTTCTCTCACTTTCTTTTTTTCCACTTTTTCAAGAATTAATTATTGAACGCTCATTATGCAATCCAAGTTCCTTCAATTCGCCGTTTTGGCAGCTGTTTGTCAAGCATTCGTTTCTTCAGCCAACGCTGCAAGCATCGATATCAATGCACTCGAAGCCCGTGCTGAAGGTTTAAACGCAAAGTGCAAAACATCAAACACTTGTGGATCCAAGTATTACTGCAACAAAGGCAGATGTGCTCGCAAGGTTAAAATTGGTACAACCTGCAGAAAGGCACAACAATGCCGCACAGGTGTTTGTGATGCAGGCACTAAGAAGTGTGTTGCTAAGACAAGTGTTACATCTTCTTCAGCTTCCGCAACTGCAACAGCAACTGCTTCAGTAAGCTCTTCAACGAGCAGCAGCAGCACAGCTACAGCTTCAAGCACTGCTTTGCCTGCTTACACTCCTTCTTTCGCACCATCAGGAAAGACACCTCTTTACACCATTCAAGATGGTAACTTTGACAAATTTGACCTTCAATACTGGACAGTCGATAACAGTAACACTGATGTCGGCAAGAATGCTACTTTCAACGGTAGTCCAAGAATTGCAAACAGTTACCCAGGTAATGCAATCCTTGAATCAAGTGGTTCAGCTACCGGATTCGAACAAGCTTTAGGATCTGTTGCTTGGACAACAGGAAAGAATGGAGCTCAAGCACCATCATACACTTTTGCATTCCGATACCTTCATTACGGTTCCACCGATAGCAATAATGATCCAACCTATGATATTGCTGATCAATGCACTTTACAACCTTACATTGGTAACAAAGTCTTTGACACAATTCCATTGACACCTTACAAACCTTCATTATACAGAAGAGATAGCGGAAACAACTATCTTTTCTGGGCTTCTCAAGCACCTTTCCCTATCACTTCTGATATGATCTCAGGTACCGGAAAACCTGTTTTGGGTTTCAACTACTTATGCACAAACTCTGATTCTGAAGCTGTTTTGCGCATTGATGATGTCAGATTGTACGAAGCTACTAACCAAGATACTTACCGTACAGTTTACTCTAGCAACGCTGGTTCATTCACAGTTGACCAAGATATTTCTCAATGGTACTCAACTGGTTCAACTTCTTTGAGCACTTATGGTGATCATCCTCAAACATACAACCAAGGTGCAGGTAACGGTAATGCTCTTTTCACATGGAATTCAACTGCAGGACTTAACGGTGGAACTGTTTTCGAAAACTTGGTTCCTTTCACTCAATACTACAACTCATACGACGATCCTTCAAATACTCCACCTGCATCAGCAGCAGGCCAAACTTTGACATTCAATTATGACTTCTTGACTTCATCTCCTAAAGCATTCCCTACTACAGGTGATAAATGCTACCTTGACATCACTTTGGGCTCAAACTCATTGCCACAAATGACATTCACTTACTCAAGCATGAACCAACCAACTACTCCAGCAGGACCAAAGAACTTCGGTAGCGAATGGAACAACCAAGTATCAAGTGCTTCCACACCAAATCCTGCCCAACCTCAATCTTCTCAATCTGCCTCTTTGGCAGCTGGAGATGCAAATGCAGCTAGTAAACAACTCAAATTCCACTTCTACTGTGATTATGACGTTACCGATGCAACATTGCGCATTGATGATGTCGTATTCAAATAAATAGTATCTTCACTATTTCACTATACTCTTTACGGACAATTTAAGTCTTTACCTACTATGCTTCCTTTTTCTTCATAAAAAGTCTTTTTTACTTCTTCATCGTTACAGTAACATCTTCTCCTTCTTTCAATCTCTCTTTTTTTTACAGTCATCCTTATTTTATTTCACATTCTATATACACTTGTTCAGTCTCTTTTGACTTAGAAGTTTTACCTATTATTTTTTCATTCAATACACTTTTTTCTTCCCATTCAATTATTCGTTTGCGAACGCGTTCTTTTCACGGCTAATATTCATTACGCGACGCGAGATACATTGACTAGAAAAAGCATCTAGGGCTTACTGGCTTACTCCGGGCCAAAATTTAAAGAATTGTTTCCCATTATTGCCACACAGTCTACTCTTTTAGACGACCGTGACGCTCTGTAGTCATATATGTAAGTATGTAGCGGTTTCTCTCAGAAGAATTCAGTGTTTCTAATTTATTGTAATAGCATATAGATACAATTTTCCGTTATGACGGTGAAGAAGAATGTAGGTTTACTGTAGTTTAAATTGAATAACTTGCTAATACCTAGTATGTGTGTATGTATGTATGTATGTATGTATAAACGCATAAGGTATGAAAGACACTTATGGCAACAAATTTTACCTGTAGCTTGTAACAACTCTTTGCCACTTACCCTTCTTCCCACATGTCATTCTTCCTACATTTGCCATATCGCTACCGATACAGCTTGAACAAACACATTGTCGCTTAAGAACATACTCTTATATACGAGCTTATACCGTACTCTGATGACTTGGTTAAGCATTTCAAGAAAATATTCTTTTTCTTTCTCCTTAGCTGTAAATGATGTTAACATAGTTATAAATCATTTATTTTTATTCAATTTAATTTTATCATATTCAATATAAAGATTATTTCAACATCTAAATTATCGCATGATTACACTGACGATCGTAATATCGAAAGTTTCTCTACTGCACGGCACTACGTATGGCTATTATACACTTTTTGCTTTTTAGATATATTATAATTCAATTCATTTATTTAATCGGAATACTTTTTGAAAATATTAAAAATAAAACGTTTATCTGATTTCCCGTAATTTTAGCCTGACTATGTTTAATTGGACTTATCAATCCATAAGATAGCTAGTACTGCCTCTAAGATAAAAGTATCGCTATTGTTGCTGATTTATCCTTTGTATAAATCGACTTCAACCGTGACGATGACGATAAAAATCATTCGACACGTGAATCGAGCTTAAGCATAGCGCGGTGTACTTCGGCGTAGAATCGGGCCGTGAGAACGCGACACGTCGATTTCTTCGCGTTCCTTACTTTAATTTCATTTGCTCGGGAATAATAAAAGAAGGTCAGGCTCCCAATAGAGAATGTCCACTCAACGCGACATAGACTACACTCAATTGACACACACACACACATAAAACTAATAGTGAGAGATATATTAAAATAAACATTTTCACTTTTCATCTTCCTCTTCTTCTCTTCCTAATCTCTCATCACCACCGAGCAAGACCCAAGATTCCAACTCGCGCCCTTTATGATCATGCTTGATGAGGAATTTTCCTTTCTCGCCTTGTTCTTTCCATACTAATTCTCTCGTACGTCCTAACGATTCAATAGCTGAAACTCGATCCATAACACGTTCTAGCTTATCTTCATAACCAGGTTCTTGAGCAATTCTGCGGAACGCGCGTAAGAGTGGCATTGAATCAGCACGAATCTCATGATGCCTGTTTACTTGGATGATATTCATTTGATCAAGTTGAGTTAAAAAGTCTGGTCTTGTCATAACTTGTCTAGCTTCACCCCACGTTAGATGAGGGTTAGGAACATCTTCACCTCTTACATCTTTCTCTTGATCCATACTAGGGTCCACTAGATGATGAGCTGAGGATGATGATGCTGCTGTACTAACCACATTGCCATTATCGTTATCCAAATCGATACCTTCCTGCTCTGCAAGCGAATCCGAATCGTCATGGCTATCCTCGCCTCCTTCTAAAGCGGCATGCTTTTTTGCTAATTCGACAAATAGCAACCAAGAGCATGTTGACCACTTTTGTTCGTCCATTACATCATCATCATGATCTTCAATGATGCCCGTCTTACTCAATAGCCATTGAAGATCATCTTCTACCAACTGTTCAGTAGCTTTGAGAAGATTGCTTCTTCGTGCCATCGTATTGAGTAATGCCACCCTGCCGCCTAGGGTCTCATACGCTTTTGCAAATATTCCTCGAGCATCTTCTTCTTTTGCTCTTTCGACGCCAAAGTAGTGAGCTCTACACTTCCTTAGCACATCAATCGATTGTGCTCTACTTAAATCTTTAACAGAGAGGGTATCCATCCGATTGGAATTCTTCCTTAATACGTCATATATCCAATAGTCATTCGAAGTAAACACAAAAGTGCACACTCCACTTGAGGCCCATTTCTCTGCCCTTTGCTGGAACAATTGAAGAATCTTCTTCCCATCATCATCTTGCGGTAGTAGATGAGCAGCGTTCATGATAATGATTGCAGGCCTACCTTTATGTTGTGAGTAGCGTATCAAGGCTTTCTCTAGCTTGTGCATTGCCCTTTCGAGTGATTGAAAGACGCTCATTCCACTCAAGTCCGATAAGCCCAACAAGTTTCCGAGATAATCTCTATTCATATTATAGTTGATCGATTCACTGAATTTGTCCACAACAACTTCGCAATCGGAATGTGCCTCAAAGAAGGCAACACCTTCAGCTTTTGCCCGCGAAATTGCTTGGATCAACATTGTTTGCTTTCCTGCTCCTTTGCTGCCCAGAATCAGGAAATACCGTCCAGCCTCTTTGCCTTGAATGATACGATCGATCAAATCTTGTTCAGGTCTAGGAGGTGTAATGTCGACGTATGCCATCTCTGTGCTATTCTCTACTAAAGCAAGAACAGGATCATAGCCAGGAGCAAAAGCAGCTTCCATCTTTGAGACTACATGCGCTTTATAATATGTTTGATATAGCATAGCTGCCCCTCCTAGCAATAAAACGCCTGCTGAAGCGCCCATAGCAGTTTCCCATCCTGTACTATTGAAAAATGATCGAACGTGAGATTCTGATTCTTGATGATTTTCTTCTTGTTTATTTTTTTGATCGTTATTTTGACGTCTACCACTTTCGCTCGTACTAGCAGTGTTGGACACGTTACGAATCGTTCTCCCCGTCAGACGGTGCAGATTCGTTCCGATTTGAGGATAGGAAGTGGAAGGAGATATAGTCGTTCTCCTTAAGCCACTTCGCAAAGCTGGTATACGTATCATCGTTCGTCTATATGGTCATAAGGGAACTATCATAGATCATCACTTATGCATAAGCAAGCCAAAGCTGTGCACTAAAATAGACCAACACTTTCCCTAATGCATAAGAAGAAACGCCAAGTGTCAAATTAATTAGCCTACACGTAAGAGCAGCAAGAGGAAGACCCGTGCTAGCGCGCTTACGTACGCAACCATTTTTTTGATTCTTCTAATTTTTTTGAGAACTTCCCGGCTATAACAGGTACGCTTTACGCTCAATACATCATCACCATCGCACTCTCAGAAAATTCAATCAAGATGGCTCTCAATCACGCGGTCAGCCAATCGATACGTCTAAGTCGTCGAAGTTTCATGAATATTCCGAATCTCAGTTCGGCAAGTGGATCTCGTATTTCCTTCACGACTGGCTCTATACTAAGAGACCAAAATGCAAAGCCAAGCGTAGGTTCCACACCTTCAGAAAGTGCAGCAGAGCGAATGCAAAGGGAAGAAGAATCTACCAGGACACATTTTGGTTTTCGCGATGTCGCTGAGGAGGATAAAGCTGGATTAGGTAAGTGGGCAGGATTTAGTGAACTTGCAGTACATTGTATGCGATATTGACACAACTCTTCTTGATGACGTTCAGTCGGCGGCGTATTCTCATCAGTTGCTTCTTCTTACGATCTAATGAACGATGCCATGTCTTTGGGAATACATAGGCTATGGAAGGATCATTTCGTCTCTAAACTTGATCCACGAGGAGGAATTAAATGCTTAGATGTGGCAGGTGGAACGGGTGATATCGCACGAAGGATATTGGATCATGCACGAACAAAGTATTCCGATCGTGACATTCATGTCACAATTTTAGATATCAATGCCAAAATGCTTCGAGCAGGTCAAAAGCAAATGGCACAAACGATGTATTGGAACACGCCTCAATTAAGCTTTCAATTGGGTAATGCAGAAGATTTAGCTACTTCTCAACCGCCCAACTTTGGTGATCAATTAAAACCTAAAGCAGCTTCCAGTACACCAAAGTTACCCAGAAATTCGCCCTCGATGCCTCCACTACCCACCATTCCGATCGCTGACAATAGTTTAGATCTATACACTATTGCATTTGGAATCCGTAATTGCACACATATCGATCAAGTATTAGCAGAAGCACATCGAGTGTTGAAACCTGGAGGTATCTTTGCTTGTTTGGAGTTTGGGAAGGTCAGCTTACCCATCTTGTCAGAGTGAGTTATGCGTTTATTGTAACAAAGTGATGTGAGCCAGGTTGTTGACTTGAATAATTTCTCTTTTTTATAGCATTTATCGTCAATACTCTTTCAACGTGATCCCTTCTTTAGGTCAAATCCTCGCTGGTGATAGAGATTCATACCAATATCTCGTTGAATCTATAGAACGTTTTCCTACTCAACCACAATTTGCAAGGATGATGCAAAATGCTGGCTTTCATTTAGCTGGAAGTCCTGAAGCTTCTCAATGGGGTATCAATAGCCTAGGAGGATCAACTTCTCGTACGGAAGATCAAGATGTTCAAGGTGCATGGGAAGATTTAACATTTGGAATTGCAAGTATGTGGCAAGGAATCAAGCTTTAAATTCTTGTATGCGAATGACGTACCCTGTACAGTAGCAATCATTATATGTAATTCTGATTGATGATATGTCGAGCGAGTGAAAAAAAGCAACAGTAATATCTCAAAAGCCAGGAAAAAGCTTGCCTGAATAAATGTTGCCTAGACTACATTATGGGCGGCGTGTTCCTAGAACAAGTGTTTGTGACCCTAAAGAACGCGTCGGCGTCAAGCGCGTATTTTTCATGACCAACCGATGAATCATATCACTTGTCTTTTTGCAATGTAGAGCTTCATTGGATCTCAAGTTTCCAAATTGAGAATGAATGTACGCCGACAAATAAGATGAAAATGCAAAGAATTATCCTTTGAAGCAAGAGAGTGGATAACTTGCTTGCATACAAATCCAATACGCTAGAAGTTGACTAGTTCACTTTTATTATGCAGGAACCAGGCACATTGTGATTCTTTACGCACGCTTTGTTGAAGGCATTTAATGCACACTAAATGCTCTCTCTCTCAAGTGTATGCTTATTAACATCATCCATCAAGCCACAATTTTCTCCTTCTCGCTTCTTTGCTTTAGAAAGTTGAACGACAATTCTCCACATGTTTTAATAAGAACAAGAAGTATAAGTATACGGTAATCATGATGTTAAACATCAATCTTTTTTTCCCTTTGTGCTAGCACCATCATCCATATCCTCTCTTTTTCGTTTTTCCGTCGAGATTGCTCTGGTAGCTCTCTCTTTTTCTCTCAAATCCAACTTTTGTGTGTTTTCCACTCTACTTTGATTTCTCTTCTTTTTAATTGATCGGCAGTGCCTTTCAAGAAAAGAAAACAAACAGCGCTCATTTTTTTCACTCTTTTTGTTGTGAACACACATAATCACATTCGTTCAAGAAAAATAAAAACAGCAAACAAGAAACCGAGACAGGATCAAAAAGGTCACAATGTTCATTCATCAACAAAGATTATTATTATTCGTTGCAGCAGCATTAGCTGTTGCTATGAATATGGGCGTAATCATGTCAACTGAAGCTGCTGCTTTACCATCTAATTATCGTCAAGGGAATATGATCTCAAAGCGAAATGAAGGAGAAGGTAAACCAACTTATTTACGTAAATTTTGGAAAGGTATTCCTATGAGATCTCGTCAAGATCGTGAATTGGACATCCGTCCTCGTGAACTTGGAAGACGTAATCAAAAGCCATTGAAAGCACAAACAAGTTCAAGTGATTCAGGAAGTGGTTCAGGTAGTGGTTCTGGAAGTAGTTCAGGTAGTGATTCAAGTGAAGAAGATGATTCATCTGAAGATGACGATAGTTCCGATTCAAGCAATCAATGTGGATCTTCTTCAAACACTGGTACAGTTACTTCAATTACAGTAACAGTCACTAGTACTTCTTCTTCCTCTTCATCTACTTCAACATCCAATTCAGTTTCTGCTTCTACTTCTGCATCTACTACAACAAGCACTCCCGCAAGTCAAACAACATCCACATCCACATCTTCAACAAGTTCTACAACGAATGCTGCTTCGCCTGTAGCAACTGTTACTACTGGAGGTGGAACGAGAATTATGCTTCAATCAAATAGTCCAGGTTATGGTTATAATGAAGCAATGAATGATTTGAACAGAATAATGTCTTGGGCAGGAGATGATGGAAATTTATCAGATGCACAAAAACAAGAAGTTGTTGCTGCTCTATTTTCTGGTAGTGCACGTTATTGGCCTGAATTACCAACAAAGGATATAATTAGAATCATGTTAGCTGACATTCGTGCAGAATCAGATTTCCGTCCTGGCGTTCTTGGTGGACCAAGATTAGACAGTGGTGCTTCTTATGGTTTATTACAAATCTCTCCTGATGCAGGCGCTCAAATGATGTCTTTGATCAAAAATCATATGAACGTAAATACACATAATTTCACTTGGGGAATCGATGCTCCAAACGTACGTGCAGGAATTCGTGGACAATTGATCGATTGGGAATCTGGAGAAAAAGTTAATCTTGCAAGTTTAACAAACGATGACCTTTTACGTCCTTGGATCAATATTCATGTTTCAATGTGGATTCAAAGTAACCTTGCCCGTACATCTTCAAACGATCCTTATTGGTGGACTCAATTGAACGATTATTCTTGGTCATTAAAACAAAGTAACGCACAACAATTAACTGCAACTCAAAGTCAAACTTATACAAATATGCTTTATGGTGCAGGCGTTCCAAGAAGTCCAAAAACTGCTTTAGGCTCTTGGGTTGCAGGAGCTGCAACAAACGGAAACGGAAGTTATCTTTCTTCTGGTGATGATGTCTCTGCTACATACTTTGCCGCCATTATGAAATCGATCAACTTCTTATACAATGATACAACAGGAACAACATGGACTTCCGATTGGTTAGACAGTTTCATCGTTAATGCTGGTTTAACAGATTATGTTCCATCAAATTAATGGCAGCAATTATGAATAAATAATTGCCTTTTGCCGTGATAGGCTTGCTCTTTTTCGCATTTGCCTTGTTGATTTCATCTTCTCTCAGCATTTCTCATTGATATCTTTCCAACCTTTTGCATTTCTTCGTTCGCTATTCATCATATACTTTCCGTTTCGATTCATCACGTTTATGTTCTGTGCTACTTGTTAATAACAATGATAATCGTCTTTTGCAAATCATATGTATCTGCGTGTTTGTTTGCTATATGAAAAATATTGAATTGGTATCTTAAGCCTCGCTTTTCACATACATCAAAGAAGAGAAGAAGGAGAAAGGGATAAAGGCAAGATAAACAAATAGCCAGCCTTTTCTTAAATACATGATTTATACAGGAGAAAAAAGATGCACGTAAGCAAGACATGAAAAAGATGGAGCATAAGATATGTTACAGGGTATCGGGTATGCGAACACAGCAAATTCAACTTGATACAGTTGGATCTTGAATGACCACCAAAAGATATTTATCACTTGGAGAGATCATCATTTCGTACTTTTTTGTTCTAATACGTAAAAATGATAATTCGTCACCAATTTCCGATTTTGGAACATCTCTTTCTAAACCCAAAATTGCATTTCTAACCATTTCCACAACTGATTTTAATCGAATAGCTCGATCACGAGCTCCAGGTCCACTTGGATCAAAGAAAGAACCACCACTTCTGATAACCAATGCTTCAGGTCTAGATAATACTAAAACTCCTGCAACGTTTGCATGAGAAGTAAGTTTTGTTAATGTTGCTTCTACTTCTGCAGGAGGTGAAGGAATAGGTAAAGATGAAGATGCTTGATGTGATTCTGATTTAATGTTACCTTCTAAAGAAGAAGATGAAATTGAAGGTCCACTATTTTGTGAATTTGATGTAACTTTTGTAATTGGTTCTCCTGTTTCAACTTCATCACCATCTTCTTCTTGTTCTGCTAATAGTGTCGTTCCAGCATC
Organism: Meira nashicola; assembly: GCA_001600355.1. Lineage (NCBI taxonomy): Eukaryota > Fungi > Basidiomycota > Exobasidiomycetes > Exobasidiales > Brachybasidiaceae > Meira > Meira nashicola. Next base: position 5,326,267 of record BCJU01000001.1, on the reverse strand, counting down.
AGTTAATGAAGCTGTTGGTGGCATTGGAGATTGTGGTCTTGGAGGTGAATGTAAATGCGGTTTATTGATTAAAGCATCAGGTGAAATTGTTGCATGTGGTCCAGGTTTATTTGCATTACTGGCCGAAGTTGGAATTGACATGGGTGTTGCCATGATGATGATTGAATGATGTGTGATGATGGCACTCAAAGGAGGCGTAAATATAGTAATAGTATCTTTTGTTATTAGAGTAACACTTTCTTTCCTATTTGTCATGCATACTATTCTACTTTATACACAATCGGCGCCGGCACGTACGCGTGGATGTGCTTGCATATTGATAAGAGACTTCTAGCTACGCCAAAAGGAAAGTGTGAAATGTACATCAACAAAAGCTCTCCAGATCGAGAATAATACAGTAAGTCGCGTAACGCTAATAAAAAAAAACACACGGATCGCTTGGGGTTGTTCGGATGAAGTGGTACCGAAGAAGGGGGCGTTTGCCTAAAATTAGAGAAAAGCTTATTATTTAAAGTTGTCCATCATTTTGACCTACAAGATGTAACACACACACACACACGACATCTTTTGGCTTTGACTATACAATATTGAAAAAACAATGGAAGGAGTGTTAAAGTTAATCAAAGATGATATTATTCGAACTACGATTGAAGAAGATTATGATTTATTAATTTGTAAAACATGTGGAACACAATATTCTATTAAAGATTGGAATGAATTGAATCCAAAGAATACTTGTAAGCCTTGTTTAGATCCAAGACAATACGTACCTGAACAAGGTCAACAATGGTCAAAAGCATCAGAATGGTTAATTTCATCATCATCTTCAAACGACAATCAATTTCGATTTGATTTGATTGAAGAAAAGAATGATGCTAGATTAATTCGTATAATTACAAAAAATACAAATGTTGGTATTGGTGAAACTCCATTTATAATTTTAACAAAAGAAGGAATTGTTATTTGGGATTGTTGTGCATTATATGATTCAAATTTATTCGAATCAATTAAAAAGTTATCAAAAGATTATCAACTTTCAATAGTTGGAATTGCAATCTCTCATCCTCACTTTTATACTTCTTCTTTAACTTGGGCAAAAGCTTTACAAACAAAAATATTTATTTCACATCTTGACAAACAATGGTTTCAAAGAATAAATGAAGGTTTAGCAAAAGATCTTGTTATATTTTTCGATAGTGAAACATATAATCTCTTACCTGGTATCACAATAATACGTTGTGGAGGTCATTTTGATGGAAGTTGTGTTTTACATTGGGATCGTCAAAAAGCAGGCACACCAGCAAAGATTATACAAACTGCCTCTAAAGATAAATTACCTTCTACCGGGGCTGTATTCTGTTCAGATACTTTTGGACCTGGCATGGATAGAAAAACAATCACGTTTATGTGGTCTTATCCAAATATGATACCCTTACCTCCAAAAGATGTTTTACAAATTTGGCATTCTATGCAACCATTTCAATTTGACGAAATCATTGGTGCTTGGCCAGGCAAATACGTTGACAGGGATGCAAGAGCTAACTTGCTTAAATCCGCAAAGCTATTCATCAAAATGGAAGGACACGATACGAATACCTTCGATTGGAAAGAATGAATTTTGGGCTTGAATGATTAATAATGAATATGATGTACAAATGTATACTATTTATTTCCTCAACGTCTACCTCTTCCACGCTGAGATGGTCTTGCATTCTTTTCTTTACGCTTGTTTGCCAAAGAGCGATCTTTGTGAATTTGCATAGCACTTTTAAGTTCACTCTTTGCTTTAGAACCTGAACGACGAGCACCAGATGCAATACCTTTTTTACCTCCTCCTTTACCCTTTTTGCCAAAGTCCTTTTTAGGACCACCAGAAGATGAATTGCCTGCTTGATCTTCACCCGTACGAGCTTTGAATTTATTCATCTTCTGCTTGTAATCATCTTGGAATCGATCAGGTCTTCGCATAGGTTTATTGGAATTATGCATAAATTTCCTTCCGCTGCTTGGACCATCTCTGCTTTCTCCTTCACCACCTCTACTATGACGACCTCCTGGACCTCTATTTCTTTCCACTAAGCCACGAGCAGTACGAACAGTTTTTGCATCTTCCTTTTCCCCAACTCTTTGCATTTCCATTCGTTGTTCTTTTGACCATTCATCAAATCTGCCGCTTCGGAAACTTGCAGGTAACATCTTTCCTGATTCAGTTTTGATCATCTTCTTATTATCTGCTCCAATTCCATTTCCTTGAATGAACTTCTTCTTTTTTGTATCCCATCTTGCTGCATTGGGTATTTGAGATTGAGTGCCTAATCGATTTTCATCATCACCTGCTAAGTTAAAGGTTGCCCTATTCGCTTGTTCAACAAATGAATCACCAGTGTTTAACGAATATCCTTTTTCTGTTCGTGCATCACGTTGTTCGTAATCCATATATACACTTTCATCACGGAAATTGTTCGATTTAACACGTTTTGAAGGCGCTGAGACATCAAACGTTTGTAAGATATCTTCTTCGTCAGCTGATTGAAGATCGATATCGTTTGTCAAGTCATCCTTGCTTGCAACCTTGGCAGATTGTGTTGGGACAAATTCTTCTCCTGCTTCCTTCTTAGCAGCCTCGATCGCATTACCACGCCTTCTCTTTACATCCAGCACTCTTCTGCGATCTTTCATCAATAAAGCATTTGGTGTTGCTCCTCTGCTTCCAACTTCGAACACAGTCTCTGAAGGTCGAAAACCGTTGATCTTTGCTAAAAGACTTGCACGTTCTGCAGATGCTTGCTTTTCTTCATCAATCAACTTCACATCAGCTTCATCGCTGGAAATTCGACCTAAACCATATGCTTTAGGTCTTTTGATCACATCATGAACACTGCTTTCTTCCGCTACACTACCAGCCAAAGCCCAATGGTCTCCATCACCTGCTTTGATCATCTCTTTAGCTCTTCTGTAGCTTTCTTGACTTGCTTTCGTTTGACTTCGGGTATACATTTGATGAGCACGCTGAACAACTTTTTTCAAAGCTGGGATTGCAACTGCGGCAGAAGAGCTGCTATTCGTTAAGCTTTCGTTGATGTATTCGATTTCGTTATCTAACGCATCACGAGGTAAAGTACCGAGCACGAGTTGTGAATGAAGGTCCATGGCATCATCAGCACCCAAACTTGCAATGCTGGCTGTAAAGCTTTTAGCAGCAACCAAAGGACGAGCCAAGAATAATTGCAAATCGCATAAATATGGCAACTCTGAATGATGAACCAAATTCCATGCAAAGCCTCTTTTGCCCGCACGAGCGGTACGACCAACACGATGAACGAATACTCTTGGACTGCATGGGAAATCGTAATTGATCACATGTTCCAACACAGGCAAATCGATACCACGTGCTGCCACATCAGTCACAATCAAAAGACTTGATTGACCATCACGGAATCTCTTCATCTCTATTCCACGAGCAGCTTGATCTAAAGAAGAATAGATGTGACTGCATGAATATCCTGCAGTTGTCAGCAACAAAAGAAGATATTCGACGTGATGCTTTGTAGCAGCAAAAATGATTGTCTGATATGGTAATAGGTCATCAGCACCGCTCAGAGCAGAACTGTTTCCGTATTGACTTCTTTTACGTTTCTTGTCGTGATATTTATCAGTGTGATAGCTATCTCCATATCCATTCTTGGGTCTTTGTTCTCCAGTTGGAACTCCAATGACGTCACGAAGTAAGAGCAAAAGAGCTGCTTCTTTTTCCGTAGGCTTGATACTCAAGAATGACATTCGTAGGTCTTCGCTAATTTTACTGTCTGCATCCAATCTGACCAATTTCGGGTTGCTTTGTAATCCAGCTCTGGCAAATTCGACCAATGTCTTGGGTAGTGTAGCACTAAAGAGAAGAGTTTGTCGTGAATCTGGCAGACGTAATAGAATCTCCTCTAATTGCGATGCGAAACCCATTTCGAATAGACGATCTGCTTCATCGAAAACGACATAATTTGTACTCTTTAAATCCAAATTCATTTCAACGGCCAAATGTAACAATCTACCTGGAGTTGCAATAATCACATCCGGATTGGTAGCCATTAATGCGAATTGCTCGTCTAATCCTTCTCCACCGACGATCAATCCCCAACGAATAGCTTCACCTCCCTCATCCGCTTTCCATCCTCGCGCGACTTCCTTTCCAACTCTGAGAATTTGTAAAGCAAGTTCACGAGATGGACACAAGATAATCGACTTGACACCAACAGTGGAAGAGTGTCTTCCGTTCAAACGTTGAATGAGAGGTACAAGGTATGCTAATGTTTTACCTGAACCGGTTCTTGCCATTCCGACAACATCACGTGGAGGTTGTTCTAAAATGGCTGGAATCGTTTGTCTTTGAATAGGTGTAGGCGTAGTAAATCCTCGTAATAATAAAGATCGAAGAAGAGAAGGATGTAATCCCATACTTTGAAAACTTCCACCTCCGCTCAATAATCCACTTGCTGTTTTATTTTTGCCTTTATCACGTTTTCCCACTGTCTTTTTCAAAATATCTGTTCCACCTTTTTTATTTTGCTTTTGCATTGCAGCACTGATGAATGCTGCATCATCATCATCTTCGTCTTCATCACCAGCTTTTTGTTTGCCTATCCTTTTTGCTGAAATACCTCCCTTTCCCATCAAAGAGGCTGAGATATCCGGCATATCCCTTTGAACTCCTTGACCTTCATCATCCGAATTCAAAAAATCAATAACACCCGGCATCTTATCGAATGTTGAATGGATGAGAAGAGAAGAAGAAGCAAGAGCAGAAAGAAAATAAATAATAATCAGCCTCTTAAACCAAACCGCGCTTAAAATTTTTTGGAAATTTTATTCGGAGTTCGGAATTGGATGAGAAAGCGTGATGCTATACGCGTACTTGTAATTATGACTTGCTTACTATCCCTCCACAGAAAGACAAAGACATGCTGAGATCGATTGATAAAACTTTCATCGGACGACACCATCACTAATTATTACAAACATGATACTAAGGTCCTTTGTGAGAAGGACAGCTTCATTTGGAATGAGTGAAGGGGTTTCCTTGCAAGTAAGATCGAGGAGAATATTGGATCTATCCACAGGACGATGCTTTCATCATATTCAACAATTGAGACCGCCTATTGCAAAAAACTTTTCCACTTCTATTTCTCGTAATTATTCAGCAAACAGTCAAGCACAAAAGCAATGTTCTAGTTGTGGTACAGCACTACCACTCAATACACTCTCATGCACTTCATGTTCAACCCTACAACCACTTCCATCTGAATTGAACGCATACGAATTATTAGGGTTAGAAGAAGATAAAATTGAAAATAATGGTTGGAATGTTGATTTGAATGAATTAAAATCAATTTGGCGTAAAAGGATGTCATTAAGTCATCCAGATAGAATGGGAACTAAAAATGAAAAAGAACAAAAAATTGCCGCTCAACAATCTGCAATGATAAATAAAGCTTATGAAACTTTACGTGAACCACTTCAAAGGGCACATCTTTTATTGGAAAAATTTCAATCTTCCATTCCATCAGAAGCGGAATCATTAGAAGATCCAGAAGTGTTAATGGAAGTTATGGAATTAAGAGAAGAATTAGAGGAAGCAAGTACAGAAGAAGAAGCTGCTCAAGTTAGAGCGAAGAATAAAGGTGAGTATACTATCTTGATTTATGTTATGCGGAAAACAGCTGCTCATTTCTTTTTTTTTATCCTTCCCATTGCAGAACGATTGGATGCTACTGTTGACACTCTCAAAGAAGCCTTTTCAAAACAGCCACCAGATACAGAAGCAGCTCGTTCAGCCGCTGTAGGATTACGTTATTGGAACAATATTGAAAAAGCTGCTCGCGAATGGCAACCGGGAAAACGTGTTGAATTACAACACTAATTCGATAATGAATAATAAGAATGGATTTCTAATTGACTAATGTACAAAATTGCAATTTTTATTATATAAAAAGGATCTCATCATTCTGCATCCTCTAATCGTTCTTCCTCTTCTCTACACATTTTGTAGATCCGTCTTCTGCGTGCTTCAACACTCTCTGTTCGGCTTGCAGCAGAGAAAAGTTCAGAGAAAGCCCGAGAGCGTAATTCGGTCGGATTTGTGTCGGCCCTTTTAAATATGTTGGGGTAATCGCATTGAGAGTCATCGTCTATGCTTTTCTTTTGACGCTTGCTTGCCCGATTCTCACTCTCCTTTGTTTCTTGCTCTGCTTCTGATACTAAACAATCATCCAAATACGGAACGATAACAGATTTCATCATTCGATCGAAATGTTGAGAAGAATGACATGAGGCAGCCATATCAACGAATGGTTGAAGGAGTGAGGTCACTGGTACATCTTTAGCCTCTTCTCCTTCCTCTTCCTCTGATTCGATTAATAATGCTTTATCCAGCTCTTCTAGATAGATATCGCAAACGTGATACATTAAACCGTTTGGTGTTTTGACATCATTTGCTTGCAAGATACCACCTGGCTTTATCAACATTGCCGTAAATCTCGCTATCGATTCTTTTTCGTAACCCTGTAAATCCAAAAGTCGAAATCCAGCATTGATAAACCTTCTTACTAACATCATGAATTTATCCACACGCCATTTATCCAATCCCCACCATTCTCGTACCATTGAATCCAAAAATCCTTCAAAGAATTGCCAAGAAGTATTTGAGATTTCCTTTTTGTTTTTTAACGATTTTTGAATGCTTAAAGGTATTTCTGCCATTTCATTCGCTAATGCTTGTTGTACCCTTGGTTTATCAGACATCCAAAAACAATAAAAGATTCCTTTCCATAACTTTGCCATCTCTAAATCAGATAATGGTTCGGCGTTCAACGTATCTGCTTGACTCAAATAAGCTGAAAGAGAATGAATTGCTTCATCTCTAATCGATTTCTCGGTTGATGCTAATGCTTTTCCTAATGGTAAACTTGCGGCGGCGGCGGCATTTATGCTCTCATCATCTTGATTGTCTTCATTCCTTGCTGAAGCAACTCTTTTGGAACTCGTTGCTTTTTGTGTACTGCTACTTCTCCTTCTTTCTTCACCTACTTTTCCGACTTTCCTACTTGACTGTGATGCTACTTTTGTGACCATTTTGAAAAAGAAGATAAGTTTGGTAGTGACAAGGGAAATGTAGGAGCATTAAATCTGCTTTAGCTAGCTGCATATTCTCAAAACATGAATTCCAAAAAATTTACCCTCGCGCTAGGCACGTGAGCATAGATTTGTCTGCATTAAGCGTTTAAGTTCATTCATTTCTGAGCGCGTATATCGATCTCTGTCCATCTTGGTCCTCTGGCTTCTTAGATGATAAAGTACGACAATCGAATAAAAATATCATGGAATCTTGAGGACTTTAAAGACATGGTGGTCTCTACTTCTTTTAATTGACAAATTTTTAGCAACCTTATATTCTGCATTCCAGAGAATTCGTACGATCATTGAAACAAAACAAATGACTCTGATAGATAAAAACGTTTTCTTCGTTGCTTACGGAAAACAAATTTATATGCTCAGTAATTATCAAAAACGATCATTCGAGCATAATTATTCCAGCTTTGATATTGTGCGATTACAACTTTTGCCAAAAGGCCAAAACATTATGACTAAACCTTTGAAAGGTTTTAAATTAAATTTACTCGTCCCCATTTGTATGTCTTCAGATTACGTTTCATTTGAGTAAAGGTGGAGCTAATGCTCTACATTCCTGAAAAAAACACTAAAAGAGAGTGAATCTTGAGAGATGAACAATTGTACATCGGTCTTTCACAAAAATCAAAATCACGGTGCTCTGTTTAGACAATACGATTAGTAAGCGAGATTCACGCTGAGCTAGGTGTGTTTTGTCTATGTACACTAAACGCGTAAAACGGAGAACAACACATTAATTAGACTGATGCAACGTGGAAAATGCCGCTACTAAAAGGCGGCTTGAACGCCTTAAATCCATGCACACACACACATTCCTAACAACAGGTATACTTGGCCTGGTTCGGGTCTCTGTTGTCATTCTTCTAATCTACTATCATCATTGAGTTATATTAAACAAGATGACTACACCAGCCGGAATCGATGCAGCTATTAGAGCAACGGGTCCAGATGAGATCCCTTTCGCTTTGATCGAACAAGGATTTGAAGCATTTCCAAAACCAGCCGGAAAGAAATTCGAATATGGAACGACTGGAATTCGTACAAAAGGTGATACATTAGAAAGTACATGTTATAGACTTGCAATAATTGGTGCTTTACGTAGTAAAAGTTTAAATGGAAAATTAATAGGTTTAATGGTTACAGCAAGTCATAATCCTGAACCTGATAATGGAATTAAACCAATCGATTCAAGAGGTGAAATGTTAGATGTAACTTGGGAACCTTATTGTACGGCAGCTTGTAATGCTGTAGATGCTCAAGAATTTTTTGCAATTTTGAAAAAGCTCATCAATGCATACAAGATCGATTTAAAAATTCCTGCAAACGTAATTTACGGACACGATACAAGACCATCTTCACCTTTATTGATCAAAGCAGTAGCTGCAGGTTTAGCAGCAATGGGTGCTCATATCATCGATGCAGGCTTAAAGACAACTCCACAATTGCATTATCTCGTTCATGCACACAATACTGCTGGAACAGAAGAAGCATATGGTGAGCCAACCGAAGAGGGCTATTACAAAAAACTTGCAGATGCATTCTTGAAATTAGTAGAAGGTAAACCGGCAACGAGCAAATTAACGGTAGATTGTGCAAACGGTGTAGGCGCTCATGCTTTACTCAATTTGCAAAAGTACATTCCTTCATCCGCTTTAGAGATCAAAGCCTTACGTACTGCTATTGGCACAAAAGGAGCTTTGAACGATGGCTGTGGTGCTGATTACGTGAAAATTGGACAGAAATTACCAAAAGATATCGAAAAAGATGGCGTTCAACAAGGTGATAGGATGTGCTCTTTTGATGGAGATGCTGACCGAATCGTCTTTTACTACCTACGTGGCAACGCAACACAAAAGGATAGCTTCCGTCTATTAGACGGTGACAAGATTGCCGCTTTGGCAACTGATTATATTAGTGAATTGGCCAAGAAAGCAGGTATCGAATTGAACGTAGGATGCGTTCAGACTGCATATGCAAACGGAAGCTCTACAAAGTATCTTCAACAACGTGTTCCAGTCACTTGCACGCCTACAGGTGTTAAGCATCTTCATCGTGCTGCTGAACATTACGATGTAGGTGTATACTTTGAAGCAAACGGTCATGGAACCGTTTTATTCTCTCCCGACGCTCTCAAGCTTCTAAAAGAAACCAAGCCAACTACACCAGCTGCAGAAGATGCTTTAATTCAATTGAGAAATTTGGTCGATGTGATCAATCAAACGGTTGGTGATGCAATCAGTGATATGTTATTGGTTGAAGTCATCTTACGATCAAGACAATGGGATTGCGAAGAATGGGATGGTCTTTATGAAGAATTACCAAATAAGATGCTAAAAGTTATCGTCAAAGATCGTGCTGTATTCACAACAGAAGATGCAGAAAGAAAATTAGTCACTCCTAATGGATTACAAGCAAAGATTGATGAAGTTGTAGCTAAATACAAAGATGCACGTTCATTCGTTCGTCCAAGTGGAACGGAAGATTGTGTTCGTGTCTACGCTGAAACCGGATTGGCAGCCGAGTTGGACAGTCTTGCTAATAATGTCGTCAAATTGGTGCAAGAGGCAAGCGATGCTTAGATGTAAGAGTGACATTTTATCGGAAATGGAAATGAACTTAAACTCAAACGAATCTGGCTGTGTGTGTGTGTGTGCAAATGGTACATTTCATACGACCTAATGATGCATATGTAGAGAGATGTATGAGAGGTGTGACGGTGTGAAAGGTAAAGGTGAGATAGTTATCCTTTGGATGAAGATCCTACAATAACCCATCACAATCGCCACAGGTAAAGCTGTGTATGTCGAATGATATAGTGAATACAGCAAATCCTTCAGAAAACCAAAGCAGCACCCTTTGTCTTCTTGTCTCCACCCAATTCGAAGTGCTTGCAACGCTTCAAAGCCATGTGAGAGCGGTATTTGCATGCAGAGCATTCCAAACGCAAGACGACCTTCTTGGTGGTCTTTGCTTTCTTGTGGAAAACTGGCTTGGTTTGACCACCATAACCCTTTTGCTTAGCATCATAACGACGCTTTCCTTGGGCGTACAAGGAGGCCTTACCGGTCTTGTATTGGGTGACCTTGTGTGGGCTGTAAAAAGGAGGATGTGGATTTGGTGAGCGATTCGGTCTTACTGTACAGTAGCACATCAGTAAAGCGGTGGTAATAATGACAAAATGGCGTAGATATCGCTGTTGCTATGTGCCTGGGTTAAGTCTTTTGAACGTGCAAACAACCACCCCATCACGACATGACGTCCTTTAGCAATAATCGAGTTTGGAAACACCCAATCCAATGTCCGCTATGTTGAACCCGCCACCACTTTACTGATATCACAGAACTATTTTTGATACTTACGTATGCTTCTTGCATTGTTTACCCTTGCAGTATGTTCTGCGTGTCTTTGGAACGTTCACCATCTTGACTGAAATTTAGTGTAAATCGGTAAGGGAGAGGATCAATTATCAGTTTTGATGTTCTAATGTCGCAAAAGGTCACTGAAGCCAAGCAATCGTCGCCTTTTTCGGAAGGATGGTAGTATTCGAATGTTAAAAGTGATTCGAGGAAAGTCGGTGTAGGATTTAAATCAAGTCGTCCCCTCCTCTAATATAAATCTTTTCATGTCGGCTTCCCAGTTTTACATCTATCAAATCGACTTCTCATCAAAATACCAGATCCAATCCATTCAAGGCGTCGATTGCTGTGGTCCATCGTCGAAATACTCACCCTATTCACTTCAAATGGCGAGAGTAACGTGTGGTAGAGAAAGCAGAACGATGATTAGCAGAAAGATGCTAATGTCCAATACTGCACAAATCATCAGACCGGCCGAAAGCCTTTGGAATTACTCAATCCTTTGGCCTACACATGCCGCCTACACACCCAGACATAAAGACATTCTTCTTGAGTGCGATACTTTTGACTGGTAAAGTGCTAAATGCTTTATGCGCGCGCAGCACTGCGGCCCAAAACACGCCAGACAAGGTCAAAAATTTACCAAGCAATTTGTTGCAGATCACGTGTGCAATGCTTAGATAAGCGTTCTTACATTTTCCCCGTGATGAAACGCGTACTGGTAGAGTTTGGATGAACCAGAAAAGCTACTTAACATGCATGGGCACTTTGCCTGCATTTTGGGCTTTGGTGTTGGGTATGCTTTCTCGAAGTGTTGTTCTTTTTGTAAAAAGCTCCACACCTTTTCCTGTTTTCACCTATACAAGAACACCATCAACTAGAAAACAACAAAATTCTTGCAATCATGGCACCCTCAGATGAAAGTGTCTTGGGAGAATTATCGTGCAACTTTGGCGATTTAAACGTTAGAGCGAAGAATGGCAAAGGAATTTCATCGAATAGCGGTGGAAAACAACGTCTTTACGATGAAGATGTTTTACCACATTCTGGTCGTGTTCGAAGTATTGATGTTACCAAAGATTTCGAAACGGGAATGGTAGGAGGTGAAAACGTAAAACAAACTAATCATTCAAAGCAAAGGCAAGCATCTTCAAGTGGAACAGGAACAGGTTCACGAGGTGATCGTTTTATTCCTAATCGAGAATTGTCTCGCTCTGCCGGTCTAATGGCAGATCATTTGCGTGATGGAATGGGTGGAGAAACTCTTGCAGGACGATCAAATAGTTCGAATAATAATACTGGTAGAGCTTCTTCTCCATTCGATAGGACTATAAACGATCATAGTCAAAATCTTACCGGTAGCTCAAAAGGACTCGATTTTGACGATATGGATGATTCAAATGCTCCTGCCGATCTCGGAGAAGCTCTTCAAATGGAAAGAGGTCATCGTATCTTGAGCTTCAATGCAATGGCACCTGATACACATTCTGCTCCTGAGATGCGTAGTAGATATGCTGTTCCACGTCCAAAGATTTTACCTTCCTCTTTAACTGCTGGAGGAAGAAGAAGGATTGCAACAACGCCGGAAAAGACTTTGGATACGCCAGATATGCGAGATGATTTTTATTCTCACCTATTATGCTGGAGTTCACAAAATGTGATTGCTATCGCTCTTGGAGGATCAGTTCATACTTGGAATGGGAATACAGGTGACGTTTCTGAAGTATGTGATTTACTAGAAATGAGCGAAAGAGTTGGAGGAGGACAAGCTTCTGTTGTCAAAGCAATGACTTGGGATGATTCAGGAACGTTGTTGCAAATTGGTACAAATACGGGTCATGTACAAATTTGGGACATGGAAACACAAACGAGGGTAAGAACATTTAAGCCTTCTGCTGATGGACAAGATGCAGCTGATAATACCAGCGTGACTACTACCTCTTGGGCAGAAGATGGAACGCTTGCTTTGGGATATTGGAGTGGCTTGTTAAGAGAGCACGATTTACGTCAACGTGATAGTATCATTCGTGATATTCATAATGCCCACACTCAGAGCGTTTGTGGAATGTCTTATCGAGCTGATAGTGCTTTATTGGCTACTGGAGGTAATGATAACGTTGTCAAAGTATGGGATCGTAGATCAAATACGGCAAAGATGCAAAAAGAAAGACATCGAGCAGCAGTTCGAGCTTTGAGTTGGTCTCCGATGAATTCTTCACTTTTGGCAACGGGAGGAGGAACGTTAGATAAATCGATTCATTTCTGGAATGTGACACAAGGAACACGATTGCAAAGCATTCAAACTGATGCTCAAGTGACTGCATTACATTGGTCATACAGATACAAGGAAATTGCTAGCTGTCACGGTACTTCTGCTGCTTCTGAAGGTAGTGCAACTCCTTCTTATCTTAATTTGTGGAGTTATCCTTCATTAGATAAATTGGAAAGTTTAGCTGCACATGAAAGTCGTACTTTGCATTCTTGTTTAAGTCCTGATGGACAAGTTTTGGCAACTTGCGGTACGGATGAAAGTTTGAAATTTTGGCGTTTGTTCGAAGTTTTAGATGATGCAAAGAGCAAATCAAGCACAGGTACTGGCGGTGTAACTTCGACAGGTTCATCTTCTGCAGGAACTGTTCATGTAAAGGCTGGCGCCAATGGAGGTGTAAAGAAGATGCATTCACTTCGTTAATCATCAACTTTCTAAATTGTAACATTATTCTAGTTTTGAATTTTTTTTTCTCTATACTTTTATGTTCTAGCACAACAAATATCATATATGATCATCTTTCATACAATTATATACACAATAGCATTCATTAACATCAGTCATCTGTTATGTGTGATCTTAAATACGATTCAAAATGTGTAAATTATACAATGTCTTACTTCGAATGAGTACTTTTAAAGGCCAGCATATGCATTTCCGTCTTGAAGTGGCCATCCGAAAGGTTGATTTGGATCTACCACTGGAGGCCCATCTTGAACGGCTTGAGCTGCTTCTTGTCTTCTCCTTTCATCTTCCCCACTTCCACTTCCATCACCAGCAGCATTGGCGGCTCGAGCTGCAGCTTCTTCCCGTCTTTGACGTTCTAATCGTAATTGAACACCTTGACGAACGTAAACTAACATTGCCAAAGCAGCAAGACCAAAAACGATCATTAAACCTTCGATTGTACCATCTAAATTCTCAGTTCCATGAACATTTGTTCCACTTCCACCACCTTGTGCGACATTATGACCTGTTCCTCCTCCTGCGCCCGTTGCACCATTATCATAAAATTCGGGTAGGTTGTGATCACCCATTTCTGCACCTGGTCCTGCCCTTCCGTTTGCCGCCGCTTGACCGGCAGCAGCAGCAGCTTCGTGTCTATCATGTTGAAATCGAATTTCGTCTGCTTCCGTATAAGGCATTTCGCCATTATCAAAGAATCCGCCCGACATTGCTCCTAAAACACGACTTCTGCCCGTTGGACCAAAGGCTAGACCATTTAAAAGGTTCAAAGCGGTAGCATCTTTATTCGCAAAAGCATCCCAACATGCCATAAAGAATAACTTCGCCAAACTCAACAGAACAGGTAGGTATGCCTCTTTGTTTAATTCCAATGCCATATCGTAATATCGCTTAGCAAGATTGTAATCTTTCTTGGGAACACCAAGACCACGTTCATACATGAATCCCATATTCCAATATGCGAGCGCAGAAGTTTGTTTCTCGGCTGCGGCTGAATAGCAAGCCGCAGCTTTGTCGTATGATACACTCGGAATAATTGAAATGCTAGAACTTGCGGTTGGGACGCTTTCTTTAGAGGCGCTTTCGGGTTCATTGGCTTGATCGAAATTTATAATTTGCTCTTCTGAAGGTATGCTGGATCCTATTCCGTAGTAATAATAGTCACCCATCTTTACGAGAGCATCTACATTATCTTGCGCTGCACTACGGATCCAATGAATCAGAGCAAGACGATCGGTGGAATTATTTTGGGGAATGTCAAAAGCAGAAATCTTTAAACGCTTCTTGTCTCGATCGAGAACCCAAGCAAGGTTATTTTGAGCTGCTTCATATCCCCTTTCGCCGGCTATTGACCATCCCAATAAAGCACGTCCACGCATACCTTTACCCCAAGCACGTTCTGCACGACTAAAAGTTGGATCTTTCCAATCTCCTCTTTCGATTGCAAATTTGAATCCGTTGACTGCATTTCTGCATCGATCATGCGAAGCCGTACCAGGTGCATCGATAACATAGGCATTTGGGTCAGAAGGATCGAGTTTTAATCTGCCCAAATGAACATTGATCAAAGCCAAATAATAATAAGATTCGAATGAGTTACCCAACTTCATTGCCAAGTCAAAAAATTTTGCTGCTTGTGTATATTCACGTAAATGGAAATGAATTTTTCCTAAATTGATACATCCACCAACGCTTGACATGATCCCAGCCGAACAAGACGCTTCGAAATACTCCACTGCCTTTTTCATATTCTTTGGAACACTTAGACCTAATTGATGCATCAATCCTAGGCCATTTTGAGATTCTGAAGACCCTTGTTCCGCACCACGTGAAAACCAAACCCATGCTCGAACATGACTTGGCGGTACACCTTCACCTCTAAGCCACATTCTACCTAAAAGACTTGCTGCACTTCCGGCCAAAAGGGCATGTGTGTCATCCACGTTCAATTTCACATCTTCACCACTTTCGCCTTGTTTGGCTAGCGGTCCAGTAGGCCCTCCTTTTGCAACCATTTGTGCATCAAGAGGCCAAACATCTCGAACGATACGCATAAGATAATCTCTTGCCTTTTTATAGTCTCTTGGAACACGAGCAGCACTCTCACTCGCACCCAAAACACTTCCACCGTAATAAATTTGTGCCAACTTCAATGCGTAACTCGGATCTCCCCTTTGAGCATGATAAGTGAAGAATTCGAGTAAATCTTCCAGCCTTCTACCATCAGAAGATCCATCAGAGGGTAATCGATTTAGCATAGCTTGTATTGCAGGTCGATGTTTTGCATATCCGGTTGAAGCAGCTGATGCACCCGGTCCAAAAACACCCCCTGACAAATCTGATAATCGTAAATGGGTATATGGCAATGTCAAACCACCCGGTGGTCCGGATTGATATCTACGTAAGGCATCAGTTGCAGCTTTTTCATACCAGTACAACGTTGATCCACAATTGGGTGCTACTCCGATTCCAGCATTATGTCTATATGCCAATGTCGTTTGTGCTAAGCTGTCTCCGGATTTTGCAGCGGCGGTATAATGAAGCAATGCTTTCGATTGTCGATCTTCTACTTCTTCCACAAGACGTTTATCTTCCACACCCAATAATCGCCATCCTTCACGACCCCAAGCACCTCCTTCCATCCAACCGAGATAATTATGTGCACTTGCATTACCATTCATAGAGACAAGGCGCTCTAAGCATGCTTTTGCACGAAGGGGATGAGGTAAAGCACCGTGCGTACCCCAAAAAGAATGCATTGCCAATGTCCAAAGTGCATCTGGATTAGGACGAGTCTGGTTGACGGTCACCAATCTGTCTTTGGATTGAAAATAATTTTCAATAGATTGTTCTTCTAGATGTTGAGTGGATAAAATTAATTCTTCTTTTCTCCAATCAATCAAAGCTGCTTGCTTTATTAGCAAATCACGATCATCAACAAATTGAGCATCTCCCCATCCAGAAGCCCATGTCAACAAGGCAATCGCTTCTTCTCTCCATCGATCGTGCCATTGTCTTTGTTCTGCTTCACGTTTTTTGCGAGAAGAACTTCCTGGCATTGATAATTTATCCCATCCCATTGAAGTATTTTTGCTTGAAGAGGTCTGTGAATTGAGATTATATTCTGCCTGCAAGTCCTCTTCAGACGTTGAAAGGAAAGGTCCAAAGTATGCATCATCTCCACCATCCCATTCTGGCCATAATTGTTGCGGTCTAGCACCTGGAAAAGCACGTGCTTGTTCTTCTTCTCCCGGATCTTTTCCTGCAACATATGCTTCAGGAGGTGCCAATATATTGCCACCTTCCCAACCTAAACCACTTCCTCCTCGCATTGCAGCTGCCAAATTGACGGGAGATCGATGTCCTTGTGCTGCAGCGGCATCATTTCCTGCACCGGGGAATGGTATGAGGGTTATCAACATATCACGTAATCGAATCAAATCGCGAAAGATGCCTGTAAAAGGAAGCCAATTTTTGAATAATTCCCAATATAATGAAATTCCATTTAATCTTTTCTGATGAGGTGATACAGGCGGAGAGCGTTTCTTATCTGCTTGTTTTGTTTTTGACTTTGTCTCCTTTCTTCCTCCCACAGAAGATGCTTTTTGATTGGCAAGTGTTGAACGTAAAAGACGAATAGCTCGATCGTATGCTTCATCTGGTGTCATTGACTTGGAAGAAGGAATAGGGGAAGGAGTAATTGGCGAGGTACCTATGTCAGTCTCGCTCGAGTCACCACCTTCATGAGTGGAACTTAGATCGACAGCTTGAAGATCTTCTGCCAGAGCTGTTTGTACTTGACTGAGACAGAGCAAAATAAAAGCACATAATGCTAGAATTCCTATCACTCTACTCAAAGAACATCTTCCTAATCTCCGACGACCCCTTTTACGACCACTGTCGATTTCGATCATGATGAAATTTCTTCAATCATCAATATCATCAATCAATAATCTTGAAATGTATTCCAAACGATTTCCTATCTTGTATTTTATAAAAATGATGTCGATGTGCAATTGGAAGTTCTAAGACGATCTTTACAGAAATTGACAGCTGCAGCATACGTTGTATGCATACGAAAGCGGCGCCGTCGCACGGCCTAATCTGAGAAGACGTGGAGCTTTTTTTTAGAATAGCAGAAGCGTAAAAAACTTGCCTGCACTCACGCGAATCATTAACGCGTGAGAGAGTAACACGAGTACAACACTCACTTTCTTGTAGTCAACATCATCATTACCAACACATAAATAAGATGCCACCTAGATCAAGACCAACAACTCCAGTCAGAAGAGTATCTCGTGGATCTATATCTTCTCATCATCGTGCTTCTGTTTCTGGCGGTCATGCATTAGGATCAAGTTCAGCGACCGGTAGTGGCTCGGACGCACAAAGTACACCTCTTTCATTTCTCTCTCAAGCGATTGAAGATTTAGCTTATGAAACTGCAACATTACAATCTAATCTTGAGGCGGTAGATGAAATTCAAGGTGCCTTGCATTCATTTGATGAAAGCTTTTCTTTATTCTTGTATGGTCTAAAGATGAATGCATTTTGTGTCGAATGGCCAGAAGCACCAGGAGAAGAAAATTTTGAGAGGGCAGAAGAACGGAAAGGTAAGAACGAAATGCACACACTAGATTGTTGAACAATTGCTAATCCATTTATACCTACATCATTGTAGCTGCTCTTGCTATGGATTCTTCCAGAAGGTGGGGAAGGCCGTCATTTGCCGGAACAGCAATGGGAGATGGTTCAACGACGGCATACGATGCAACATTGATGGGACCTGCTGATCAGACTTATATGACACAAGATGATGATATAGATCTTGGACAAAGGAAGCCGACATTACCATCAGCGCAACAAAAAGCTCCACTTAAACCTGCACTTAAATCAGCGATGAAGAAACCTACACCTGTTAGTACAACCACAGGGGGAAAGACTGGTGCTACTGTTCGACCTGGTCAAGTCGCAAAAAGTGCCACTTCAGTTGGAGCATCCACTTCTGCTGCTGCACCTCAAAAGCCCAAGATTACAGCAGCAGAAAAGAAGAGACGAGAGGCGGCAGCAGAACAAGTTATTGAATTATTACCTTTAGATTATCGTGGTGGTAGTGATCCTAGTGCAAAACGTTTAGCGATGAGTGTAATCCTAGCCTTAATTGCAGCTGGACAAAAAGGTATTCGAATCAATGAAATTGTCAGAGCACCGGATCTACCACAAGCTAAAGTGAATAAATGCTTGATTGCACTTGTTGGTGCAAAGCAAGTTTTGCGAAGGTCGGACAACGGTGTTGTATATCATTTGGATCCTGAAAAGAATCCCATCGCAGCATGAGATATGTTGCAGTTTGTATTAATATATGTATTGTACAACGTTTGTTACATAGCATTTAATTTGTGTAATCTTACAATTATACCACCCTTTTCTGTTGTGATTCTGGCCATTGCTCACGCCAAGTAGACGATCCAGGTTGACGAATCCCGGTTGCTTGTAAAGAAGAGAATCTACCAAGATTTCCATTTGGTCGTAGACTTGGAGTGATTGATGATGACGCACTAGCCGAAACAATCTTTCCTGCTGTATTATTAACATCATTCTTTCCTGCTAATCTCTGTTGTCGTAAATCTTCCAATGCTGTTTTTACATCTGCTCGATTTCTTGGCGGTTTCTATGATGATTTTAAGATATGAGAATTGTTAATATTCTTGTCGTTTCTTTCATCTAATTTTGTCGATCTAATTCAAACTTACGTATGTCGTTCCTTCATCAGGCCAAAATCGATCGCGAATCGGTAATACGTTATCGTGATACCATTGTGGATCACCATAATGCACCATGATTGCTAAAGGGAAAAAGAGGTATATAGAGAATTTAAAAAGTTCCAGATTAGGTCCTGCCATTGTGTTGAAAAGTGAAGATGGATGACTTTGATAAAGATCTTGAATTGAGATTCTTTCCAAAAAAAATAAAGCTTATTCATTCATTACTCCACTCCTGCTATTTGACGCGCGTGTTCTATTCAAGCAATATTTACTCACACAACTTTACCGAGAGAAATCATCCTGCTTTCCTTCGAATACGTAGTATTACGTATGTATGTATGCGTAGAAGATATGATATTTCGACGAAGCAAGGGTGATAGTACATGAGTATTATCAAGAGAAAAATGAAATCAGGCTTCAACACCTGGACCGATGTTAAATTTAGCATCAGTCTTTTGTTCAACTTCTTGCAAAGTTACGCCAGGTTGTAATTCGATCAATGTTAAACCCTCGTTTCCGATTCTGTCAACGTCAAAGACACAAAGGTCGGTAATAATACGTGAAACACAACGAGCACCGGTCAAAGGTAATTTGCAATCTTGAACGATCTTACTTCTTCCATTCTTGTCAACGTGATCAGTCAAAACGACAACTTTTGTATGATCAGGAGAAGAAACTAAATCCATTGCACCTCCCATTCCTTTCATAACCTTTCCAGGAATCATATAATTTGCCAAATCTCCATTTGCACCAACTTGAAGAGCTCCTAACATTGTAACATCAACGTGACCACCACGGATCATACCGAAAGATTCGGATGATTCGAATGTTGAAGCTCCAGGAAGTAAAGTGACTGTTTCTTTTCCTGCATTGACCAAATCTGCATCTACTTGATCTTTTGTAGGATAAGGTCCCATACCTAAAATACCATTCTCGCTATGCATGATCACATTAACACCTTCAGGTAAGAAAGAAGGTACTAAAGCTGGCATACCGACACCCAAATTAACATAATCACCATCTTTAACTTCCGATGCAGCACGTTGTGAAATACGTTCACGACGTGTTCTTGCATCAGATTTTTCAGATTTATCGGCCTCGGACGATTTCTTATCTTCTTGTACTGTGATCACTTCGATTCCTTTTTCTTCGGTTGCTTTGACGATTCTATTGACAAAGATTGAAGGTAGATGAATCGTGTTTGCATCCAAAGAACCAACTGGAACGATTTCTTCTGCTTCAACGATTGTCAAACGTGCATTCTTTGCAAATGCTGCACCAAAGTTACTTGCTGCATATCTGAACATACAATTTCCCATCTCATCGGCTTTCCATACGTGTACGATTGCAACATCAGCTTGAATTGATTGTTCTAAAATATAATCTCTTCCGTTAAAGTTTCTTACTTCTTTTGGTTTTGAGTATTCTTTTGGTACAGGAGAAGATTTACTTCCTTCTGCTTGTTCTTCATATCTGATCACTAATTCACCTTTTTGCACTGAAGTTCCAAATCCAGTTGGCGTATAAAAAGCAGGAATTCCAAATGCACCCGCTCTGCACTTTTCTACCATTGATCCTTGTGGTGTAAGTTCAAGACCAACACGACCGGCAAGGTATTCTTGTTCGAAATATTTATTCGATCCAATGAAAGAAGAAATCATTTTTGAAACTTGTTTTGAATGTAATAATTTACCTAAACCACGTTGACCACTTCCAGCATTATTACTAACGCATGTCAAATCTTTAATTGAATCATTTTCACTGATTGCTTTAATCAAAGTATCAGGTGTACCACAAAGACCAAAACCTGAAGATAAAACGATCGATCCTGATTTGATATCTTTTACTGCTTCTGCCGCACTTGGATAAACTTTTGAAGGTAATTTAGTCGTAGAAGCAAATCTAACTGACAAAGGCATAGAATATGATCCAAAGGCTGCCCTTGAACTTTGTAAAGTTGAACGTGCCATTGGCTTTGTCAAACGGGTTGTTGCTGTGCTCAACATGATGACTTTTGATATTCGTGAATGAATGTTATGGTAGGGAAGAACAATAATTCAAAAGAAACATCTCCGAGTATGATTCCTTTTTAAATGTATGCGCCTCTACTTTGCAGGGAGCAAGTGCAAGTGTGTATTTCCGAGAAGGGTATACACAATTAATCATTCCCCGGAGTCCGATCGGACAACTGCTTGTTGGCTTGCTTTTCTTGTAAGGGCTAGGGTGGAGACAAAAGTAGGACGCGCCGGCGCTTGTAAGCTTCCGAGAATTTGAGCGGCAAGCATCGGCTTTTTCGGTGAAGGAAATGAATTTGCTTAAATAAGCAACACGCTAGTTTGGAAGAAAGTTGTCAAAAAATAAAGCTCAAACTGACAAGTCTATTCTGGTTTAGAAGCGCAAGAGAGAGAGAGAGAGGGAGAAAAAGTGATGAATGAATAATGAGCGCGGCGCACTGACGATCTCTCTCTCTCTTTCTGTGTTCACCATCAGCTCCATTCAAAAAATGACATCCCAACCAATCGTCACTGCCACATGTTCGGCTCCTGTCAACATTGCAGTGATCAAATATTGGGGTAAACGTGATACAAAGCTCATCTTACCAACAAATGATTCACTTTCAGTCACTTTAGATCAAGATCACCTTCGCAGTGTCACAACCGCAAGAGCTGATATTTCATTTCAAAAAGGAGATCGTCTTTGGTTGAATGGAGTAGAAGAGGAAATTGGAACAGAAGGTCGTTTACGTACATGTATTGAAGAATGTCGTAAAGTACGTAAACAAATGGAAACTCAAGATGGTTCGTTGGCCAAAATCTCTGGATTACCATTACATATTTGCAGTGAAAACAACTTTCCCACAGCTGCTGGTTTAGCTTCTTCTGCTTCAGGTTTTGCTGCTTTAGTTGCTACATTAGCAGCACTTTATGGTCTCAAGCCCACTCTCAACTCATCCGATTTAAGTAAATTCGCACGTCAAGGAAGTGGATCCGCTTGTAGATCTCTATTCGGTGGTTTTGTTGCTTGGCAATCAGGAACAGAAGCTTCAGGCGATGACAGTTTGGCAATCGAAGTCGCACCTCGCGAACATTGGCCTACATTGCAAGCTTTGATCTGTGTTGTGAGCGATGCAAAGAAAGGCACTCCAAGTACAGCGGGCATGCAACGTACAGTAGCTACTTCACCACTACTGCAACATCGAATTAAAGATGTCGTACCTGCAAGAATGGAAGCTATGCGAAAAGCTATCAAAGATCATGACTTTGATTCTTTTGCAGATTTAACAATGGCAGACAGCAATAACTTCCATGCATGCGCTTTGGATACTGCACCTCCAATCTTTTACATGAATGACGTTAGCAGAGCAATCGTTCAATTAGTCGAAGAATTTAATCGAGCAAGCGTGGCAGAAGGAAAGGGAAAAAGAATCGCTTATACGTATGATGCAGGACCAAATGCAGTTCTCTATGCTGAAGAGAAAGAGATGAAGACAATTTTGGCCGTCATTCGTCATTATTTCCCAAATACAGATTTCGATGATACATTCAATCTATTAGGTGCAGGTGCAAATGCTTCTCATCGTGGTGCTCAAGAAGCAGTTTCATTGCCAAACAGCGAAATACCAAAAGGCTTCAATGAGAACGTTATTCCTGTTCAAGAACCTGGTGCCGTTCGTCGATTGATTCACACTCGTGTCGGAGATGGTCCACGTGTTTTATTTACATGGGGAGATGGAAAGGGTACTTCTGGTGATGTGAAAGAGAGTCTTTTGGGAGAAGATGGAATACCCTTGCGATTGCAAAGAGCAAAACGTGCTTAACCTTGTAAAATCATAGCATGAATTTATAGTTTAGTAAGCAGCAGTAATATTCTATTCATATGTCAGGCACGTTAACACTCTAATGAAAAACAAATTGTCAGAGCCCGGCTCACGCGCTAGAGCAAAAAATAAATTGAAAGTGACTCCCCGAAGGCAGAATTTCGGAAGGAAGCTAAGAATTTTGACAAGAGCTTCTTTCTTCTTATCTGGGCATATCCGATAAAAACTTCTCTTTTCATAACCATCTTGAAATACTATCGACAAAAATAGTCTCTTTTGAAGATGTCGTTGTCGACTCCAGTATTACCGGTTCTAGACAAGGCAGACGTTAATAATAAACAACTTCTTTCTGTCTTGAGCCGTTCTGCTCCTTTACTAATTCCATTTGCAGAATACGATCAAGTTAGAAATTCATTACCAAGATCACTGTCTTACATCGTTCAACTTGCATCGCCCGTCAACCTTTCTATTGCAGCAGATATACTAGATTCAGGTGCTGAAGCTGTTTCAATTTCTGCAAATGATGCTTCAACTATCTTGCAAGGAGATTCGCCTGCTTTGCCATTCGAAAGAGTGATTGTTCAAATCGATCCTTCAACTGCAATCTCTCTTCCCGAATTGGCAAAGAAAGGTCTTGCTGGTGTTCACGTTTCTCTGCCAGATGGTCTCAGTCTACAAGATGCTAAAACGGGAGAATTGGTAGGTCAATTCATTTCATCAATCGAAGCAAAGAAGACTGGAAGACCCGTCTTTGTTAGCCCATCGAATGTCGCATTACCAACAGTGGAAGATGCAGCATACTTAACCTCAATCGGTGCTTCTCTCGTCATTCCAACGTCCAAGATTGATTTGCCAAAAGATGAAAGTACTACTTCAGCTGGAAAGATTGATTTGATCGGAGCACTACTTGCCTCACTTAAATCCGATCGTCAAGATGGCTTATTCCCTACAACTGTTGTCGCTTCTGCCTTAGGTACTTCTCTCGGCTTGGTATACTCTTCACGACAATCGATTCGGGAATCAATTTTAACCGGATCGGCAGTATATCAAAGTAGAACACGAGGATTATGGAGAAAAGGAGAAAGTAGTGGTGCAACGCAAGAAGTCGTTCGAATTCGTATGGATTGCGATTCTGATGCTTTAGAATTCACTGTTCGTCAAAAAGCCGGTCAAGAACATATCGGTTTCTGTCATTTGACTAATCGCGAAGGTTGCTTCGGTCGAACATCTGGTTTAGCTTTACTAGAATCAACATTGCAATCTCGTCTTAAATCAGCACCAGCTGGCAGCTATACTGCCCGAATCTTTTCAGACGCTCCTCTTTTGGAGGCCAAAATTCGTGAAGAAGCAAGCGAGCTTGTTCAAGCCAAAGATGAAGACAAGCAACATGTCGCATTCGAGATGGCTGACTTATTGTACTTTGCTTTGGCAAGATGTGTCCGGGCTGGTGTTTCATTAGAGGATGTCGAACGTAGTCTAGATGCCAAAGCACACAAAATTACACGTAGAAAAGGAGATGCAAAACCACAATTCGTCTCTGGAAATGCCGCTGGATCGTCAAGTGACTCGAAACCACTACCATCTACACCTGCACCAAAACCCGCTTCAGCCGCAGTGGAGGAGGATGAAGGACCGATAAAAATGCAAGCATACAGATTAGAAAACGTCTCCGAATCAGATAGAACAGAATTGATGAAGCGACCTTCGATCAAGACAGAAGCTGTCATGGAACTATGTCGACCTATTTTGAGATCAGTCAAAGAAAGAGGAGATGAAGCAGTATTAGAATTAACAGCCAAGTTTGACCGAGTCAAGCTCAATTCTCCTGTCGTTCTGCCGCCTTTCACATCACCTCAAGTGTTAGAGAAGATCAAACCTGAAGTCAGAGCTGCAATCGATCAAGCATATAACAACATCTATGCATTCCATGCAGCACAAAAGAAAGTCGGAGGAAATGTCAAAGCATCTCAAGCTGGCGTTGGTGGAATAAATAAGGAAACCGGTGAAGAAGCAGATGATGCTGTTTTAGAGATGGAAACTATGCCAGGTGTCGTTTGTCGTCGATTTGCCAGACCGATCCAAAGTGTTGGATTGTATGTTCCAGGTGGAACGGCAATTTTGCCTAGTACAGCTTTGATGTTGGGTATCCCAGCTCAAGTTGCACGTTGTCCAACTATCGTACTCGCCACGCCTCCTCGCCCAGATGGAAGTATTACACCTGAAGTGCTTTACGTAGCAGAAAAGGTTGGTGCAAAGTGCATTTTAGCAGCTGGAGGAGCACAAGCTGTAGGTGCAATGGCATACGGTACAAAATCTGTTCCAAAGGTAGACAAGATTGTTGGACCTGGAAATCAATTCGTAACTGCAGCCAAAATGATTGTACAAAATGATACAGATGCTCTTGTTAGTATCGATATGCCTGCTGGACCAAGTGAAGTTCTCGTTATTGCAGATGGTGATGCGGATCCCGAATTCGTTGCTTCTGATTTGTTGAGTCAAGCGGAGCATGGACCTGATAGTCAAGTTGTTTTAGTAGGAATTCAATTATCCGATAAGCAATTGGCAGATATCGAAGCAGCACTTGATCGTCAAGCTCACGCATTACCAAGATGTTCCGTCGTCCGCAAAGCAATCGAAAAGAGTTTGACAATCGTTGTGCCTACACGTGAAGAAGCTCTTCGATGGAGTAACGAATATGCACCTGAACATTTGATCATCCAAGCAAAAGAGCCTGAAGTATTGGCAAAAGGAGTAATTAATGCAGGAAGTATTTTCGTTGGTCCTTGGAGTCCTGAAAGCTGTGGTGATTATGCTTCAGGTACAAATCACACTTTGCCAACATACGGTTTAGCAAGACAATACTCCGGTGTTTCTACTTCAACATTCGAAAAGAATATTACAAGTCAAAGCTTGACAGCTGAAGGATTGAAATTGCTAGGTCCACATGTCGTTCATTTAGCAGAATGTGAGGAATTGGAAGCCCATGCAAACGCTGTACGATTAAGACTCAAAACATTGGGAATCGAAATGCCACCTCCGCACGTTAAGAGTGCGTGAAATTTTATTCTGTATCTGATAGATTTAAAAAATGCAATTGGTCTATGGAAGCATTGTTGTGGAAGAAATACAAGGGATATTTTAGTACATGAGCTTTCTTTCAAAGTTCTTCGATCATTAGATCTTCATCATCCTCTTCTTTTCCGTTAGTTTCTTGGTCAACTTCTTCTGCGCCGATTTCTTCTTCCAATTCACGCAATGAACTTTCACTTTCATCACGTTTAAGAATGTTTACCAACCTGACAACAGCTTCGGCCACTTTTTCATCCTTTTCACCCAAATGTGCTTCGCGAACGACGACATAAGTTCCCCTTCCGCGTAAACATTGTCTTCCGTATAAAGTTGTACATAGCAAGAGCAATCCTTCTATTAGCATCAAACGTAAAGCTGGATCACGTTCCCTTTTCTTTTCTTCATCCATCAATTGACATTCATCAGGTAAATTTTCTTGATCTTCTAAGTCCAACTTTGCTAATTCTTTTCCATCACAAAGAGGTAAAAGTAGATTGGGTAGAGCATCAACGGAAGAAAGATGTTCAGGTCGAGAAGCAGGAGGAAGTTGATTGGCAGTAGCAAGCGCTTCTTCTCCTACTTTTGCAATTGCCGTTCCTGAATTGTCAATTGGTGGTGGTGCCAAGAGTGCTTTGTGACACGATTTCAAGAAAAAGAGGTTCTTCAAAGTGCTGATCACTCCTCCACGACGGATTAGGTCAGGATGTTCGGTGTAAACCATTAGACGAGCAACAGGATATTCACGAGCTGGTGGTGTGATTGCTTTTTCTTCTTCATCCTTTTGCTTTGATGCAGCTTCAGCAGCAGCTCCTAATGAGGTATTCTGTAATCGTGTAACAAAGAATTCTCTGCCTTTCGGTATGGTTGTAACATTTGCAAATACGCTTGCTAAGAAATTGCAATTGCTCTTTCTCTTGATCACCGGCCTTCCATCAGGTCCAAGTGGAACTTTCTCCGAACTTTCTTCACCGTTTTGTTCTGATCCTTGTTGAATTTGTCTTGCTCGAGTGCGCATTTCTTCAATCGTTGCTGATTGTGATTTTCCTCCTGCAATATCTGCACCTTCTTCAAAAGCATCTAGCAAGAGACTCAATGCAGGTACATCTTTTTGAGTTGCAGTCATCTCTGCTAAACGTTTACTATGTTGTTCTGCTCTTTGCTTTTTGGCTGTGTATTCGGGATCATCAGGTTCGGCTGACATGGCTTCCATCGTTGCTTCGAAATCTTTGTTAGACATAAAGTTGTATAGAGGTCTAGCAGGTAATTGCAAATTCAACAAAATTGCACCAATCGATTCGAGCTTCGTCAAATTGGACAAAAGCATACATGCTAAATCTGTCAATAAGCTGACCGGATCAGCGATATAACGTACTAAAAATGACAAAAATTCTTCATCACCAATCCTGCGAGCTACCAAAAGACTATCGCTCAAATTAATCAATGCACAAAATGCATCATGCGCAGCCATTGGTTGATCTTGACATATCCTTTTCAAATCTTCAATCGTATCAACATCTTTGCCATCCCTTCCTTGAAGTGGTTTACCGTCTAATCCTTTATGCTTTTCGATCAATAACGTCCTTTGCGGATTCGTCTTTGCGCTATATCCTACCAAGTTCGATAATGCCACTTCACGAACTTTTGCATTTGGATCGCTCAAGAATGTTAGCAGTTCCAAATGAGGAGGAACTGCTTTTGCACTTGGCATTTTCTGTATTATTTGGTCGTATTTGAGATGATGGCAATAGACCGAATTTTCGGCTCTGAGAGACTCTTGAGTGGAGCATTTCACCACTCTATTTTTTTCTAAGCGCATTCTTCTAGAATAATTCAAACTCAAAATTTTTGGTTTAGGAAATACGCTTATGTAATTTCACGAGATTTTTCTTCCCAATTCCGATTTACGGCCAATTTTTTTTTCTATTATAATGCGTCAGTGGCTAGTTACCCTGTATCAGCTTAATTGGCTGCTCGCTTCGATAGGCACCTGTAAAACCCTTCCTCCTTTCTGACCATATACTCGATGAGTTGACAAGATGGGAGCAAATACAAAATCTAGTAATTCAGCTGAGACGTTGGTACGTGTATGCGGAGATGTTGTTCAACAACTAGTACAAGCACACGAGACCGGAAAGCCTCTCAATGTGGACAAAGCTCGAAAGGTAGCATGTAAAAGGCATGGATATGGAGGTATGCCAAGGCTAACAGATATTCTTGCAGCAATTCCAGAACAATATCGTAAAGTACTAACACCTGTACTTAAAGCAAAACCGATCAGAAGTGCAAGTGGTATCGCAGTAGTGGCATTGATGAGCAAACCGCATAGATGTCCACATATCAGTTTGACAGGAAACGTTTGCGTTTATTGTCCTGGAGGACCTGATTCGGATTTCGAATATTCAACACAATCTTATACAGGATATGAGCCTACATCCATGCGTGCAATTCGAGCTCGTTATGACCCTTTTGAACAAAGCAGAAGTCGAATTCAGCAATTGAAGGAACTCGGACATTCGGTTGATAAAGTGGAATTTATCGTGATGGGAGGTACATTTATGAGTTTATCAGAGGATTACAGGAACAACTTCATCGCACAATTACACAATAGTTTGAGTGGTCATAGCACTTCTGATGTTGATGAAGCAGTACGATACTCTGAAAGGGCGAAAACAAAAGCGATCGGGATCACCATTGAGACAAGACCGGACTATTGTCTCAAACCTCATCTTTCTCAAATGCTACGGTATGGCTGCACAAGGCTGGAAATTGGTGTTCAATCAGTTTATGAAGATGTAGCTAGGGATACCAACAGAGGACATACAGTTAAAGCTACTTGTGAAACCTTCCATCTTGCCAAGGATGCCGGATACAAGATCGTTGCTCACATGATGCCAAATTTGATGAACGTGGATGCTGAACGTGATATCGCACAATTTATCGAATTTTTTGAGAATCCCGATTACAGAACAGATGGATTAAAGTTATATCCAACTTTAGTCATTCGAGGTACGGGATTGTACGAACTATGGAGAACAGGAAGATACAAGAGTTACACGCCTTCTTTCTTGATCGATCTTACAGCAAGGATCTTAGCACTTGTTCCTCCATGGACCCGTGTGTATCGTGTCCAACGTGATATTCCGATGCCACTGGTTTCCTCTGGTGTTGAACATGGAAATTTGCATCAATTGGCAGAAGAGCGGGTCAGAGACTTTGGTTTGGAATGCCGAGACGTTCGCAGTCGTGAAGTAGGTATCCACGAAATCAAGGATAAAGTGCGACCGACGCAGATTGAATTAGTTCGTCGTGATTATACGGCAAATGGAGGATGGGAAACATTTTTGTCGTATGAAGATCCTCAAAAGGACGTCTTGGTGGCTTTGCTCAGATTACGGAAATGTTCCGAAGAGCAAACTTACAGACCTGAATTATTAGAAGCAGGTCAAACGAGTTTGGTTCGTGAATTGCACACGTATGGATCTTCGGTACCAATTCATTCTCGTGATCCCACCCTTTTCCAACATCAAGGTTTCGGTACTTTACTGATGGAACAAGCAGAACGAATTGCACGATATGAACATGGCAGTAAGAAATTAGCCGTTATCAGTGGTGTAGGAACGAGAGATTATTATAGAAGGATGGGATACTTCCTTGACGGTCCATATATGAGCAAGATGCTCGACGGAGACGATAACAGCGATGACGAGTACGATCACGATGATTGATCGTCAGCCTCGTTCCTTTTCTCACTTGCATGCATTTGTACACTAGTCTCACTTCAATACATTTTAGAGAGAAATTTGATTTGTATAGAATTACAACGATGCTTTATGATCTGGGTGTGAAGGACGCTAAACATGAGTATATGCAGGTCCATGTGCTTGCTCAAGCGATTGCCTTGATCAGATTATCCATGGCATCTGTAATACTTTCCTTATATTCTAACAAGAAAGCATCATCCTGTCCACTTCCATTATGATTGACACGTGTTTCGCCCGAGATGTATTCTTTCGGTAAAGTGATTTGGATTGGATCACGTACAAGTTTAGCTTTTAAACCACCTTGAACGACAGAAGAGAGATGTTCTGCACATTTCGATCCACCATGACCTCCATAAGTGAAAATTAAGAATGGTTTTGAATTCCATTCATTAAATAAATGATCTAATAAATTTTTAAGATGACCTGGAATACCCCAATTATATTGTGGTGTAATGATGATAATTGCAGGTGAACTTTGAATTATTTTTGACCATTCTTGAACTTGAGATGTGGTATATTCTTTGGAAGAATGAATACTGTGTGTCAAACGTGGTTCTTCAAAAGGTCCAATCGGAAGGGATGAATTTGATGGCATCAAATCTTTTGCAGAAACGATTGAAGGTAATTCGGAATTTGATGAACTTTTTTGATTCCATTGATTTATGATGAAAGATGCTATTCCGTCACAATTATTGTTTGGTCGTACTGATCCGAGTAAAAGCGGAATTGCATGCTTTGTTGTCATTTTGATGATCTTTGATATGAGATGAAGAAAGGGAAGGGGTAGCATTTACAAAAAGAAAGTGCTAGAATTTATATTTCATGCCAGAATATCTTTCTCAAGCTGAGCATGTGCTGTGTTCTACTAAAAAACCTTATCGCCGTGGATAATGCTGGAGAAATTCCCCACCACGAAGGCGCGTTGCCGGTGATACTTTTTGTATCACTTTTAACACCGCGTTGCACTTTTTTAAAAAAAGTTGATAGTGTATATCGTGCATAGAATTACAGTGAAGTGCTGGGAGAGATTGACATAGATCGTACAAAAGGGCCGGCTGCCATTGCTGTTTCTGTAAGTGAAATGATTATTTTTTGTTCTTGCCGTTGAGATGTAGAGAATGATTGGCTCTAAAAGATGAAAATAAGATGAAAGAATGTCAGCATTATTCTGTGTTACCTTTTTCTTTTGACATCCCATTTACACTTACAGGCACGAACAACCAAGAGCACCTCTGGGAACGTGCCTGCGCTCATATCCCATCTTCTAAAGAAAACATTTCTACCGTCAAAAGTACGAACACTAACCTCTTGAGAATCTTTTTGTGCTTGAGAAAGAGAAGAATCAGGTATACGATCTATAAGCCAAATTCGATTCCTAAAACCGATTTGACGTAATTCTGTAGAACAATTTGCCGCAATTTCTCGAAGATTATCTTCCGATAAGTATACTTCGCTATACATCGATGAAAGGATGTGTAATGACTTAAGGTTCTTCAAAGATACCAAAGCATTTTGAAGAATATTCTGTTGAGTAGAAGTTCATGTCAGTCTCTTTTTTTCCATCTTGACAATTATATTTATACACATACCTTATCACCTTCGTAGAGATGTACAACCAAATCTTTCAAATTCGGACATCCAAATGAAATTTCCCGTACTTGATCGATCGTCATCACTATACCATGTATACGTAATTTGATCAATTGTTCACCACGAGAAGACAAGAATCTCTTTAAAAACCAGGAATCCACCTTTGGCTCTCGTACAATCGGTTTTCCACTTCTTGCATGCTCTTCAAGTTCATGCCTACGATAATCTTGTGATGTGTTACCTGTATACCTCCGTGTTCCAGCTCCATTACCGTTTCGCTGTTGCCTGAGTAGGTGATCATGATGGGATTCATCGTCATTTTCACCCATATCTTCATCGCTATCCAATGTATCTGTATACATTCCTCTTGGCGTGTTCCAACTTGATGTGTAGAGTGTAAAGTTTTCTATATTTGACAAAGAATCCATCATATCCGTCAAATACACCCAAAAGTGTGTGATGGAATGAGCCGGTCTTGGGAAGGTGAGAGAAAGGGAATGCAATTGTTCGAGATATACTGCAAGTTTAGGCAGACAATCAGGAGGCATTGCTAATCCTTCTAAAGCCAAATCTTGAATTCCATACCTTGAATTCTTCAAAAGAGCCATCACTCCAGACATCATCAGAGTCTTACATCCCGCTAAAGATAATCTTTTAAGACCTGTCAAATGTTGTGATGCTTCGATGAGAATTGAATCAGTAACCAAAGCCGAATGTTGACACAAAATACTAAAGCTTTCCAATTTCGAGCCCATTCTTTCGCACCATTGTGGTAATTCTGCTACTACTCCTCTGTCAGGTAGTAAGATTGAGAAATGTTTCAATTGCGGCGTTTGTTTGGGATCTAAAAGGTGTTTACCGACAGATGAAGGAGTGTAAAAGCGAGAAGATCCCGTAAGTTCGAGTGTATGCAGTCGAGGTAAGCTTGGCAAGAATGGAATCACTCGATCGGTTAAACTTCCAGTCCTTGTCCAATATAATTCTTCTAAATTGATAGCTTTTTGTAGTGTATGCAAAATGCTCTCTTCTAAAGCTTCCAATGATTCAGCTTGTAAGCCAAAAGGAAAAACTCTAATTTCCATCACATGAACCAAAGGAGCTAAATGAGCATTTTCCTTTAACGTTCTAAAAACACGAATGAGTCTTGTTTGATCACGTAAGAATAAACGTGCATATAGTAATGGATTCGCATACTTATGCCATACTTTATTCACCAACGCACATGATGCTAAATCTTTCGTTCGCCATTGCAAATGTTCAAGGATAGCCGGCAAAAGTTCAAGTGGAATATCTTTGGCTTGTGTCATTCTGAGGTAGAGTTGTTGTTTTGCTTTCGGCTGCAATGGAAATAATCACTGCAGCCTATCTTGTTATTTTAATGCATCTTAATGTCGATTGGCAGCAGCGAATCGAGATTGACCAACTTCTCAATGTTTTGATGGTGAAGAGATACTTCATACATGGACCCCTTTTCATATTTTAGTTTGTGGCCCATGCGGACAAATGTGTATTAGTCAGCTTGACGTGTTGTTCAATTTTAACTCGGAAGGTGCGGGGGGCACACATGTCTTTTCAGTATGCTGAGCAACTAGCACACTTGGGTAATTGTGTACGAAGGTGATAAACGCTGCTTACCTTATTGCTCTAGAATATGTTAATTTTTCATACGCTAGAGTCTAGACTTTCATGTTTGAGCTTATTCAACTTTCAGGGTCATCAGATTAGCATCTTAGGATCCAATAAATGACGTTTACTTTAAGCCAAATAGTCTTATTACATACATCGGGATGACCCCGCAATTCTAGCAGTAAGGTGGTAAGGAGACCCGAATTATAGATATATTATACTCATGATGGGTAAGATAAGGTTGGCCTTTTAGATAGGCCTGAAATAAAGCGTTGAAGATACAATACAAAAATGCCAAGATGTTGCAAGTCAGTTAGTTCCCAGGCAATACAAAGGCGGCGGTAAAAGGCGGTCTCTATTATACAACAAAATGATTGCCACGGGCATATCCTTCTTGATGAGCCCGAAGATGAGAAAGCCACGTACAACAAATCTGTTTCGACTTTGTTTGTGGGATCCGAGCATATTGAAATAAGCATCACGACAGTGCTCAAGCACGATGACGCCTATTCTTAAACAGCTTAGCAAGTCGACGCGTGTTCTAGTGGAGTAAGGCATTCAATCTGTCTCTACGTTAAATTCCATTCGGTCATAGGTTCCTGACCCAAAAGAGGCTAGCTTGGAAAAATATACCATCCGATAAGGTGTACCAACCCTGTGTAGAACTCTACAGACGAGTAAAAAAAATCCTATTCGCCGTTTCTTTTTTTGCTTCATGATCGACAAACCTGTTTTCCACCTAAGCTTCTAAAATCAAGGATAAGCGTATCAAAATCGAACTTTCACGCTTGTCGATTGGATCGACACTAATTTGCTCTTTTTCTGATTAGGCTTCCCACAAAATATCTCTTTTCAGGTTGACCCTTATTGTATAATAAATGGACTGTTGAATGACAATACAACGTCACACATTGATTGGATTTGGGCGATAAATTGAAATTTGTTCGTAAGTTTATCTCTGAATTATTTATTGACAAGGGGTTATCATGCGTAATTGAGATGGAGGGGGTTGAGGCGGGCTGCGCATTTGCCCTGTGTTTATTTTTGTTTTGCTTAAATTTTTACCCAAAAGTTCTATTGTGTTTCATAGCGTATTTTGGTGGGCGGAAGATTTTTTCGCCCATTTTTTTTTTGTTGTCTTAAAACTCAGATCGAATTAAAAATACTCCCCAAATGCACGATCAATTACATGTCGCTGCATACTGTACATACATGCAGATTTGATTTGTTTGTCATCATGCAAAATGTGAGAAGAAGAGACCGCCTGCATTACACCCCATAATGCATCGTTCAATTAAACTAACCGAACAGGGTGTAAATTCACCGTATGGTATAGGAGAGGAAGAGGGGAAGTGCAGGTAAGATATGCAGTATGCTCAATGACGGACAATATTGATTGCTAAGTATGATTGATTTGAGCCTTCTCACTCTGTATCGGCTGATCAAATTAATAGACAAAGGGACGAATCACATCAGAAAGGCATACATACATATACTACACCTTCTTCATCTTTTCTTTTCTTCACGCTACATCAACCTAATCCTCACCTATCCAACATCGCTGGGCGAAATATTGAGAATCGATCGAATTGAATATCATCATCAACCTTCATCCACCTACGCCACGATCACCTCAAAAATAAATCAATTATTCAACTATCCATCTATCAATCCCTAATCTCAAAGCAAAGTATATGAACTGATTACGGCTTCAAAGAAACGCCAAGACGTCATTGCCTTCTCAAATTAAAGCGAATTTCATCGTCCGACAAGCGCCTCCTTTCGCGATCTCATCATTTACGCGTCTTATCAATCTCCTATTACGATCGGACTGCTCCTTTATTCAAAGAAAGGGGAAAACAGCCAAGTTCACTCACGTGGATTCGGGAAAGGTAATTAACTTTCAGCCAAAGAGGTCCCTACTTTTACGGTGACTTTTTGCTAGCATTCCGATTGAGTAATATCATCAAAAAGAAAGATTAGTTCGTGTATAAATTCTCGATTCAATCGTAACATCTTCTTCCTCAACGATATCCTCATACAAAATGTCTGCTTCTACGCCCACAGCTAAAACAAGCAGCAATGTTGTGATCAGATGTGGTCACATCATTCCACAAATTCGTCTAACTCCACCTGATAGTCGACCTGCCAAAGCACCTGAAGTGCCGGAACAAGATCTAGGTTCAAACGCTTTATATGTTCCACTAAGAACTGAAGAGATCGGCTGGGAAGAAGGAGGTCTTATTTGGGCACCCAAGAGATTCTACTATCCCACTGTGAACCTTTACGGTGGTGAAGATGATCACATCATTGGACAATATCGTGGCGGACCAAAGGGATATCGATTCATCAAGGTTACAGATTCCAACTTTGCTTTGGCTAATAAAGATGAAGATGAGGTGCAAGCTTCTTCCGGAACGGGAAGTGCAGGTAGCTCGAAAAAGAGCAAGAGTCAAATGCCCCGTGGTCCTGTCAAGATGACATCCAGCACATCTGTAAAAGAAGAGGAATCAGTAAAGGCGGAAGATGCAACAACAATAGACAACATAAGTTACGATGATGCAATGAGCACCTCTTTGTCATCTTCTGCTTCATCCACACGTCAAGGTAGCTTCTCTACTGATGACGGACGTTCTTCTGGTGCTGATACAGGAACCACAACGCCAGCTACATCTGATTCACCTATCCAAGAGGAGAAAGGCGTATTTGCTGAGCAATTGAACGATGCTTTAAACACAGCTCTAAAAGTGCAAAGCGATACAGGAACAATCGAAAACGGGAGGCATACCCGTAGATTAGCGAGCAGAGCGGGAGCCTGTGAAATTCCAAGCGATCCAGTTGATGCTTCACGGCTAGCAGGTCCGTTAAAAGCGCAATTGCAATCCAATCCTTTAGGACACGACCGTAGTATGGTTCTTACAAATGATGTACCTGAAAAGCATTTCTCTTCTCACCGTGGAAGGTCTACATCATGTTTGAGCATCTCGGATGACTATGTTAGCGGACAAGATGCAACGAGTGAATATGCAGCCGGATGGGCATACGAACAAAATATGCAAAGTCAACTTTCCAATCAGGATTCGCTTAGAACACAAATAGATTCAGAAATGGTCAACGAAGATTCTCGGTAGCATTAAAATATCATCATTCAAAACAAAGCACAATAAACTCTTTCGCTTCTTCTTTTGAGCACATTATACACGATTTACACAATCAATGCTCTTTTGCTTTCTTTTCTTTTGCCAATCATCATATCTGTAGCATTATCATGTATTCATCTTATCTAGACTCATAGCTCTCTTTAGAAGCTCTTCAATTTGTGAACTATACATTGTTCGATACAATCTCATTTTGCTGTGCTTGCGTTAGAGTATGGATGAAGAATTTTAAATTTAGGGGCAACGTATGAGGAACGCACTCTCTCAGGCGTGCTCATTGCAATATGAATATTTTCAGGCCGGTAATGGAATTTCGGAAAATGCCGGTCAAAATAAGGCTCTAGACGGGCATAATGCAGCAGCGATTTTGTTTAAAAAGCCCCAACATGTACTTGTTTCATAGCCTTTAAACGCAATACACGCGTAAATGCAGATTTTTAGGCTGCTGCTGAAAGTGAAATCAAATCAACGGATTCTCATTTGAGCGTCAGCTGGGAGGGCGATCTTAATCCCCTAAGATCGAGTTGTTCAAGATATATACTAAAAAAAGAGAATGTTTATGATTGCTGACCATAACAATGATGGCTTTGGGACCTTTAATAGACAGTGATATATTTTGAAGGTAGAACCGGCTTTCGTGCGTTAACGTATTTAGCCCTGATTTCCGTAGCAACGGCAAAATATTGGTCCGAATTCTCCACTTTTTTTTCTTCCTTACAGGCGGGCGCGTCAGAAATAATCGGGGCAACCGCACATCTTTTTGTCTTGTGAGAGACACACACGTACGTCTTCTCTCCAAGCAGGCAGACCGGGCGGGTACAGCCCACCCGGCTTTCTTCCTATTGTGCCGAGCATTTTCTGTCTGCGCTGCATATAGTCTATGTATGCGTGCAGAACTTCTCATCTTGTTTTACAATAATTACCCCGAAGTACTTTTCTCCTCTTTAAATCCCCCTCGTGAATGCATCTCTCTGATTGACCTAACCATTGGAACCGGTCATTCATTTTGCCATTTCCCGTTTTGCTCTTTTCTTTGTTTTTCTCCACCATCTGACCTTTCCATCGTTGTGATCATCTCTCTTCGAGGAAAGTACTTTTGTCAGTCATATTTATTTTGCTTTGAGCATCCATGCAATACCTCCTTAGACGTGTGCCTGGTCAAGCCCGTCAATCAATCGGTGCTACTTCCCAATCAACAACAGGAAGAAGTGGAATTCAAATCGGATTAAATCAACAAAAACGCAATATGATTTTGAGAGCATCAACAACAGCAAATGGAACTGGTCCCCTTTGGGCAGGTCAAAATTCTTTACCTTCTTTACCAGTTCCTACTTTGGAAGAAACGATTCCAAAGTACTATCGTACAACATTACCACACCAAAGTGATTCTACCAAAGCAGTTACTGAAAAGGCAGTTGAATCTGCTTTGAAAGGAAAAGATGCAGCATTGTTCAAGCAGCTACAAGAACGTTTGGTCGCCCGCAGCAAAGATCCTGAAAGTGATGGAAATTGGTTGGCCGCTTGGTGGAATGATGCAGCGTACATGGGCTATCGTGATCCTGTGGTACCATTTGTGAGCTACTTTTACATTCATAAAGATGACCTTGCTCGTCGCACATACTCAACTCGCGCTGCCAGTCAATTGAAGGCAATCCTTCGTTTCCGTGATTTGGTCGAATCGGAACAATTGGCACCAGAAAAGACAAAGACCGGTCCTTTATGTTCGGGATCTTACCCTTGGATGTTCAACTCTGTTCGTATTCCTGAAATCCCTTTGGATCAAGCTAAAAAATACCCTTCTGCAGAAAATAATCACGTTGTTGTCTTGCACAACGGACGCTACTTTGAATTCGAAGTTCGTCATAACGGTCAAGAATTGAGCGCAAAAGAAATTGAAGCACAATTAGAAAAGATTGTCGCTTCTTCACCCGAATCAACTGCTTTCCCAGTTGGCTCTCTCACTTCGCAAAATCGTGATGCATGGACACAAGGTCGTGAAGCATTGCTCAAGGTTGCAGGTGCTGGAGCAGAACAAAACAAGGCTACTCTACAACGTATTGAGAGCAGTATCATTGTTATTTGCTTGGATGACCTTAACCCCGTTACAACAGAAGAACGTGCTTGGGAATACTGGTGGGGTGACGGAAAGAATAGATTCTATGACAAACAACAACTTATTGTTTCACGAAACGGAAAGACTGGTTACATGGGAGAACATTCAACAATGGACGGTACACCAACTTTACGCATGAACGACTTTGTCTTGAGCGGTATTGCAGCAAACAAAATTGACTTTGGAACATCTTCACGTACTGATTTACCAGCACCCAAAGAATTGACATTCGTACTGGATAAGAATGTAGAGGGATTGGTTACAAAAGCTATTCAAGACTTTGAAGCATTGAAATCAGAACATGATTTGGCCGTTTTGGAATTCTCCGCATACGGCAAAGAGGCTATCAAGAAGTTCAAATGCAGTCCCGATGCATGGGCACAAATGGTGTTGCAATTGGCTTACTTCCGCATGAACGGCAAAGTGGCACCAACGTATGAAAGTGCACAAACCCGTAAATTCAAGTGGGGTAGAACAGAAACCATTCGCAGTTGCAGCCCTGAAAGCAAGGAATTCTGTGAAGCAATGGAGAGTAACAATGTTTCCGATGAAGAAAGATTTGAGAAATTCCAAGCAGCATGCAAGCAACATTTGAACTATGCCAAAGCAGCAGCAGACGGACATGGAGTGGATAGACATTTGTTCGGATTAAAGAAATTGTTGAAAGAAGGAGAAGAATTACCAGATCTATACAAAGATCCATTGTTCGGCGAAAGTAGTACGTGGAGAATGAGTACTTCAAACGTTACATCTGAATCATTTGACGCTTGGGGTTATGGAGAAGTGGTTCCAGACGGTTTCGGATGTGCATATGCAATCAAATCTGAATCTTTAACGTTCTCTTTCACAAGTCGTAAATTGGGTGCTTCTCATTTGCGTCATTACGTTCAACAATCCGCTTTAGATTTGCGTGATATGCACGTTCGTTTGGCCAATAAGCAAAGCGGAGAAGGAAAACCAAAACTTTAATCGATGGAAGAGTGGTTCCAATAGATATCGATTTTATCATTTCTAGGCTTCTTTAATTTGCTTATGTTTGTAGAAGTCTTTCGTATATATATTATAAATGATATTTATATCTTTTCTCAAATCGAAATGAGGGTTTTAAGTTTAGGCTATTTGACCGGTAAGCCGGTATACGCGTGGGGTAGGAATTAACCTCCATGTTTTTGCATATTTCACTGCAAACAGCCATCTTCTGATAAGCACCTCAATATGCTTGTGGTTACATTGACAGGAGGAATTGCTTCCGGCAAATCTACAACATCTCGTTTACTCAGTGGAGCACCCTACAATATCCCATTGATCGATTTAGACGTATTAGCAAGAGAAGTTGTTGAACCAAATGATGCAAGTAAGACGTTGAAAAAGTTGGTAGATCATTTTGGAGCTGAAGCCATATTAAATCAAGATGGAACATTAAACAGAGCAGCTTTAGGAAGATTGATTTTCGGCAAAGAACAAGAAAAGAATAGAAAAGTTGCAAATAAATTCATCCATTCTGCCGTACGAAAGCGGACGGCTTGGTTAGTGATAAAATATTGGCTCAAAGGTACGCCTGTTGTAATCATTGATACTCCTTTAGCTGTTGAGGCAGGTTTGTGGAAATTTTGTGGAGAAATGATTTTAGTTTTTTGTTCTTTTGAAGAACAATTGGAACGTATGCTTAAAAGAGATGGCGATAAAGGTTTAACGAAGGAAGACGCAGAAAATCGATTATCATCACAATTAGCTTTGGAAAAAAAGATTCCTTATGCTGATATCGTTTTGGATAACGCAACCAATGCCAAATCTAGTTTGGAAGAGCAAGTTAAGCAGGTCGTCAAGAGATGGGAAGTACAACACAATCGAGGATTAGGAAAAGTGAAAACAGTACTGCAATGGCTCGTTCCACCCGTTGGACTAATTATGGCTCTTTACGCAACTTGGGCTCGGTCTAGCAGGGTGTCTAAGCGATTGCGAGAAGAAAAAAAGAAGGACAGATCACAATGATGCCTAGATGAAGATATTCAATTGAACAATGTATAATACAAGATGATGCGTAATAGAGATTATTAAAATCGAGAATATTGCATTTATGATGACAGAAGTAGAACACCATTCACGCATCCGTCATTCTCTGGATTGTTTGTAATTTGAGCATATTTACCCCAAACAACTTTTCCACCGGTAGTAACCATTCCCAATTCGCTCACGTTCACTTCAATGATAGTACCCTTTGTCAAAACACCCAATTGAGTATACATGGGCGATTGAGGGTTCTTCTTCACGCCAATAATGGGTAATTGGAATGTTGCTTTGAGATCAGGATGTGTGATGTGTGCTTTCTTATAACGAAGACCCATTGGTCGAACAAATCGCTCCAACTTTGGAGGCTTTCGGGTAAAGCTCTCACCAACAAAGGTTGCTTTCGTGACCATACGCTTCCATCCTTTTTGTTTTCGCTTTCCGGTTTTGATCACTTTGAAAGCTTCATCTTCTGCGATACCTCGAACTTGTGGCAAAGGAACGCTATAACGAGCTGCTTTATCTTTCCTTCTCTCTTTTACTGCGCTTGAGAGTGCTTTTGCATCTTTTTGATTTTCACGATCCAATAAATAAGTAGGTAATGCTTGATCTGGTTCGGCAGATGTAGAAGCAGCTTTGACATCTCTTTGTTCGTGTTGTTTGAGAGTCTTTTTCATTTGAATCTTTTCCGTTCTGCGTTTCTTGTTTAACATTTTTGCCTTTAAACCGATCGTCTTTTGTGCGACAGCACTGGCCTTATGGGCCTCACGAGCCTCACGTTTTCTCTTTCTCTCTTCATGATCTAAACGTTTACCATGCCTCCTCTGATGTTCTTCAATATAATCGTTTTGCGGCATCTTGAAAAAGCCAGTCTATAGGGTATAGAGAAGATGTAGTACGAAAGATGGATGGATGGCGAACAGGTTATTCAAATGTTTAATCAAAAAAATTCTCAGCGTTCAAGTGCCTTGCAAGCCTGTATATGCACTATCAATAGGTATTCTAGGCTTCAACTGAAAAATTTCTGGGCACATCGTCGCGTTAAATTTTTGCCTGCATATGGCGGCTTGTAGACTGCAATTCCAATACAATTTTTTTGCAAGGACGCTTACCATTTTGCCCTTAATAAAAATTTCCTCCCGCCTAGGGTTAAGCTTAACTTACACGTGTGGAATTGGGAAAATCCCGGCTAGGAAAAGAACAGAAAGTGAAGCCGAGAAGAAACGCCAGCCCACCCTGGCTGTAGTGGGGCTGTAGCGCTTGCGTCTCTCTATAAGATACAAGTAGGTAGACTATATTATACCGCGCAGGGCTACTTCTTCTCAAACAGGCCTATAGTGGGCGTGCGCATTTTGTACGCATGATCCTGGATTAGAAGAAACGCCATAGGATTGTCAAAATAATAACAATTTCATATCATCACACTTTAACGATCACAGTCTTTTTTCGATTCGATCTAACTTATCGAATCTTTTCTTTTTGGGGCAGCAATTGCACATTCATTCGCTGTCAATCATGTCGTCACCTGTGGTCAATGTGAGTAGTAGAGCTAGGTCGGGAGTGAAAGAGATCTCAATTTCCGATCCTTCGTATTACCAATCTTGAATTTATACTAATATTTGCTTGTTACCTTATGTCTTTTTAAAAGGTGGCACGCTACACAGCCTTAATTGGAGGTATCGGATATGGTATCGTTCATCGTCGTACACTACAGAAACGTGAAGATACTCGGGCTGAACAAGCAGCAAAGAGACATGAAGAAAAGATTCAAGCGGACAAAAAGAGAGAACAAGAACAAAGTATCTTGGCAGCTGTTCGATCAGGAGGTAGCGGTGGTAAGTTATGATATTGAGAAACTGTATTGGATAAAGATATGGCTACTAACAATTCCCTCTCTACACATTTCTTGTAGTTGTGAGCGATCCCGATTCTCCTCAATTCGACCTAGAGAAATACCTTCAATCTCTAGAAAAGTGATGACTTTTTGGCATTGCAAACTCTTCATCTTTCGGACATACAAGCAGGTACACAGTTACTGAAAAAAAGGAGGAGCGGAAGCAGTATCTGTTGTAATAAACATTTGTCGTTATTGGCATTCTCTAGAAATGTGCATTGATTCATCACAAACAGCATCAAATTGCGGATCTGCGATCGGGGAACCCTTGGTTCGATTTCAGCTACAAATACAGATTTGGAAAGACTATGAGAATGGGGGGGGCTTTGATGTGATGTGATCATTTGGGATGG
Source organism: Meira nashicola (assembly GCA_001600355.1). NCBI lineage: Eukaryota > Fungi > Basidiomycota > Exobasidiomycetes > Exobasidiales > Brachybasidiaceae > Meira > Meira nashicola. The sequence continues at coordinate 5,283,845 of BCJU01000001.1, read as the reverse complement.
ACTAGTTCATCCAATATTTGACTTGCAATCTTTGCATTTGCTCGTCCTTTGGTCCGCTTCATCACTTCGCCGACTAACCTCTGCATGACCTTCTTGTTGCCAGATCTGATGGCCTCTACAGCGTCTGGCAATGCTTCTACCACTTCCTTGCAGACGCTCATCAATGCATCTCCGGAATCGAGGGCTAAAGCGTTTCGTGATTCTAGACAAGCTCGAATGGCGTTTGTGTTTTGTTGCTTAAGTTGTGTTAAGATGCTTCCGTCCGATTCTATCAATTCCGACAGAAGCGCTTTTGCCGTTGCTTTAGTCACTTTGGCTTCTTGTACAAGATCCAATAGGTCTCCTAAATCCGAAGACTTGATAGGATTTTGAGCAAAGCTTTTTTGCTGTGCATTAAGAGCCTTTAGTAATTCATGAATGATCCAATTCATCACAACCTGTCCATCACGCCTTTGAGCAACTTGCTCGTAATATACGACTGCATCCGAAGCATGTCCAACTTTGTCTACGTCAGCATCATCATCAAGACCAATACGCATGAGTACGTTAGTCTCACGTAATCCCACTCCATATTGTTGCATAAGTCTTGACCTTTGCTGTTCTGGTAGCTCTGGCAGTTCTTGTCGTATCTCTTGTATGAAAGAGGAGCCGATTTGTAGAGGCGGTAAATTTGGATCTGGCATGTATCGATAATCAGGTGCGTCTTCTTTTGAGCGAAGTCGAACAGTGGAACCATCTAACTCGTTGTATCCGCGAGTCTCTTGTTCAACCTGCTCACCAATACATAACAACTTTTGTTGTCTATGCATCTCCGATACGATTGCATTCATGACAAATCGAACACTGTTGACATTTTTCACCTCACATCGTACACCCCAAGGTTCGCCTATTCGATGTACAGATACATTTACATCACAACGAAGTGAACCTTCGTCCATATTACCATCAGAAGCGCCAATCCTACGTAAAATTTCTCGTAGCTTTCGAACATAAGCTCCTGCCTGTTCGGGTGTTCGTAAGTCTGGCCCACTGACGATTTCGATCAAAGCTGAGCCTGCTCTGTTCAAATCAATCGTAGTAAGTGAGCCTGCTGTTTCGGATACATGATGAGAGGATTTTGCTGTATCTTGTTCCAATTGAATTTGTTCAATCCTCACATCTACTTCTTCTTCAGGTGAAGACAGATGTCCATCATCAAACAACAGCTTTAATCGTCCATTTTTTGCCAAAGGAGCATACTTTTGAGAAATTTGATATCCACTAGTCAAGTCGGGATAAAAATAATGTTTACGATCGAAAGAGATCGTTTTTCCGATTTCGCATTCTAACGCGATTCCCGCCCTCAATGCTAATCGTACCGATTCCGATTGTATGGCTGGTAATGTTCCCGGTAAAGCAGCATCAAAAGGGGCCACACATGTATTCTCTGGAGATTGTTGACCTACTCGATCGTTCGGAGTAATTGAATGACTGAATAACTTCTTCTTTGCTTTCAATTGAGCATGGACCTCCACCCCAATCACTGCTTCCCATCCTTCAGGAAGAGGTTCATACGCTTTTGTTTTCGTGCTGTATGTACATCTCGCACTTGTGAAACGTCTGCCTGTCGCAGTCCATCCCAAGGTGACAGCCTTCCTTCCTCCAGCGAGCCACATATGTTATCCACCGTCATGTGATGATTGTGTAAGTTGTTAAGAAGATTCAAAAATAGGACCAAGAAATAAGACGCTAATCTACGCGCTAATAATAATGCTCAAGCTGTTTTTTGTCTACTCAATACTCAAAAAAGATGACCTTGACCTTTTCGGAACAGGATTATTAGCGACACTGATGGGAGAAACATACATTTCCAATCATGGTAGTATTATACAAAAGACAGCTCTTCGTCTTCTATCAGTTCATGCATGAATGCACAGAATGAATGCAGAGGAAATCCGACAACATTGTTATAATCACCTTCTATGCCACGGATGAGGTAAGAAGCTTTTCCTTGAATTGCAAATCCACCAGCTCGATCTAGACCTTCTCCTGAATCAACGTATGCTTGCAAAAGATGTGCTGGATTAGTAGCAAATCGAACTACGGTTCTTTCGGATAAAGAGCGAACTTTGTATCCGGGGGCCTCTAAGATTGGATGAACGATTGTCACTCCAGTGATAACTTCGCATTTTCCGTCATTCAATTCGGCAAGCATACGCATATTATCTAGAGGATCTAACGGTTTCTCTAAAATTTCTTCATCTTTCACCACAACTGTATCTGCGGAAATGACCAAATCTGGTGGATCATCTTCGTTCTCTTCCACTAATCTTTTGTAAACTTCTAGTGCTTTATGCGTTGATGTCTCTACTGGATATTCGAATGCAGCTGGTCCTTTGAATTCACTTTTGGGTAGATTTTCCTCAAATGTTGAAGGTATAATTTCAGGATGTAATCCTATACTGGCTAGAATTTCTTGTCTTCTCGGACTAGCGCTTGCCAAGATCACACGTTTACCGGATAATCGGTTCAAGAGCGGTAGATTTAATGCTCCTTTTACCACCACATCTGATCTATGCTGCTTTGTCTTTGAAGAGTGTTGCGAGCCCATCGTGTAAGTAAGTGATGGCTTGAAAGGAAAGGGTGAGTGTATTCTGATTACTGCCCTTTTCAGATCGCGGTTGGGCCACCTAGAAAACTTTATTTCACCGCGTAAAGTCTAATCCTCCAACCCCGCCTTTAACGCGTTCTGATGTTTGTTTTTCGAGAAGAACACTTTCTATCATCATCCCTATCCGACATTCGTTTTTTTCAAATTCGTCCAAAGATCCAGGTGGTCAAGCTTAAAAAAGTCTAACACAAGCATGAGCGGCACTCATTCTGTTGCCAGCTTGAAAAGTGGCAATCTTTTAGAGTCTTGGCAATGGGGACTTTTGATACTTTCGACTTTGTTAAAATTGAGTTTGATGGGAACGTATCATTCGACAGATTTCGAAGTTCATCGAAATTGGTTGGCAATAACGCATTCTTTACCTTTATCTCAATGGTATTTCGATCAAGGTTCGAAATGGACATTGGATTATCCGCCATTCTTTGCGTATTTGAGTTGGCTATTAAGCATACCGGCAGCTCGTTGGGATCCTCGGATCGTTGACCTAAAAGGCGGATTGGAATACGATGATTGGTCATGTAAAGTTTTCATGAGATTTTCAGTCATTGTGACAGAGCTTACCTTCATCACTGCCCTTTTCGCCTTGAGTAAGCCATCAAAAGCACCAGGAGCCAATCCGAAACACACAATACCTGCTTGGGCTGTTGCAGCTTTGATACTACATCCCGGTTTAATCATTATCGATCATATCCATTTTCAATACAACGGATTTCTATATGGAGTGCTGTTTTGGTCAATATGGGCAGCCAGAGAAGGACGACCATTACTTTGTGCTTTCCTTTTCTCTAGCCTGTTGAACTTCAAGCACATTTACGTTTACATCGCTCCGGCCTTTTTTGTCTTTCTCCTTCAATCATACGTCATCAAAGGTCAATCGGACAAGAACACTATCAGCTTCTCTGGAGCAGGTGAAAGATTATTCACTCTTGGTACAATCACTTTGATTCCATTTGCTGCAAGTCTTACTCCATTACTCTTGTCCGGTTTGACAAGCACAGCTCCTGCAGGTCCTATCGGCATACTCAAACAAATGGTGAGCCGATTATTTCCCTTTAGCAGAGGTTTGAATCATGCTTATTGGGCTGCCAATGCTTGGGCGTTGTACACTTTTGCCGATCGTGCCCTTGTTAAGCTACTTGGAGTGACATCCGAACAAGGTAATGTTACTCGAGGAATATTGGGCGATACACATTTTGACGTTTTACCTCAAATTAGCGCTGGTCATTGCTTCCTTTTGACATTAGTGTTCACTTTGCTGCTATGCACAAGATTATGGACAAGACCTGCATATGGAACATTCGTTGAATCGATTGCTCTTTTCGGTCTCACTTCGTTCTTATTCGGCTTTCATGTTCATGAGAAAGCCATTCTTATTGCTCTATTGCCATTGACTCTTTTATCAGCATGCTCATATACCATGATGCGAAAAACGCTCATCTTGAGTGTTGCTGGTGTGGTTGGATTGTTTCCACTTTTATTCGAAGCGCAAGAATTGCCCATCAAAATTGTTTGGACGTTGCTTTGGTTAATCAAAACACCTTTCAGTTCAACTCTTGGACTACGATTTTCCTCATCGCAAGGCTATTTCGATCATCATACGCCAACGAATGTCGATTTATTAATACATTTCGCTGAAGATGCATATATTGCTGGCTTTATCCCTCTCGTCATTTTTGTAGAATTCGTTCATCCGGTCATCTTTGGTAAAGGAGCTTTTGGCCTATACTCCAGTCCAACTTCTTCATTCAAGGATATCCTATCCGAATCATCAATCACTCAAAACAAATTACTCTCTTTTGCTTCAGCAGCTGCTTCATCTGCTGTTGATGCAATTGGTCAAGCAGTTGGACAGTCTGTATCTACACAAGGAAATGTAGAGGGGATTGCTTCTTCTGCTTCATCAGCAGCCTCATTAGCATCTTCAGCCGCATCTTCCATTGTTAATGCTGCAACTGCATCAATCTCAAGCCCTTCTTCAAATCAAGTAGAACAAATCGTTGCACAAGCGGCATCTTCTGCATCTTCTATAGCTTCACAAGCCATATCAAAAACCACAAATCATGCAATCTTGAACGCAGCTGCTCAAATCTCATCAATAGACGAACCAAAGTACGCCTTCTTACCTTTGATGATGACGAGCATATATTGTGCAATTGGAGTCGTTTGGGTTTGGTTTAGTTCAAGTGCTAGATTCTTACGTGGTACGGACGATGTTGGAGATGAAGCTGCTCAAGCATCAAGCAATAAGAAGACCATACAACGAACAAATATACCAAGCGTGGCTGCAAAAGCTTCTTCTTCTATAGGAGGCAAATCGAAATAGACGACAATTTGATGTATTTGTAAACAGAAAAAAAGTGAGATGTATACTATTGGAAGTCTATATTGACATCTTTACAGATAAGAGAAAAATGACGTACCCATGCCAACTTCTGTTTCTTTTTTTCCCCGAATCCATCATTTTCAATTTTATTTTCCTCTTCGACTTCGACAAAACTTGCAGTATTAATTATCATATCCCTTGCTGTTACAACATTGGATGCAAGAAGACTTTTCCCCGATAAAGTTAGGCACATTTCTACTTCTGGTGCCTTGACACTAGAATGCGTTTCTTCTGCTTCTTGTAAGCAAATTTAGAAGCTGAAGACTTGATCGTGCAATTTGCTGATCGTGTTTGGCTTTTCGTAACCAAGTTCATCGAGATGCTTCTTCATTGCGTTAATCATTGGTGGAGGGCCACAAAGCAAAACTTTAATATCATCAGCTGGTTTGGGGAATTTTTCTTCAATAGCTTCCTTTGACACAAAACCGGAGCCGTACTTCCATCCCTGTGGTGGCTCGTTCAAGAAGTAATGAACAGTGAAACGATCTGGAGACTTTTGAGCCAATTCGTCCAATTCGTTACGTAATAAGATATCACTCTCTTTTACGTTTGCATAAATCAAATCAATCTTTGTCTTATCTTTTGGGTCTTTGGCCATTGCACGAATGATTTGCAACATAGGAGTGATACCTGTTCCTCCTGCAATCATACCAATTCTTCGGCACAAGTCAGGCGAATATCTCATTTGACCTTTTGGACCTTTAACTTGCATTTTGTCACCTACTTTGAGAGTGCTAACGTGTTTCGAAATATTTCCGTTTGGGTAAGTTTTGATCATTAAATCAAAGAATCCCCTCTCGTCATCACTACTAACGGGTGTGTAACTACGTTGAACATTTTTACCATCAATGTTAGCTTGAAGACTGATATGTTGACCGATTGGTAAACCTAAAATGCTTTGATCGGATGGCAATCGGAATCTATAAATTGCAGTATTGTCGGAAACTTCTTTGCGTTCCATCAATTTGAACGATTGCCATTCTTTTGGGTTCAAGACTGGTTTTGCTTTTCCTGCATTAATCCAAATTAAAACTCCGATCGAAGCAACAAGGCCAACGATGAAGGCTAAAATTGTATTGGGATCCATAATTTCGGTTGATTTATCCAAATCGTGCAATAAGGATATTTTAGAGACTTGATCAGGAAAGGAACGTAAGGTGAATTTCAGCAAAGCCAAAAGGGTGCCAAAAGTGATGAGAGTTGAAGAAAGAAGAAGGAATTGTTCAACAAGCATATAACGTAATATGCTTTGTGATCAGACAAAATTCTTCTTTGATGACGTTGATGTAGAAGAAAACCTTTTTTTGGCGTGGAGGATGAGGTATTCTTCGCCTCCCCCCACCTGGTCTAAATGCTGACTACTTTTTGCTTAGATTGGATTTTCTTCTTTTCATTCTTCTCAAGGCTTTTACGCCCCAACTTTGCTTACACTAAACGCGCTACACGCACTCACGCCGAGGTGGAATTACATATGGGATTATCAGTTAATAGATCAGTAAAGAGGCAGTTCGAACATTAACTTTGATGCGGGGCTACAGTTTGATAATTAACTTTAGTCTATTTATATGAACAATTTCATCCAGAAAGGCACCATACGCCTCTTCCTATCCTGCTTACGACGCTAGACGTTTCACAAGCAAAAGTGTTTTTTTTTTTTGACATCGATTGATTTGGAAAAGGCGTCTAAACAGCGCCTGTTTGATGCATACACTCCATTCGGAGAAGATTCAATCATTATATGGTAAGCTTGGCCGAATGCCTCTCACTCTCATTACGCAATAAGGATATGAATGGCAATGAAAATGCTGATGGAGACAATACAAGAGACCATGAGAGCTTCCAGAAGATGAACTCCTTTTGAATGCATAGTTGAAAGGAATTCTCGTTTTTGCTTGATTTGCTTGCGTGCATCTCCCCCCGCACCTCTTTTCTACACTATTGAAAAAAGTAGGGTGTTGAAATTCATGCGTGCAAAGGCGACTAAACTCCACACACACGGCAACACTTTAGATACAAATTTAGGCACAGACCCATCTTCGTCTTTGATTTTGATGCAGCAAAAGTGATTCCTTTACGAATGATTTGATTTACCTACTTCACCCAATGGCTATAGAACAAACAAAAGCAAAATGGCGACCGACAATAGACATCAACAAAAATGTCACCTCATCTTTCGTTGAATCAGAAATGGCAGTTTTGATGCATTTTTTGATGGATGAACCAGTAGATTTTCGTCAAAAAGTTAAAGCGACAAAACTATTGATTGATGCTAGGATTCGATCGATAAATAATGACTTACAAGATAGTGAAAAAGTTTATACTACAACATATTTTGAACTTTTACTTGGAGCTGCAGGTGGATTTGCTGCTGTTTTGAGTACGCCAAAAGCGTTAGGTGGAAGTGAATTGTATTCAAATATTTGGCAAAGTGGATTGTGTAGTCTAATACCTTCGATCATTCAAACGATCGAATCAGAAAGAACTGATGTGGTTCGTTCGGATAACGAGATAAACGAAATGGAAAAAGCTTGTTACTTGTTCTTAGAAAAGGCAAAATCTCTTTTGGAACAATGTGAAGTCCATAGAAAGACAACAAATTCCGACACACAAAATGATGTAGAAAAAGAAGAAGATCCGGATACAATAATGATGGACTCATTGATTGGTAATCCAGACGGAGAAGGATCTTCGGAGCGTAATCCGATTCGAGCAATATTGGTGCAATCTTTGGTTGATAGGGAAGCCGTTAAACTTGATCGATGGGAAACTGGCAAAGTCGCTCTTGCTGAAGCAGAAATGCTCTTGAAACCATCTCAAATCACAATGGAAGCAAAACAAATGTCTATGACTGTCTCAGAGTATGCATCACAGAAATTATTATCGGGAGAAGCTCTTGATAATTCTACCTTTGTGGAAGCAATCGTATCTGATTATTCGACTCAGGATAAAATCTGTCAAGCTTTGATGGAGTCTATGATAAATTGGGCGAATAATAACGAATTAGAACCGCTATCGAGAGCATGTTCTATGTTACTAGAAAACAATGTTGCTCTACATATATGGTTATTCTTCGTTTCTCCTGCTCAAGCTTTGCAACCAGTTTGCATCATTTTAGACAATCCAGAATTATTGCAATCAGGTGAAGATCCTTCCGTTTTGGCACCTACAGTTTTATTTGGTCAATTTATAACTCAAATTGGTTTAGGATCAGGTGCAAGTTTAGAACAATTATGCCCTTCTTCCAGTTCTCGTTTCTTTCCTTCAGTTATGCGATCTTTAACTGCTACTAGACCGTTAGATCGATTATCAAAAATGGAACAAGATACTGTTGGAAATTGGATAACTGCTTTGTTTGGTAGTGATGGAATTTCTGATGATCTAATTCGATCTTCTTCTCCGCAACTTTTAATGCGAATTGCTCCTACAATATTTTCACAAGCAATTATTGCTACATCAACAAATGTGATCGATATGGACACTTTACGTGGTGGACTGACTTATTTTTTACAAGATTTATTAAGCTATACCTTACCTGGTGCTTTAAGATCAGTCATTAATGAGATTCAACGTGGTCAATCTGGAGAAAATGCCGATGCAGAAAATTCAAAGAAATATAGAGAAGTTTGTGGAGAAGCATTAAGATGCGTTTTATTAGATGAAAGCTGTTCATTGACGATCAAACGTCTCGTTTCACAACAAATAATTTCAGTATTAGAGAAAGATCAAATCAAAGCTCCTCTTTCGGATGTAGAACAAGGTTTATTACAACATTTAATTCCGTTCAATCAATCACAAACAACAAGAACGGATATTTGGATAAAAGGAGCATCTTCAACTACATTACCAAGCACTTTAGATCCTTTATTGAATATGAATGCATCTTTATATTCAATAATGACTCAACGTGGATTAGATGCAGTAATTAACCTTTTAAGGAAAAGTGAAAAATCTACTTCGATTCAAAAAGCAATTTGTTTTTCTCTTGCTTTAATTGCATTACAAAATACCATTCAACCAAGAAAATCTTTAGCGGATGAAAGTGCAATACGAATAATCAGTCAACTTTTACAACAAAATCAATCAATCGATTTACGTTTATTGCTCTTCCTTTGTCAAACATATTTGCCGCACATACATAACGCTCTTTCTGCTTTTTTACAACTTGAAAATGCTAAAAAACGAAAGATTTCAGTATAATTTGTACTCTATTTGCACATTTGCTCAATTTTATTCAATATCTACTTAGATAGAATTGTAAAGATCGGGATCCTTCGTAAGCATATGGCGTAAATATAGAATCATGATAAAAATTGACAAGATGAAACAGTGTATGAAGATGAAGGGTATTTGAATGTGTATCACAATGTATGATGATATGAATGATAAAGGAAAAAGTAGAAAAGGAATCAAAATTAAAATGAATTGGGTTAAAGGAGAAAAGGAAATGTTGAAACATCATTGAAATAATGTCCAACAAGATTCACATTAGTAATTGCTTCCGCTCAAAACACTTTCTCGTTCTTCTTCTACATTGCTTAATGGCATTCCAGGTTGATAACGTTGTCCAAATCCAGGTGGTAGCATCGCTGGACGATCTTCTGCTTCCGCTCTTGAACTTTCTTTTGTTAACTTGGTTGTTTCAGAGGGTGGTGTTGCAATTGCTGCTGCAGCTGCTGCTCCTGCCATTGCTGGCGTTTGTTCAAGGTTTGAAAAGAGTGAAGTGGCAGGTAAAGTAGAAGCAACAGAACGGTTTTGTGTTGAAGATCGTAAACTACCGTTTCTGCTTAATTCTTCCTCTAAATCTGGAGAGAAATTTGATGCAGCATCTTCAGGGTATATGGAATCAGTATCGATCCCGATCGCATTAGAATCCATTGAATGACGTGATCCTGGCTCACTTGGTGGTAGCATAGGCGAAGAAGGCACTTGAATGGAAGATGAAGATGACGATGGTGGTTGATTTGAAGATTTTGGCGTTTCTGTGCTAGGTTGTGGTTTTGGAGGAGGTGGAAGATTGTTTGCTGCATTGGCCGCAAAAGCTTGTTGTCTTTGTCGCCATTGAGATGGAGAAGAAGAGATGGTGCTATTCGCATTAGGTGTACTAGCCGCCGAAGTTGCTGGCAATCCTGAAATCAAAGGTGTTGCTGGGCTGCTAGATGTCTCTTTCGTTGGCAAAGATGGTGACGTAACAGCAGATTCTTTAGGCGAGCGGGTTGGAGTGATTTGCGCAGCTTTTGCCGGTGTTGTTGGTGGACTTAATGATGCCTTCTTTACACTACCGACACTGCTATCACCAACGCTGACTGCTTTCTCTGCATTACCCGTGCTCTGTGATGTGATCGGTTTAGCTGGTAAACCACCAAATCTACTCGTCAAATTAGCTACTCGACCAGAGAAACGATCTTTGGCGAAAGGATCATCACGAGAACCGACAGGGCGTTCGGAAGTCAATGGTGGCGGTGGTGGTGTTGTCTTTGGCGTGGTTTCCGTACCTGCACCTGTTTCAGTCTTTGTTGGTGTCAAAGTGGCTCGCAAATTAGCTGCTGCACTTGTTGATGATACTGCACCTACGCTAGATGTAGGTGAAGAAGAATCGCGTCCTGATGATCGTAAACGTTCTTCCCTTCTTCGTTCCAAGTCACTCATAGCGACTGGATTAAGATTAGCACGTAGCTCTCTAGCACGTTCTTTGGCAGCCTCAATACGTGCTTCTCTTGCTTTTTCGCGATCTTCTTCTTTATCGCCAGATTTGAGTTCGGGAACTGCACGTAAATAAGGCAAGGTAGGTGAATTTCCATCTTCGTCTTCAGGCAAAGCGGCTGGCTCTACCTTTTTGCTTGTTTCCATTGATTTGGCAATTGGGCTTATTCCGTTGGTATTGGTGGGGCTTTTAGCAGAAACATTGATCGTTTTTGTTGGAGTTAGAGGTGATGAAGGACCATTACTTCCATTTATAGCACTACGAGCACCACTTGTAGTTCCAAGTGTTGTATTTGGACTTTTCCATGAAGGTTGGGATACAACACTTTTTGTCGGTGAGATGCTCAAAGTAGTATCAGTGGTCTCTAGATTTTGCAAGGAGGATTCACGAGTTGGCGTCTTTGGTTGAGGTGCATCCTCTCTTGACCATCCTGCAACGTCGATAGAAATCTTTTGCGTTTTGCTTGCGGGTGATGATAAGAAAGCCGATTTCGAAGTCCCATTACTTGGACCACCTGGAGAACTGGTGGAAGTGAAGATTGGAGTTGCATCTGTTGCCGCTTTTGCATGTAAACTATCTCCTTTGCCTTCCTTGTTCACCTTGATGTCCAACCAAGAATCATCTTTAGATCTTCTTTTATCTCCACGTATGCCTGTCTTTAGCATCTTGCCACGTTTTGTATCCGCTTGTGCAAATGCATCTAAGTCGGGATCACGTAAGCTTCTTGTTTCGAAATCATCAGAATTCCAAGACATAGATTGTTGAACAAAACCAGAAGGAATGCTCTTTGGCGGTGGAGGCGGTGCATTCACACTTCCATCCTCTTCTTCATCCTTGGTTGCTCTGCGGATCCTCTTCGATGCCCGACTTTTGAGTGATGTCAATAATCGAACACTAGAGGAAACGAATTGAATATCTTCACCAGGTTGCACAGGAGAAGAGGCGCCTCGGATCGTACTTGTTTGACTATCACGTCTACCTATATCCACAGCTGAGGGTGGTGAGAGTGTGAGCTTCTTCGTTTGAGTGCCTAGACCAGGCTTGAAAACTTCGTCAAAGAACGAATCACCTCCAGTACCAGGATTTGGAGAGGAATTGTTCATCGCTTTACGTCTTTTGAACATATTTAAAGCACGTAAACTTGGTCTACTGCGATTCTTCTTTCTACCTGCAGCCTCAAGTTCAGAGCGATATTGAGCTGGAACAACTTCTTCAATCACGAACCATGCCGCTTCTGTTCGATCGTCAGATTGATTTGTAGGAGAGGATGCAGATGGTAGTTTGTTTTTAATAGTAGAAGAATTAGGCCTGCTTTTGTATTGTACGACAGCAAAGTTAGCATTCCTGTGTGTCAATTCATCACGATTGCTCCAGCCATTTCCTAACAAGATATCCGCGTATACTTCTGGGAAGATGTCATCCATGCGTGAAATTGGTTTTTCTTGCCATTGACCTTGTGGATCTCCACTCATAGAGGGGCTACTGACAATCAAAGGAGTTGTATCATAATTAAATGCAGGCATTGCTTTGTTTGTCTTGCGAATTTTATCAAGAAGTTCTGCACGGTCTTCAGGCCAACGTTTCACGTCTTGTTCAAGTAGATCGTCAAAAGCCAGTACATCATTCAATCCATCATCGGCAGGACTAAATCCACTTTCTTCGAATTGAGACCATTGTAAGCTCTTTCTGCCCTTCATACGTGCCTTTCTTTCACTTTCGGTCAAATTGAAGGCTAGTTTATTGGGATCAGAACCACTAAATCCTTCATGCAAGAATTCTTCCCATGCCTTATCGGCCAAGGAAGAGTACGCTTCTAGATCTGGAGCTTGCTGTGCTGATTGTCCGCTTGAAGCTTGTTCGGCAGGATGTCTACCAGATCGTAAATTCATCAACTTTCGGTATCGGTCTGAGAGTTGAGGCTCTTTTTCAACGCCTTCTCCTCGTCCGATGCAAGCTGCCCATTCGGGTGATTGGCTAGCAAGATCCAAATCACGACTTTGTTGAACCAAATCAACGCTGTATAGGCGCACCGCTCTGCTCACAAGAGTGAACGGTACACCACGAACGCCTCGACCTGGTCTTATTGGATTGCTGGATAACATGGAAGGATAACCTCTAACGTGATCAGCCAACCGGGTCGGTAAAGGTTCCATAGTGCTCATATCACGAATATAGGCAAGTAAGAGATGTTCAGTTGCATTGCTGACTTTTACGTAGGCATCATACGTCTTTTCAAACGTTTCATCCTCCGGCAATCCAAAAATTAAAACACCAAACATTCTTGCTAGGCGAGAAGGTGTCATGCCGTTTCGTAGACTGTACGATGTCGTTGAAGAAAGCAATGAGAAAAGAGCGACCAAAAGAGCAGCTGTAGATGAAGTAAGACCGTCTAAGAATGCACTAAAGGATGCAATAGGATAGCTTGCATTCTTCTCATATGTTGCCCATACCATGTAACTATCCCACTCTAGAAAACCCCTTTGATGAATAAACACGTTTTCTTCTTGCTGCGAATCCCCTTTACGCGAAGAGGACATCTCCAGCGAAGGAACAGGAACGGGAAATACTCTACCCAATCTTGATAGAGACCATTTGATTACCGCTGCTAGGTCGTGTGGGTTTGCGAATTTTGTCTCTGAAGAATAGAATTCTTTTGGTGAAGTGAGAAAAGATCGAATCAAAGAAGTGACGTTATGGTGTGAGAGGTCCAAGGCCATTGAAGAAAAGATTAAAGGTGATGTCAAACCACGCATACGAATTTGCTCTCCACACATTAATACCAATTCTGCCACATGAGGTACGTCCATTTGCTTGTCCCAACCGATTGTAGTATATCCATAAGGAGTTGGTTGAGCAGGAGCAGAGCCATCAAAAGTCACATTTGCATTGCCACCTTGAAGTCGTGCTTTTCCTGAAATGGTTGAAGAAACGTTTGAAGCTTTTTGCACGACCGGTCTAGAAGGTAAAGTTTTATGCATTCGAGAAGTTTGCGGCAGATTGGGTTTTTGTGCAATCGTCGATCTTGAAGCATACAAAGCAGGTGCCCCGAATTCTGCATATTTGTTTGCTGCTCTAGGATTTTGTTGAGGTGAAGAGAGTGATTGTGCTGGTGGTGGATTAGGAGAGGATGTTGTATGTTGCCTTTGCTTAATAGCTGTTGCTGCACTCAATGCGCTCTTACTATTATTATTCATCGATCTTTCGGATAAAATTGGTGATGAAGTTCTTCTTTGATGATTTGAATCAAATTCTTCATCATTATTTCTTGTTTCCATATGAGTGAAATCTTTTGGATCATAAATTAATTCACGTGCATCTTGACTTGAAGGAGAAGGTGGAAAATTTGCCAAATCGGTTGATGAGATTCCAGGACCATACTTTGATTGAACGGGTTTAGTACCACGTGCGTTCAATTTGCCAAACAAAGTAGGCATTTTGACCCCATCTGTCACAAGGACATACGTTGAAAAGAGAAGAGATGATGGGTGATTAGAATGGTTTTGGTTTAGCGGCAAAAAGCCTAAAAGCCCTTTCAATAACTTGCTCTTTCCTTTACAAACATCAATTAACGTTTTAATCTATGCAGCGCTGTGTTATTTAATTTTGTGGCACATCGGCTGTCTTCTACGGTCGCCGCCCGAAATAACTAATCTTTACAAAGATGTACATACACGCCTAGCACTGCACACATGCCACCTTTCAATATAATTTGACGGCAGTTGCATGTATGGATGTATGCGTGCGCGTACCAAACGTGTTAGTTGTTGGCGCAAACAGTGGGTTATTCCCCCAATCTTTCCCCGCACGCTACTGGCGTTTCTCGAGAGAAGCTTATATATTAAGCAATCAATCATTTTCTTATTATACAACTTTACAAAGGTTTACATCTATTCCAAGAATCCTTTAATAGCTCCACCGACATTTGCAACATCGATCAAAAAGCTGTCATGTCCATGAGGTGCATCAATTTCATAATATCGAACCTGTGAATTGCCATTTCTACGCAAGCATTCTGCTAATTCTCTTTGTTGATCGATTGGAAATAAAATGTCCGATTGTGCACCTAAGATTAATGTAGGATGATTGGATAATCTTTCTAATCCACGGGCTAAATCGGGAAGATAAGTATGTGCACTGGGAGAAGCGAGTGTTTGAATATATTGTCGTCTTTTTTGACGTTCATTGTCGGCATTTCCAGTCACTCTTTCGGCTGTTTGGGTGATTTCGATTTCGGTACCTTCAATTCTTCCTTTCCTTCTCCTTTCCAAATCTTCCAATGCCTCATATCCCATATCAAAAAGATCCATTGCCTTACTGACGTAAATCAAGCTATTTGCGTCATATTTCAAACAAAATTGTTCTCCTTGATGATCAAGATAAGTTTCAATCAAAAAGTCAGGACACAAAGCAGGATCTTGTCCTCTTCTTGCTCTTCCGAATCTTTGTTCCCACTCAGGTCCACTTCTATATGTGATCGTAGCAATTTGTCTGGCTAATTTCATTCCTGTATGCGGTGGCATTCGATCATAATAAAAACCTCGATTCCAATTAGGATCTGACATTAAAACACTCCTTTGTGCGAACCTCAATGCAATACTTGCAGGTGCACTTCTTGCTGCTCCACTTATACTAACCAATCTAGCTACACGTTGAGGAAACAAATGAACAGCAGCAACAGATTGCATTCCTCCCATACTCGATCCAATACTTGCATATAATTTATCGATCCCTAGATTGTCCAATAATAAGAATTGGGCTCGAACCATATCAAAGATTGAAACGATTGGAAAACGCGTAGCATAGGGCTTTCTTTCTGGATCCATAGGGTCAATGGAAGATGGACCTGTACTTCCATAACATCCTCCGATCACATTTGTGCACATAACAAAGAACTTATTCGTATCCAAAGGCTTACCCGGTCCAATAAAATCCTCCCACCATCCTTTTGCGGCATTGTCCGGATGAGAGGCTGCATGAGAAGATGCACTTAAGCCGGTATGAATTAAGATTGCGTTGGATTTATCGGAATTTAGCTTTCCCCATGTCTCATAAGCAATATCAAAAGAAGGTAATTCACCTCCATAATCCAACAAGAGTGGATTAGGATAATGAAATGTTTTATAACCTGATACTACTTTTGTATATGCAGGTTCAGGTCCTTCAGGATCTTGTGTTTGTTCATCTTCAATTGCTGTTTGATCGATCGCTGGACCTTGATGATTTGCCATCAATCTAGCTGTTCTGGCTTCATTTGCATCTACGCATGGAAATGCAGGTGGTGCGGCATACCATCTCTTTTGAACAAAAGAAGTAGAAAGTTTAAGCTTTTGAGTTGTGGATCGCCGTATCGATCTCGTAATCGCTGATTCTATCCTTATTATGTTCCTCATCATGAATGCAAGATGAACGAATGCAAGCAAGAAATGCACACACGATCTAATCATGATAAGTGCTGCTTCCTCGGATTTAAAGGCGGCACGTGTTTCAATCTTAAGCAATCTCCGTTTTAATTTACGATCTTGATTAAATAATCTTTACACCTTATAAATTCCGCGGGCACGCGATTGAGATATGCACAAAAGTCGTGTGTCCAGGCAAAGGCGCGTAAAGAAGCCCGAAACGAATTTCTAGTGTATTTTTCTTACTGCATGCGTGTGCGTACCTTTATGATCAAATTCCAACGAGCTTCAGGCATAAGCACACGGGCTTACCCAGTCGTATCAGCAGGGTAGGGGGTCATCCTAGGGTCAATGTGACGGACTTGGCACTTCCAAAAAGCCTGTCATTGTACTGCGAAAGCTAAACGCCGAAAAAAGTCAGTTTAAAAAGCCAGTGAAAGTTGATGTGCGTGCTTTTTAGTCTTCTAGAAGCGCGTCCTCTAGGCATAACGGAGAGAATTTGATAAAGAAATCGGATATTATTTATGCATGCAAAAAGCAAAGAAACTTTTTCACTGAACATACATATATTGATTCACCGCGGCTTATGTTTACGAGAAAATTATTGTTCGGCAATAACGCGCCGTACGTGGCTTTTAGTATGATATAATGTTGAGTGAATGCACAGCACCCGTCACACGGGCAGTATAGGTACACACACTATCAATTCCGCGGCCTAATGCAAACCGGATTCACGAACGATCCTCCTCTTTTATTTTGCTGATGTTTCAGGGAAAGGGTGTTTTTTAAAAGGCGGAAAAAGTGGATCTAGAAAAAAAGAATCCGAAATTGGGGAAACATGTCAAATTGTATTACACGCTTTCATCTTTAGGTTTATCATCATCATCTCAAACTACTCCACAAAGTATAATTCTTTGTTGTTGTAAAAGGTTGTGATCGCGTAGACAAAATGTTCACGTCATCCACTTTGAAACGATCGCGTGCTGGAAGTGTAATAAATGAAAGAGGTCAAACAGATCAAGAACATATCGATCTACATGATCCAGATCGTGGACCAGGAACTCCAGATTTTACGATTGATCGATTTGGAAATAAAAAAGAAAATAAAGTAGTAGGAAAAAGTTCTTTACGTAATGTAACAGATAATGAAGATTATCAGGCAAATGATGGAGAAGATGAAAAGAAGAAAGGTAAGTACCATCAAATGGAAATATGAAAAGAAAGGCGTAGACCTTTTCATTTTTGCGCCATAAACGCCGCATGGATGATGTATGCATTCCCTCCACTAGTTCACAAAAAGACTGATTCATTCTCTTATCTTTCTCTTCTAGGTCCTTTTCCTCCACGTCCAAGATTGTCCAACCAAATTCGTTCATTCTTTACTTCTTTTATATCTGATTCTGACAGCAATGCATCGCCAACTATTGTCGTTCCAAAAGCACGATCCAGTCACCAAATAGGAGGTAGCTCATCTGCTCATATGTTTCAAGGCTTATCAGCGTCCGCACAAGCATTACAAAATGATGTCGAAGGCGGACAAAGTAAACAATCCACTCTTAAACCTTTGGCAATGCCTTCAGCAAGACAAGCAGGGCCAGAAGGATTGTATGGTTTGAACGATGATAGTCCACCTTTGACACCAGCAGCAAGTGAAGAAAGGGATTCAGATAGTTATCAATACGAAATGATGAACTTTGCTGGACGATCAAACAATCAAAATGAATTGAATGATAATTCATCAATTTGGACACCATTTTCCAGCTCAAGTTCAGGAAGAACATCACCCGCTAACGGTGTAGCACCTGGACGTTCATCATCTATGCGAGTTGTCACAGGCGCACCTTATATGAAAACGGCAAAAGTGACGCATGGATCTGGCATCTTACCCAGTCATATGATCAGTCCACCATCAAGTCCAGATTCTCATTATACCCCAAACGGAAGGAAACATCGCAATAATAGCATGACAGCAGAAACGGAATTGCAACCTAAATTGTTTGACTTAAATGTTTTGCAAGGCTTGTCCTCTCTTTCTTCTTTGGCTATTTCAAGGATGCACAACTTCTTCTTCTCGGCACAAATGCCACCTTTGCGACCACACGTACCAGCATTGTTCTTTTTATTAACGGCATTTGTTGGATCGACGATTTGCATCTTATTGGCACTTTCTACTCTGCCATTGAAATTACCAAATCACATCACGGATTTAACATTAAACGAAATACGAGAAATGTCTCTCAGTTTACGAGAATATAGCAGATCGAGCAACAAAGCATTCGCTCATACATTGATCGTTTTAGGTACATTTTTCACATGGAAACAAGCATTTACCGTTCCAGGAAGTATTATCATGAACGTCGTCTTTGGAGCTATGTATGGCACTTTGATGGGTACTTTGTATACTTCTGTCTTGACTGCTTTTGGTGGAATGTTGTGTTATATTTTAATGGCTCCAATTGGTCCTTTTATCAGCGCAATGCCAGGATTAAATAAAGGATTACAAAAGATGCGAAAAGCATTACAAGGAAGTATGCCAATGGATGATAATACGAGAAGTCCTATCGCATCTACCTCTACCTTGGATACCGACGGTGAATTAACTTCAACGAGACCTCGTCAAAATGCACGTTCATTCTGGTTGGACGCAAGACCTGAACGCAAATCATCCACTATGATCAAAGCAAACAAACAAGGAAAAAGAGTAAAGAGTAAAAATAACGGTAGCCTTTGGTCTTATTTGTTGGTTTTACGATTATTACCCGTTGTTCCATATGGATTGATGAATATCGCATGTTCGGTTTTACGTGTTCCTCTTTTACCTTATACAATCACTTTAGGTTTAGGATCGATCCCGTGGAACGCATGTACAGTGCAAGTTGGAGATTTATTGGCCGAAGTAGCTTCAGTTTTACCAGTCATTACAGCAAGTGTTGCTGATCAAATCGATTCCGATGGTTTTACTGTAGTTGGTTCAAAAACACAACCAACTTCTCCTATCGCTCAATCAGGAATGCGTGCAATTTCGGAAAAGATCTGGAATAAAGAAATGATGTTTAAACTTATTTTGATGAGCTTAGTAAGTTTAGCACCTATGCTTATTCAAAAATGGATCAAGAGAAAGGAAGAAGAACCTGAAGAGGAAACGGAAGAGGAAGGATCGCTTTTACGCGAAATTGAACAAGTTCATGCTTAATCACATCATTGTACTTTTACACATTATGCTCTCACATCAATTGTATACCTATGATTTGTTTATTGATTGCAGGTTTATAAAGGTTTACAGATCATTAGAAGTTTGTTGTTGTGTTTCAGATTCGCCTGCTTCTGCTGCTTTGGATAATGCTTCACTTTGTGCTTGCATTCTACTTCGCACGTATTCCAATCCTACACTACCCAAAGCATTCTGCAAGCTTTCACTTAATAATTCTTCCGCCCAAGGATGTTGATCGAAAGGTAGTAGAGCGTAAGGTTTGGGCAGCGGTTGAGATACTGTTCTGTGAGTCAAGTTGTTCGTCGGATCACGTAAGATAATACAGATATACAAATGTGTACTGGAATCGGCAGAGAGGAGGGTATTTGAGGTAGATTGTTTAAGACCCGGCAGAACATCCAAAACGGGTTGAATACGAATGAAAAGTGGACATGTTGTGATTGGGAGGGTGGCTGATTGATCGTTGACAGGCTTTGTTTCTTCTTCTTGATTCGCTTTATGATTATTCACCAATTCTTCTAAACGTGATTCAGCAAGTTTCCATGCCTCAGTGAAGCCGACAACAGGTCGCATATCTGGCTTGACGTCTTCCTCTTCAGTTTCATCTGGCTTTGTTGGTGCAGATTCCGTTTTTCTTTCTGGTGCTTTATTCACCACCAATTGCTGTTCTGCATGTTGTGAGGCTGCATGCGTTTCCATTACCCTTTGCAAGATTTGAAAGACTACATCAGGAACACCTTCGAAGCCAAGCATATCATGACTCAAAGTGATCGAAAGAACTTCATGACTTTCTATTGGAGGAACAACAACATTGAGAATTTCATTCCATCTCTTCATTCCAACTTTACCAATATCTGATCGTATTTTATTCAAATCTCCACCATGCGATTTAAGGAATGCATTGATATTTTGTGCGGCCGATTGCCATGGAAGATTTATTTCACCACTCAAAGGTCTTCCTTTCTCGATAGGTTTACCATCCATATCGATCTCTGTTGTATTGGAAGGTGCAGCAGCGGCGGCAGCTGCTGCTGCTGCCGCCGCTGAAGTTGTTTCTACAACTTGCGATTGTACTTGTGCAGCACGTTTCTCCAATTCTGCTCGAGCTTGATCAGCGAATTTGGTTGCACTGGACCACCATCCGCCCCAAGAACCACTTGCGCTGGCTGTATGACCCGAGCTTGCACTTGTGTCTGTTTCACCTAATGTGATATTGCTACTTGCATCCAATTCTTGAGCTGATTGTTCATTTGATACAGTATCATTTGCAGCATTAGTAGTAGCGGCTGTATTGGATGCGTGAAAGTTATCGGTAGATGCTGTCCTAGAAACACTTGCGGAAGGTGTTTTTGTAGAAAGTGTTCGTTTTGGTGTTGGCGCTCTTCTTTGTTTGACAAGATCATCTAAATCATCAAGTAAAAGTTGAGCATCATCTTTTTTTGATGTTGAAAGATTGGTCTTTTTACCTGTAAGTCCTCTATTTGTTGCTTTTTCCGTTGATGCTCCGCTTGTTGTAGTTCTCTTTGTTTCTAAATTATCGAAATCGGATAAAAGTGCTTCTACATCATCCTTTTTCGTTTTACGAGTTAGACTACCGGTATTTGATTGTGACATTTGTGTTATAGGGTATATGTGAGGTGCAATAAGGATGATTTGATTGTAGTGAGCAAGGAAAGCATCATCTTTCAAAACAGCACCAGCGCCATAATTAGACTCTACGCGCAGTGCCGCCGCACAGGGCAATTGAGTGTTTTCATATTGTGGAGAACACATATACCTAGTCTAGACTTAGGAAGATTAACTTTACATCCTTCATACAAGCCCGTTTGCAATCATGTCTTCTATCTCATCTTTACCCGTTGTATTTGTCGTTGGTGCATCTAGAGGATTGGGCTTAAGTATTGTGGAAATCTTATTAAATGGCTCTAAAACTTTGGAACCTGCAAATGTAGTTTCACTTTCACGTTCACAAACAGATGCAATCAATAAACTCACTTTAAATCAAAGGTCTTCCAAATCATCTTTAATTGCTGTACAAGGAGATGCTTCAAATGATAATGATTGTAAAAATGCAATTGATCAAGCAATACAGAAATGGGGTAGACTAGACGCTATCATCTTGAATGCCGGAACTATAGAATATGCTCGTTTTGCAAATGGCAAACCTGAAGATTTGGTGAATCAAATTAGTTCAAATGTGGCAATGATTCTTAAACCAATTCATCATTCCATCCCTCATCTTCGTTCTTCTCCAACAGGATGTGGAAAAGCAGTTTTCGTTTCAAGTGGTGCTTCAACAGGTCAAACAGCTGCTTGGGGTGCATATAATGCTAGCAAAGCAGCCATGAATGCAATCGCAAGAACATTGGCAAACGAAGAAAAAAGTCTCGCCGTTTGGGCGGTTCGTCCAGGAGTTGTTGATACAGAAGTGAGTTTTATCATCTTTAGTCTTTCGACTGCATTCTTACAATCATTTTATTTTCCCTTATATTCAGATGCAAAAGAGCATTCGTGAAAAAGCAAAAGAAGCTATGGATCCAAAAGAATACGTCAGATTTGAAGAAATGCACAGAGATGGTAAATTGTTACCACCCAATAAGCCAGGTCATGTTCTTGCTGCTTTAGCAATTCGAGGCACGCGATCTCATCCAACTCTACCAAACGAAAAAGAAGGAGCAGGTGCAAAAGGTGCTTATATAAATTGGGAAGCAGAAGAATTGCAAGATTTCCAATTACCGCAATAAATTATTATGTAAAATTCTTCCAAGACATAGATACGTACAATTGAGAACAGATGAGGAGAAATATACAGTTGTTGATATGAGAAAGGGAGATTCTCAATTAATGGCTTTGATGTTCGGTAGACGATTGACCCAAAGCAACCCAGGATTGACCTAGAGGACTATTTGTGCCTGGTACGTGATTTTCACTTTCTTCCTGTTGCATTGAAGACTGGTTGGATCCTCGATATTCACTAGCACTAGGTGTTCGCATGGAAATATGTTCGCTAGCACTTGGCGTTCTTGCGGAGGAGGAAGAAGTATTTTGATCAAACGTTTGACTTTCTTCCGTATCAGCATTCCTTGGTCCTAAAGCAGTTCCTGAATCATCAGCATCAGATGAGATAGAATGTTCGAGAACAGAAGAATGTGAAGCGTTTTGCCAGCTTTCACTACTAGGAGCTCGTAAATGACTTGCATCAAAGCGTGCATGGTTAGCACCCACGATCGGACTCTCGGTTCCTTCTTGATAGTCGGAATCGGCATATCGTTCTTCTTCTGAATTATCACCAAAGGCACTGCTAGGAACACTACTCAATAAGCCTGAGCTGCTCATATCATGTGTAGATGGAGGTGCTGAAACAGGAGCAGAACCAGTTGCGGGGCTGTCTCTATGCACACCCGTACCACTGCTACCACTTCCCATTTCTGATTCACTAGTCCGTGCATGGTCAGAAGATGCATTTGACATTGTTGAGACTGGTCTTGTCCGTTTTGCCTTAGACGAAGAATTGCTGGGTTCATTGCTTGGACGGATGCAAGAACGAGAGTGTGTATTAGAAGCAGGCCCGGGACCAGGTCCGAATGCAGGTCGACTATTAGAAGGATTCGAGGTGCCCGAATAGCATGCGCCACCACGAGAAATTCGACCAAGCGTACTAATGAAAGAGGCTAGGGGCGTCCATATGTTTTGTAAAACCCGCAAAATTGTCGTGGATTCCAATGCCGATCCCCAATCTGAGGCAACATTTTGTGAAGGTTGTGTGCCTGTTACAGCATTCAAGCGAACAAAGTAAGCTGAATATCCGCTTGAGCTCTTGTTTGCGTATGTCTGACGTAGTAAGGATATGGCTGCATCACCCATCATCCAAAGACCAGTGGAGTCGCTTGTTGTATTTCGACTTCTACGAGCAATGCGAGACGAATGTTGCTTTGTTCGACTGTCCTCTTCTCGAATTGCGATCGCATTTCCTCCGAGGAATGTGGGCCACAAGGAAAGGAAAAGGTTGCGAATAGACGGATCACGGGCTTCTAGAACAAGGTAGGTTGCAGAAATCTTTTCC
This sequence comes from Meira nashicola, assembly GCA_001600355.1. Classification (NCBI taxonomy): domain Eukaryota; kingdom Fungi; phylum Basidiomycota; class Exobasidiomycetes; order Exobasidiales; family Brachybasidiaceae; genus Meira; species Meira nashicola. The sequence continues at coordinate 5,260,438 of BCJU01000001.1, read as the reverse complement.
GGATCTGCTTCCAAAGCCTTCATTCCTGCCTTTACGGATTGTGTGACTATATCACCTTCACCTTTAGATCGTATTAGAGACAACAGTGTCACCTTAGAGGTAGAAGAAGATCTCTGATTAATGGTATTCAGCAGTGCTTTCATAACTGCTAGAGGTGTAATAACGCGCTTTTGAACTTCATTAGAGAAAGTGTGTACTTCAAATTGTGATTGACTCTCTGAAACTGTCTGGGAGCTATAGCTTGAAGCATTGATGATAGCAGTGATGTTGATCTCTGTACCTGGTTTGGCATAAGGATCACCGGCTGCTGTTAACGGCCATCGTAATTGTTGTGCGGTTGAGACTGTGCGCGTGAAATTTGTAATATGTCCCGATTGGGTTTCAATGTCAGGCAAAACAATTGTCTTTATGTATCCTCTCATCGAAGGCGGAACGAGAGAATCAAATGATTGCTTCTCATGTTCACTTGGCACGCTTGCAAGAACGATAAAGCCTCTTGAAGCAAAAGTATGTGCAAGTGATTGACCAAATTGGCTTTCTACGCCTAGAATCACGACTGCATCACATCGGTTTCCATTTCGTAGTCTTGGTGGAATATTTGGATCATTCTCAAATGAAATCCTTCTTCTTTCGATGATGGATTGTGACCGTTTATACACAGAATATGTTATACCGGCAAATGCAATGCCTGTAATGATTGATGTTCGTCTACGGTTACCAGTATATGAATCAATATTACTAGCGATCGAATCGATAAAGGTGACCTGCTTATCAATCAAAGAAGGAGTTGGAGCAGGTGCTTGAACTGTAGCCGAAAAAGGATTGGCAGGCAAAGATGATTCAATCTCAGCCAATGAAGGAGTTAAATCAACAATTTGATGGTATAAATGCGTTGAATAAGCTTGAATATGAGATTGAACTCTTCCTGGCAAATCATGTAAATCTTGCGGTATTTGTTCTTCGATCCATTGTTCCAAATCTGCCAAAGATGGCATCTTGTCTTTTCTTTTTGAAAAGAGAGCGGGGAAAGTGGATGATGGCAAGTACAGAGATATAACCATCGAGAGGCGTTTTAGATTATGCACGACTTTTTGTTTTTTTTGGTTGCAGTGGGGCCATTTGCCTGGAAATGCAATCTGCATATAAACGCACGTACCCATGCATGCTTAAAAAACGCGTATGTGGTCAGTGTTATTTGTTGGAGCATGATGTTGCTACGATCTGCTCACATATCAATATCCAATTTTTTATCTATACAGTGAGAAGGTACCGGGGGGCATTGAGTTTTACCACCGAGTTTTTAGCCTATTTTAAACACTTTTTTTGAGTTTGGTGGAGTGATGTCGTGTTCAGAAAAGATCCCTCTTAGAGCAACCGTAATGGCAATCCGGAAAGGAATCCGGGGAAGATGAAATGATGGAAGTTAAAGAGGCTGTAACAGACAGTATCAAAAAACGCATTCCGAACTTGAAAGAAAGTCAATGTTATCCTCTTACATTCGAATATGAATCAAGCCCAGGAGGTATTGATTCGAATTTGCTAATATTGTTGCATGGATTAGGAGATACGCATAAACCATTCTTTTCGCTTGGGAAGAAATTACAAGGCGATCTACCACAAGCTGCAATCCTTAGTCTTCGTGGTGGCCATGCAGTTCCATTTATGGAACAATCAGCATGGGGATATTGGGATGTATGGGATAACTTGGGACAGGGTGAGTAGAATACAAAAGCAAAGTTAGAGCATTCATTCTGACTTTTTCTTTCTTTTTTTATGAGAAGATATTTCAAATCCTAATCCAACTGTATTTCTAGATGCATTTCAACGATTGATAGAGTATCTTATCAAACCTGCCGAACATGGAGGATGTGGTTGGCCTTCTTCATCAATTCACATTTTTGGATATACGCATGGTGGTACAGCTGCAATAGAAGGTGTGATTGCATTTACACGAAGACAAGCAGCAAAGGTGAAAGAGATTTCAAGCCAATCAAACCAAACTACTACTGATTCGTACCCTACCGAGCTTGGCAGTCTAGTCAGTGTTTGTGGTGAATTTTTATCACATCCAACATTTTCACCTGCTCTTAGCATTCCAACGTTAGCAATATCGCTTGGTCAACCACAAACGACATTCAAAAAAGCATTTAGCAATGTTCAATCGATCACTTTCACTTCGTCCAATTCACAACCACGAATGCCGCAAAGCGAACAAGAGTGGAGAACGATTATGGTATTTTGGTCAAAAGTGTTGCGAAATAGAGGAAAATGGGAATTGGATGGAAATTTGTATACTATCTCAACTAATAGAAGCTAAAATATCATAAAACATACATGCATTTTAAAGCCGAGTATGTTAGTGGGGTATCTGCAGATAAAGTACACGATTGCCGTATAGTATTCATATAAAGTAGCCCGTTAAATGATTATCAATCGGTACATAAATCCGGGCCCGTGAGTAGAACAATATGGATATAAATACATCAATTGAGAAAGAATTGAGCAGGAATGTATCTTACTACCAAAACTGAAAATGAGTAACAATTACGCTTTAGCATCTTCTGATGAAGCTGCACGACTTCAACTTCAACATCAAAATTCTAAAAGATGTCATGGTAATCGATCAATATTTGCGCCTGTGTGTAGTATTGATGGCTCAAGAAGTATTTGCGTTCTAGATTCAGGTTGTCATGATGGTGAGTGGTTTTGTATTTACAGTTGTGTTCTCAAAGTAAGCTGAACTTTGGCTTCCTCGACAGGCTACTGGCTTCAAGATTTGAAGAAAAGTAGAGAGCTTGATTATGAGCTCGAATTATACGGTACAGATTTGTGTATCGAAGAAGATGTTGTAACAACTGATGGTATCTCTCTTTCAAAACATGACGTTCGACAAGAATGGCCAAAAGAATGGCAAGAAAAGTTTGATTTAGTCCATCAAAGATTGATATTACCATTCATTAATGGTAGTCATCATGAAGGAGTTATAACAAGACTTTGTCAATTAGTCAAACCTGGCGGATGGATTCAATTAGAAGAACGTGTTTATGAAGACACAAAAGATCAATTACCAATGTCGAAAAAGTTGAATAAATTAATGGAAAACGTTGCTAATACACAAGGATGTCCATCGAATTATAGTGATTCAATAAAATCTTATTTGAAAAAGAACGGATTTCGATTCATCTCTGATACGATCTATCATACTCTGATCGGTCGTGTAGCACCTGTAAAGGATGATTCCGATAAAGGAAAAACAATAGATGCTTTACTCTTCGCATTTAATCGCTTTATCGAAATTGCAAAAAGTGAGTATGAGAACATGAAACACAATTAATGATTTTTATGGAAAAGCTAACTTCCTTTCAACACGTATTAGCATCAAATCCTTCATTGGTAGAGGGTATAGATGCCGAAAAATTACGCAAAGATATCATAACCGAATTCAAACAAAAAGGCGGAAGTTATGCTTCCCGAATCATTTGGGCTCAAAAGCCCAACAATGACATATGATCATGTTATCTTCGTATCCAATAACGGCCCGAGTACTTTAAACCAGGCAATGTGTATTTTTGTACATAAATGAGGATTCCAGTGACCATATAGTATTTGTATCAATTGAGATGATGGTGTCGAGCAGGGTTAGATATTAGCAATGGCATTTACTCGTTTACGCGTGAGCATGATTACTGTGTATGCTTGTTAGATTCGGATGTAGGCTTGTTTAAATAGCCGATACGCGGTTGCTGGGCACTCGCTTTTAATCATTGCGGGGGGATGCTAAGTAGCATATATTCGATGTATGCATTGCATACCTTTGGCTATCATCACAATCAAAATTTGGCCAAAGATGACATTACCATTCACACCTACAAGACCTTTACCAATCAGTGATGAAAGTACATCTGTTGAAATTTCATTCCCGCTTATCAAATCAAACGATGGATCTATTGAACATTGTGGACCGGTAGCCGTTTTAACATTATGTTCTCCACAAAAATTAAATGCATTAACGATGGAAGATATGCAAAGTCTATGGACTTTTTTAGAATGGATTGAAGAACAACCTCAAATTTCAATTACAGTTTTAACAGGTAAAGGAAGATTCTTTTCTGCAGGAGCTGATGTTGCCGATCCAGCACGTTCAAAAATGATACCGGAAGAAATAAAAAAGTTACCCAAAGATCATATCAAGCATATAATCGGATCAAGAACACAGATACAAGGACGTGTATACTCAAGTAACGGAATGGTAGTGAGAATGATGTATAATCATTCAAAATTACTCGTTGCTGCAATGAATGGACCGGTAGTTGGAATAATGGCAGCAGTTGTGGCTTTATGTGATTTGATTTACACATATGATAACTTTTACCTTTTGACACCTTTTAGTCAAATCGCTTTAGTTGCAGAAGCTGGTTCAAGTATCACTTTTCCAAGAAAGATGGGTTTAGGAAAAGCACAACAAGCTTTAATAGAGGGTAAAAAGATGACTGCAAAAGAGTTGGAAGATTCGGGTTTTATTAGGTAAGTAATTATGACATTTGCATCGCATTCAACGAATATCATCAAATTGACATCTTTTCATCATCATAATCATCACAGCCGAATCTTTCCTTCTCCTCCGACGCCTTCGAATGCAGATAAAAAGACTTACACTGCCCCAATCTTACAAGACGTTTTACATCATATTGGAGATAGACTTTTACCACCAAACGTTGACATGTTTGCAGTTTTAAATACAAAGCGTATCTTAAGAGAAACTGCTTATATGAATAAAAATATTTATGAAGCTGGAATGGAAGAATTATTAGGAGCAGAAGCAGTCTTTCGTGCTGGAAGACCGCAAGAAAAATTTGAAAAATTAGCAAAAGGTGGACGTCATAAGCTGTAAAAATGGCTATGCATGCATTCAATCAATCTTCGGCCAAGATCATAATTTTATTTGTACTTACGCTAATCCTGTTTTTTTTTCTGACATACTTTATGTAACGTAAAAAAATGCAATGCAGGATAATCTTTTGTTTACAGCCATTGACGCGTGCGATCCAAGCACGAGAGGAGTTAAATACGTGCGGATAGTTTTATGTGTTTGTGTGCCGTCATGCGGTTATTCCGATTTTTGGCTTCTCGCCGTGAGGTTTATACCCGAAAAAATAAAAAATAAAAATGCATAATAGGAGTCACTTGCAAATGTTTTCGGATAAATGAAAAAAAAAAACATGTTCCATGCTGAAACTTGAATATAAATTCTGAACGAGTCTTAAATTCAAATTCACTCAAAGACTTCCATCATCATTTTTGGTTTACTGATGCTTGGTTGAATATGACCGAAGCTAATACGCATACGGATCAAGATGAAAAGAGAATGGCGAATGATATACCTATAGCACCAGAAGATGAAACAAGGCCAAATACGGTAGCCGTAACGCCAACGAATTCTTCTTCGATTGATAGTGATGATCAAATTCAACAGCATACAGCACCAACGTATGGTGATACAGAAAGAGGGAATGGATCAAAATTAGAAATTCAAAGAACAAAAGAAGGAGAAGAAGTTATTTGGGTAGAATTCGAAAAAGATGATGTTGAAAATCCATTCAATTTTTCAAAACATCGAAAATGGTTAACAACAATTTTAAGTGTAATCTTTACAGCAGAAGTTGCTGCAACAGCGGGAGCTTATGTTCCAGGAATAACGAGTATGGAAAGAGATCTCGGTGAATCGAATCATACAGTTTCCCTTCTTGGCGTTTCGATTTATGCTTTAGGTTTCGGTATCACTCCACTTATTTTGGCTCCATTCTCGGAAGTTTTCGGTCGTAATTTGATTTATCTTGCTACGCATTTCTTCTATACGGTTTTATTTGTTGGAACTGGATTAGTAAATAATATGACGGGAATGCTTATTTTACGATTCCTACAAGGTGGTTTTGGAAGTACAGGAAGTACTATGGTTGGTGGAACGATTGCTGATATTTGGACGACAAGTGAACGTGGATTACCTATGAGCTTGTTCAGTGTTGGTGCAATTTTTGGAACTGGTTTTGGTCCCTTTTGGGCTGGTTTCGTTGCTGGAAATTCAAAACTTGAATGGAGATGGATTCAATATATTCAAGCAATTTATACAGGTGCAGTATTTATCGTCCTTTTGATATTTTTAAAAGAAACTCGTGGTAGTGTGATCTTGACAAGAAGAGCGGTCCGACTAAGAAATGAAACGGGAGATAATCGTTATAGAGCAAAAGCAGAAGAAGAAAGAGCATCCATTCCGATTTTGATCAAAAACAGTTTGACAAGACCTGCATTGATGTTATTTTCTGAACCAATCGTGTTTGTTTTCTCATTATGGATCTCGTTCTGTTGGGGAATGATGTACTGTCTTTTGGAGTCAATCGGTTTCATAACTGAATTACACAATTATTCACCCGGTCAAACAGGTCTTGTCTTTTTAACAATTTGTGCAGGTGCAATTATTGGATTCTTCTGCAACTTCTATCAAGATCATCTTTATACCAAAAATTTCATGAAACGAGGTCCAGAAGCTCGTTTATATGCCGCTTGCGCTGCTGCTATCCTTTTTCCACTAGGTTGTTTCATTTATGCTTGGACATCGTATCCTGATGTTAGTATTGCAGGACCTATTGTTGGAATCACTGCTCTTATGACAGCAGTTTATACGATTTATTTGGCCGTTTTCAATTATCTTGCAGATGCTTATTTGGTTTATGCAAGTTCAGCTTTAGCAGCTCAATCATTTGCAAGAAATATGTTTGGATTCGCATTTCCTCTTTTCGTTACGCCAATGTATCATAATTTGGGTTATACATGGGCAAGTACTTTGGTTGCATTGATAGGAGCAGTTTTAGGTGTAGTTCCTTTCATCCTTTTCATTTATGGTCATAAAATCCGTGCAAAATCCAAACTCTCTTTAGAACTTCAAAGGTTACATGAAGAACAGCAGAAACGTTTAAATCAACAACAAAAATGAGTTTATCATCATCATCATCATCATCATGTATTTATATATTGGAAATTTTCATTCTTTAATCTATGTAGTCAAAATGAAAGCCTTCTCGAGTTTCTCCCCTTGCTCCTCTTTCATTGCGGTTGTAAGATTGTCTCTGAGATTGTTGTTGTGGAAGAGAGTGTCTAGAAGGTGGTCGTTGCATTGGATATCCTTGATGGGCACTTAGTCGAGGTTCTCCCGTATATGGATCATAAGATGTTTGTGTTGCAGAGAATGATCTTTGAGGCTGAGCGGGATGAGGTCGAGGTGCATAACCTCTGCCTTGTTGTTGAAATGATATATTTCTCGATCCAACAGCATTAGAAGGAGGTGGTACCGGCCAAGCAGGTGGAGTTCGATTGGTAGAAGGGTTTGATTGTTGTCTGATAGGTCGCATCATCGGAGGTCTTACAAAATTAGAAGGAGGAATCGGTCTTACAGCATGATGACTATATTGTGGCATTGGTACGGGTGCAGCAGGTGCCATTGCATTGAAAACTTCTCTTCTGCTAACGATTGAACCTACTTGAATTTGACTTAGAGTTTGTGAAGGCTGTGATTGATGTCTTTGTCTGTTGGGATATTGAACATGACTCTGACGTTGACCGATCGATGCTTCTGCTCCACCAAATAATACATTGTGAACATCCAGACCTGATAATTGAGATGGTGCTGGTAGAGGTGTTGGAATATTTGCTTTCTCATTTTTATTTGACTTTGAAAGAGATGATCTTGTTTCAGGTACAGCTGGTGCACTAGTACGTCTTGTCCTGCTGGAAGATGGTGTGTTTGAACTTTGATTTTGTGGAAGATTGCCATCACGCGAATAAGCACGAGGTCGATTTGTTGTTGTATTCAAGATTGGCTGAGGATGTTGGTGTCGTTGCATTTGTTGTTGTTCAAATGCAAGTCTTCTGCTTTCTTCTTTTTGACGTCTTTCTTCTTCCTCGCGTTTTCTTTTCGTTTCTTCTTCCATCTCTCTAATTTGTTTCAAACTTTTGCCACCAGCAACTACCCAACCGTTCACTTTTGGTACGTCTGCTTCAGGATCATCTTTAGGATCCGGCATCGGTTGTCGTATTTCAGCAAATCTTAAACGAGAATCGCGTTTCACCACAGGAGTGGGAAGTTGTGAACCTGGTCGTAAAGAAGCAGGAATATCAGATACAGATGGTGTTGCTTGTGCTTGAACAGGTTCAACGGCTGGTAAACCTTCCGGTGAAAGAGCACCAGGTAAAACAACTGAAATTCGTTTACCTTTTGGACCTTTTGCCGTTAAAGCGGATCTCTTTTGTTCTTTTGCCATCAATTGTTTTTGTAATTCTGCTGTACTTAATGAAACAGTAGACTTCTCAACGCCTAAATTAGATTGAACAACAGTGCTCGTAGGTGCAAGTCCTGCAGCTTTTAGTGCATTCTCAGTCAGCTTAACAGGCTCTGATGTTGTAGTGATAGATTTTGCTTTATTATGGTCTTGTGCTGATGAACTCCAAATGCTTATACTTGGTGCAACGCTTTCGATATCACCTACAGGCTTTCTAGCCACAGGCGCTCGCAAAGGCACATTTTGTACAGGTGGTGGATCCAGTTTTTGCGCATCTGGTAAATATGCATCTGCGATCGATCTTGGTTCTTGATTGGATAGCGGCATAGAAGTGATATAAGCACGATCAGACTTTTGCCTTTGGATTGCGCTTGCGATTGCATCTGTACGACCGATTGTGGTCTGACCAATCTTTGCAGAGTGATTATCTATTGGCATTCGAATTTCTTGTCCGTGATTTCGAATGATTTGAGTTAATGGAGAATCGCGGCTCCGGATCGCGCTTTGAGATGCGTCAGATTTTGATTCTTCTAAAGAAGATACAGGCGGTAAGAATTCATCTTCTTCTGCTACTTCGTCTTCTTCTTGCTCTCCTACAGGTTCTGCTTGACTTCCCGATATTCTTTGACGAAATTGTCTCCAAAATGCGCCTAAACCTAAAGATCCTTCTTTCCTTGCTCTTCCACCTTTCCTTGGAATGAAAATGTCTTCGGGTACGCCTACTGCTCGATTGTAATCGTCCTCTTTCTCATCTAATTCTTCTTCAAGCTCTGTTCTGTGATATTGCGATAATTCTGGATGTCTTTCCATACGTAATGAAGGTGATCGAATCGAATCAATCTCCACTCTAGGAAGCGTTGGCAAAAGTCTTGACGCTTTGTTTGACTGTAAAAGTGATTGATGATCTGACATTTCATCTATCGGTCCATCTTCATCTTCGTTCTCAGGATCGTAATCCGGTCTCATTGCTAAATTACCTCGAGGCTTTCTGCTTTCCGTATCATCTTCCGCTCTCATCGAAGATGCATTATGTGATCTTGACTTTTTCACTTCAACAACTCTACTGGAAGCCGTCTTTTCGGTATCGGAATCTAGATTGGTACTCGTATCATCCTCTCCTGGCTCACAACCTGGTTTCCAAAATGTTGGTATATTCTCTTTACCAGCACTCCATTCAGTTTGCAAATGTGACCATCTATCACGTCCAAGTGCTTTTTCCAAATGCGAATACTTTTCTCTTCGAATATCTTCCACAATTGAAAAATCACGTCCTTTTGTTTTTGCTGCCACATACCGGGAAGATTGACGCATTTGATAATACCAATCTCTATAATCCAAAACGTCAAGTAAAGCCTTCAACTTTCGAGTAGTTCGTTGTCGATCTTTTGGACGATAAACAATATAGGTAAATGCTTTTATATGTAGGAAACCAAATATGCACATCTCAAATGTTTCCAATAATGCATTAATACCAACTTGAATATCAGCAGCAGTCATATATTGTGATTCTTTGATCGCTCCAAAATAGACCAAGATTGATAAAAAGCTATCTTGCCAAAAAGTCAAAAAGACTACACTCTTGACGGCTAAAAATTTGAGCACGGGAGAGTAAGGTTTGAGTTCTTCTTGAATGGGCATATAAAATTGAATGATACAGTACATTGCCACTGTTACACTGATACTGATGGCGATCGTGATGTAGATATGCCCGAACCACGGTTCCCATGATTCTAAACAATACAATCCAAAGTATTGCAACCCAACAGCAACCAAAGTGCCTACAGGCCGAACGATGGCATACTGCAAAATACAAATTTTCATTAACCATAAAAAGTGTAATCCATCCGGCCTATATTTCCAAAATCCTAAAGGCCAAAACCACTTTTTCAATTTGACCATTCGAAAAACTTCATGTTGTTCAGCAGGTGTATCACCGACATATTGAAGCAAGAGGTAAAAGAAAGAGGTAATTACCACAGCTTCATAGCAATCTCGAATCGTTTGATAATAAATCGCTTGGTGATAAAAGACGTAAGATAACAAGCTGACGATTGCATAAATCGGAACCATGAATAACATTCGAATGATATGCCTTTGTTGTTGTGGACATGTATAGTATGTTAAATGTTTCCATATCAGCCAAAAAGATGAAACTGAGGCAATCAAGGTGAAAAATCCGCATATAATCCATCCAACATCGTGTGCTTTGAAATTGAGACTGCCGTGGGTAAAGAAAGGGACGGGATCGATTGGTTTATATTCTGAGGGACAGGTTGAATTACCCATCTTGGCAGAGTGGAAAGCTTGTGGTGATGATGAAGATAGTTGTCGTCGTTATTTTGCTTGAATTTCGTTAAAAAGTGTCGTTATCGTAAAAATCGTCAATTCAATTTATTGTTTGATCATCGTGATGCACATAAATCTACTCTTGAATGTAGGTATATGAGTAGTAGTTCATTCACACCTTTCTTTCTTTCTTCCTCTCCGCCTCTTCTGATGTCGCCTATATTATGAGGTCGTGAGCAAAAGAAGTAAAACTTTCTCACTCAGAGTTGCATTCATCATTTCACCATTTTGATTGATACATTGTATCGTGCATACATTCAATGCAATCCTAAAAAAACAAAAAAATAACCCCTGAACCTCTTCCGATAGTCTGTTTTGCAAAGCACTAAATCTGTCGTGTTGTTCTCTAAACATTCGTTCAGCAAAGGGGCGCCGGCGTTTACCATCAGACGCGTAAAGGCACAAAAAGACTGATTATATAATTTACCAATTTTTGGCTGTTTTTTTTTTTTGGTTTGGAACAAGAAGAAGAAAGGAGGTCAAGCTAAGACGAACAAAAAGTGTACATGCATTAACAAATTCTACCTCCATCATTTGCATCACTGACGTCCTCCCTTTGGCAAGAAATGGCTTCAGATGTTGCTATGCAGGCATCAGATTTGGAAACAATTCAGAAAGAAGAAATTGCACCATCTCTAGCACAAAATGGACATTCGCATGATCATACGATATCCAAGCCCCCTTATACGAAAACAAATGTTATAAATGAAGGAGATCTTGTAATTATCTTCTTATCAAGAGATCGACCACCTATTCCACTTACAGTAACATCAGGACAAGAATTAACAAACACATACGGATCATTTCCACATGATGAAATGATTGGTAAACCTTTTGGTGCTAGATTAGCTTCAAAAAATCGAAGAGGATTCATTCACGTTTTACGACCTACTCCAGAACTTTGGACTTTAGCCTTACCTCACAGAACGCAAATTTTGTATACACCCGATATGTCTTTTATTTCTGCTCATCTTGGTTTATCTCCAGGAGCTAGAATGATCGAATCAGGAACGGGTTCAGGTTCATTTTCACACTATGCTACCCGATGTGTTGCAAGAAAACATATACAGAGTAGCGGTTATGGATGGAAAGGAGTAGCAAAGACTGAAAAAGATCGAAGTAATCGTAAAAAAAGGAAAAAAGCAGAAGATGATTTTGAAGATGAAAGACAGGAAGCTATTGAAGAAGATGAAGAAGAGGAAGAAACTACTTTGCAACCTTCTGATCAACAAGAAGCTGAAATTCTTGAACGCCTTTCTGCACCTCCAAATGCATATGTTGCCCCACGCGAAGGAAGGGTATGGTCATTCGAATTTCATGCTGGAAGGGCTGTGAAAGCATGGCATGAGTTTGAACAACATGGTCTCTTTCCTACTCTTTCTTTACGACATCGTAACGTAGTCAAGAATGGTTTCGGTTTAGAAGGAGTGGCAGATGCAGTATTTTTGGATTTACCTGCTCCTTGGGATGCCATTGATCATGCAGCCGAAGCAATGCGTAAAGATGTTCCTACACGTATTTGTTGTTTTTCACCTTGCGTTGAACAGGTATTGAAAACTGTGGCTGCCTTGCGAAAAGGTTCTACCTCACATGATGACAACGGAAATATTGTTGATGAGGCAAAGTGGACAGATATTGAAACGTATGAATGTTTGAATAGGACTCATCTCAGCATTTGGTGTGGACCTGGAACGCAAAATTATACGCCATCTATCGATGAAGCTGTTGAACGGATTCGGGAAGTAGAAGTGAAAAAGGGCAAAAGGCGAGATATGCAGATACAAAGAGCAAAAAAAGAAAGACAGGAAAGGATACAGAAGGAAGGAGATGAGAATGGTGAGGGTAATTCGAAACAATCTGAACTTCATGTCGAGAAAATTCAGTCTGAAGAAGCTGATCAAGAGAATTTGAACGCAGATCCTGAACACGGAGACGGTACCAATGGCAGAGAAGGTGAACCCACAATAGCCAAAGATGACGGAAAAAGCTTGCAACGAGCTAATGTTCTTTCAAGACCGTTTACAGATATGCGTGGTCATACTTCTTATTTGACCTTTGCTACCCTTTTGCCCCGCATCGTTGAACGTCAACAGGATCCTACGTTGGAACGAGAGAAGGAGAATGAAAAAAGAAAACAGCTCAACAGAGAAAGAGCACAAAAGCGTAAACAGACTTCAATTGATGAAACACAATAAGTTTGTTGTAATAATACATGTATACTATTCATATATCAAAATATTGCATGAATATAAATGTCAGCAAAAAAAAGTCTAGAGTACAAAAGAATGGGCAATTCATGAATAGCTTATGTTGGTCTGGGGCTCCCTGGTCCAGACTGTCTGACCCTCCTGGGAGTTGAAGGTAAACTTTGATCCAGATATGCGATCGTGAACGCAGGGTTAAAGATCGATCTTCGTGCGATCGCGACAGGAACGCTACCTGACTCTTGTAAACTTGTTGAAAGGAAATTATTGGGCATACGTTGAATGGCAACAGTAGGAACGGAACCTGCCGAAAATCCGACAATAGAACGTTTTGATCGTAACCTTCTTTTTCCCCGTCTAGCATTATTTGCTGCAGCTGGATGTGTTCTAGGAACAGCAACGGGTTTGGCAAATACGTCAGAACTTGTACGACGAGATGCACTATCTTCTCGTACGTCTATCTCTTCATCCTCTTCATCTTCCACTGCTTCTTCTTCATCAGATTCATGACCGTTTCCTTCTTCATCATTCTTCACCCTCGTAAGTGTATAAACCCCTGCAAAAGTTGTCAAACAGCCGAAAAAGAAATTGATGAGTCTATGTGCTTCCATATTATCGAATTCTCGATACAAAATTGCTGATCCAACGATTGCCGAGATTGTAAACATGACAAATTGCGTAGGAATGACTTCTCTTGAATCAAACCTTTGTAAAGCTCGATTAAGATATGTAATTTGAGCAAGTGCTGTACCAATCAAGACAATCAAGAGACCATATGTAATTGGAACTCGGATCAATTGCCATGGCTTACCCAAAGAGAGTAACGATGAAAGACCTTTGGTGGACAAGACAGTGAATCCGCCTAAAAGTGCACAAACACCAAGATCCAAGAGAATATATCGATCACCAAGAGATGTTGAGCTGACATATGCTAGTGAAATCACAAGTACGATGACAATGCAAGTGTAAGCCAAAAATTCGGGTCGCAAGATTGCTTTTAATAATTCATCGGGATCCAAAGTTGCATCACTTTGTTTTGAACTGAAAACGACCGTTACCGCACCAATGATTGCCAAGAAAATACCTCCTAAATCAGAAGGTCGAAAGCGTTCTTTTAGAAGGATTGGTGCGATGATCACATTGGATAACAAAGCAACCGCACCCAAAGGAGCAACCAAAGAAGCGGGTGCATACGCATACGATAAAAAGTTGCCAAATTCACCCAAACTCATCAATCCGAGTCCTAACCACCAAAGTCTGCTACGTAAAAATTCAGTGTTGACTTCTTTCCTGACTGGCTCATTGTGTTCCGTTTCTGAATCAGAGGTGCTCTTCTTCTTCCCACTTGCTGCTGATGCAGAGGATGATCTTGACATTTGTCGACTTTTTGGCGGAGAATTGATTGCATTTGTTGGCCTTGGAAGGGAAGAAGTACTGCCATAAACACCATTCTGACCTTGTGCAGTTGAAGATGGAGAGTGTGGTTTCTTTTGTAAAGGTTGAGATTCATTCTCTTCATCATCATCATCTGATAAAATGTTTGGATCTAATCCCTGTGCTTCCCTTTGCATTCTTGTATGCGCCAATTTTTGACAATTGAGCGCCAAAGAAATTAAGATATTTCCCACCAAAGAGATTGCCACCCCAATCAAACTACTACGACCTGAATTCATCTTGTCCAAATCATCATCACCATTGATGAACATTTTATCATCAATCTTTTGTGGAAAAGGGGGGAATGCAGGCGGAGTGGAGAATTGATTTTGCACTTCTTCTCAGCAAATTTATAAGCGGTGGTACAGTAGACTATGTATGTGCCGGTGCATGTGTTATCAATTTAATTCTCAGCGCTTATCAAACACACGCTCAGCGCCCGCATACACACACTTCCACTGCATTTATTCTACTTAATCTTAAACTCCGGTTCTTAGAAAAGGCGGCGAAGCCAGGCATATAACAATCAGATGATGTTAATGACTCTACGAAAGGAAAGAAAGAACAAGAAAGACTTAAAGTAGCAGCTGAATTAAATAGAATAACTGATTTATAAACTCTACGAAACAAAATAAGCATTTAAGAGTACAGCCTATAGCGATTTGTTTGATTCGTACACAGCCGGATCTGCGCCTCTATTCACGGCTGGATCAGATGATAAAAATGTTCCTTTCTAACACCAAGTGGACTATTTCCGATGAGATACGTTCTTCTTTGCCAGATTTGAACGTAGGCCTTCATCCTTGCGCCAAGTTGAATGATGAAATGCTTTCGATCGTCAATGATAGTCAATTCAAGATTTGGGATTTGAGCAAAACGCTGCGCTGCATACGCGTTCATATTAGTGCGTGCGCTGCGCGTCCATACAATGCATGATTGAATGCATGCCAACACCCAAGACAATACGACGGAATTGGACGCGTCTTAATTACCAAAAGTTACTCGCCCGCTTTATGTTTGTTAATTCTGAACAACGTACACCGATCATCATGCCAAAATTAACATCATCAAGTCGAATTCGATCGACACAAAGAGATAAAGAGAATGAAGCTCCAACGATGGCACATTACTCTAGAAAACATATGAAAGAATACAACAATGAAGAAGATATAAAGTCATTAAAACATGGCGGCGGCGGTTCATCTTCTTCTCGCGTTCATCATTCGAGCAGTAATTATCCAAAAGAACGTAATGGAAGTTCATCGAGTAATAGCAAAGATACGGAAATGTATAAATCAAGTAAAGATTCACGTCATCATCGCGAAGGATTAAAGGAGAAACGATCATACGATCAAGTTGAAGAGAATTCGGAAATACGGAAAAAAGAACGTTATGATGTACCGGAAAATTCTAGTGATGTTCAAGGTCAATTTGACGAGTTATATTCGCTTCGTCATACAGAACCTGAACGTAATTTGTTAGAATGGCAAAAAATGGCAGAACAAAAGAGTAAAAAGGCCGAAGAATATATCGCAATTCTCAAGAAGCAGGTAGAATCACTATCACATCATTCTCAAGAACGTAATGGGCCAACAATGCCTTCTGTAAATGAACGAGAGAATAAAGATTTTACCTCTTTACAATTGGAATTGGAAGATATGCGAAAGAGAGAGAAACAACTAAAAGAAGAAAATGCACGACAAGCGCGTCAACTTGAAAGTTTACGACTTCAAACAGGTACTTCCACTTCCTCTACAGCTTATCGTTTAGGTCTTGGCTCTTCACAAATGGGCATGGGTGATGAACGTGCAGTAAGAAGACTTTATGAAGATTTGACTGGTTTGATGATCAATAAAGTTGAACAAGTAGAAGGTCGTGAAGATTTTAGACGTTTTCATGCAATTTTTGCCTGTGCAGGTTATCATGATTTAGAAATTAAATTAGAAGAATCAACTTCAGATTTACCTTCAATTGTACCAGGAACGTCAAACGGACCACGAGAAGATTTAGTTTATACACCCACTTTAGACCAAGACAGAGATGCTGAATTACTGCAAAGTGGTCGACTACCTGAATTTTTGAAAGATTCAATCCGTTTTGAACGTGCTACTTCAGTCAAATTTATGACGACATTACACAAACGACTAGATCGTCACAGTAAGAAGTGATTATAATTAATAATATGTATTATACCCAAAACAAAAGCAAGAAACAAAAAAATTAATGTAGTATACAATTGATGACGATGCTAATGTACAAAAACCTTACATTCAATGAATAGTCACTTCGGCACCCTCGGTAACCGCACGTTGTCTTTGTCGTGATGGACCTTCAGGCTGATTGATCAATTTGATGGCTAAGAATTTATGTGGTGTTTTACCATGTGTTGGTAAGCCGTACATGCGATCAAATAAACTTTGAACCCATGCTTTACTTGAACTTTGACAAGCTAACATTGTCATACTTTGACTATGAACGCCATTACCGTCCAATTCACGTAAATGTCGCCAAATGATCGAAGGTTGAGGGGGACCATATTTGAATGCTGCAGCGTATTGAGTATGCCAACGTCCATCTAACAATTTAGCACAATGTTGAGGATCCGGACATGCAGAATGACATTCATAATCTCTAGCCGGATTGGCTAAACCTAATTTCAATAATCTCTCTAAGAACCACGTCCTCTTCCTTTCTAGCTTTAATAAAGTCTCTGAACTTAAGATTGCCAGCTCTTCCGTTTCCCAAGAAGGCATATTATCCAAAACATGCCTACTTGCTTCTCGATATACATCTTCTATCCCATGCCTTTCGCTTAAAGCCATTGCATCAATCGGTCTGCCGGCCAAAGATGCTCGTAAGAATGTCGTACAAGCTCTGCGTAAGAATGGCACTTCGAACTTATCGGAAAAAGCAAAAAGTGGAAAGATGTTGATCCAAGTCACTATGAGATCCAAATTCGGATATACATGACATAAGAAATCTTGAACTGTTGCAGCATCTTCTTCTGTAAGATCGATGACAGCGACAAGGTTATGATCTCTCTTTTGCAGTCGGTGAGATTTGGAAGTGGTATCTGATCCTTTTCTTTGCTCTGCTCCTTTGATATTATCGATGTTTAGATCGATCTTGCTTGTCTGCTTATTGGCTTTATCATTGTCTTCAACTGTTGGAGAACTCTCTCTTTCCAAATGATCCGGTAATGGAGGAGTAGCCATTCTTTGAAGTCTCCCGCCAAGCTCATCGCCATCAATTGTATGATTGGGAGAATCATTGCCATCTTTTTCATTATCATATGTCATTGGCTCATTGCGAGAAATGCTCCTTGGCGGTGTTTGCTGGTCTTGCACTGCGACAAGAGAGCCTGTCTGAAGCGATTCGTCCATGCTATCGTACGCCTTTACAGCAGAATCTTGTGACATTGTTGCTTCCGCATTATCCAAAGCTGAATCCAAAGTAAAAAATGCTGTATGAAAGGAAGTACGAGGTGAGGCTGGCAAACGTAAAGAAGCAAGCTGTTCGTGTATCCTTTCGGATTGTTCTACATCTTCGCTTTTAGTTAAAGTGCTATCAACAGATGATTCAGATGAAGATAATGTATGCAAAGAAGGATGAGTTTCCTTCCAATCTCCATCTAAAATTGCGCGAAAGAAAGGCGAAGCAAAGTACAAAATTGCCTTGTGAACGTAAAAGTCACAATCTGAACAACGAATTAAAACATCTCCACGCAAACTAGAATCGATACGGAATTGAGGTAAAATTTCAAATTTTGAACCAATTTCGCTACTTCTCTTGTTCGTATTTGTAATCTCACCCGTTTGACCATCACTTCGAATAGATGAATGTGTTGTACGCAAGTTCGATCCTCTTCCTGGTTGAGGTAAATAAGCAGCAAAACGGCTTGTCGAAGGTGATGGATCAGTACTTAATGCTTGAGTTGCAGAAGTTTGTCCTGTGCCATGTAATAAAGGTCTTGGAATCGTTCGATTTCTTGTATGATTTGTTGGAGTATTATTTGTCGGATTAAAGGAAGAGTGTAATGAATTAGAGCTATCGTTATGAACGATTACGTGTACCATTGATTGCATAGAAGAAGTTCCAGCTTCTGTAACTTGAAGGCCAGTCGGAGTAGTATTTGTTCTAGCACCATCACTTTGATCCATTCTCCTACTTTCAAAGTTATTTGAATTATTCTGTGATGTAGAAGAAGTTGTCAATCTAGGTGCTAGTGGAGTCGTAGATCGGGTTGAAGCCAATAAGGCACTAGGAGGATTATTGACATTATTTGTCGTCATTATGGTATATCAAACATACATTGCTTGTATGTGATGGCAATTAGGTAGCATACATCTATAACAAAAGCCGCGGAGGTGATGGAATGAATGAGGACGGAATTGAGGATGGTTAGACTTGAAGTGCTAGCGCGCCGGCGCCTTTTGTGAGAGAGTGAGAGGTGTTACTATTTGACACATTTATAGTCTTCTTGTGCCCTGTATCGGAAAAAACCACAAAATGTTAGGGGGATTTAGTATCGAAAACCTTGTCCGCGACAATAAATGACCGGCGCCACACTTAATTTGATTCACTTAAATTAGCCCGATTTAAGAATATTTTCTTAAGGCTTGCTATGAACTATGGTATTGAAAAATGAATCAAATGTCTATGAGTGAATGATAAATACATTTAAATCAAAGAATGACTTCATTTTTTAGTAAGCAAAAGTCATATTTTGGTCCTTCTTTTAGTGCTTTTTGATATGCTGGTCTTTGTTCTAATGTACGAAGCCATTGATGAATCTTAGGCCAATTTGTTGGATGACCTTTTGTTCCAACTTGTTTTGTTAAAACATATTCACAGCTAAAAGCTAAAGCTAAATCAGCAGCAGTGATTTGATTACCACAAATAAACGGTCCTTCTCCACTTAATGCATTTTCGATTTCATCTAAATCTTTTTGAACGTTTACACTTGCTTTTTCAGTTATAATTTTAATTGCTTCTTTTTCTTCTTCTGCAAACCATTGTGCATAAATGATTGCTAATGCATGTGTCATTATCGTTTCTGCAAAATCCATCCAACCTAAAACTTTTGTCCTTTTTAAGAAATTTGGTGGAGAAGGAATAAATTCACTTTTAGGCGCATAACGTTCAACTAAGTATAACATACAATTTGCACTTTCAACTACTCTTACTTCTCCATCTTGTATACATGGTGATTTACCTAATTTATATCCTGAATCTTTGGCTAATTCAGGTACGGCTTTCTTTCCACCAATACGTTCGTAATTACGAGTTTCGATGGGTATGTTTAATTCGCATGCTAACCAATGCACACGAAATGCTCTTGAATTTTCCAAGTTGAACAGTGTAAGGACCATTATATCTCTGCCCTGATTTTTAAAACTAAGTGATGGTAGTGAGAAGAACGAATCTGACATTCGTTCTTTAAATGGAATATTCTATAAACCCCACCTTTTCTTTTTCCGACACATCGGAAGTACCGTACGCGAATAAATTCATTTGCCGTTCGGTATAAGTGCGGAGGAAAATAAATACACGGCTTATAAGCAGTGTCTCTCAAATTGGTATGGTTTATACATATGATTGACAAAGATATAATAAATGAATAATGATATACATACAATTGCAGAAAGATGATTGAAACGGGGTAAATAAATGATTGAAGCATAATTTGAGCCAAGTGAGCTCGAATTTGCCTGTATTTATAAGGTCTATTGATATTTATGTTTATAGGATATTATGATTAAAGCCATGCACTTGGAATTGAAGCCATGCATTTTGCCCATCTGGCTAATCTGCCTTGTTCATTTGGCGCAATGACCGGTAACATCCTTTGATGTTCACTTTGTGGATGAAGTTGATCTATATCACCAGTAAACATTAAAGATTGCGCTTTTTGTCGACTGACTTCATGTGCATCCTCCTCTTCATTTCTTGCACTCCAAGAATATTTATTATGCTCTTTTGCCGTATCCATAATATCTTGTGCAGATGCTTCTGCTCCCAGCCTTCTTTCACCAGACATGACGGCTAATCTTTGCTCTGCATCTGCCCAGAATAAGGTCCAGCTACCTTCATCTCCTATCCGTACAAATCCATTACTACGTTCAAAGTACCATTTGTTCACAGGATTTGCACTTCTACTCTTCCAAACCAAATCTCGTCCGGTTCCGAAACCGCCTAAACCTCCGTTATCATTTAGAGCGTCTAACAAGCCCAAGCCATGAACTTCATCACGTAATGCTCCCCATAAGAAATCAACTGCACCACTACCTTGCAAACTGGGTAGGACTGCAAATTTGTCAAGGTAGGCTATCGATTGAATCTTTGTGCGATCTTCGCCAGGAGCATACTCATGTGTGACAATAGCCGCTCCTTGATAATCTCCCATAACGATAACAAAGTCCAAACACGTTTTCAAACGAGCATAGTATGCATCAGCATCTAGATCGCGTCTAAAAGATTGTTGTAAAAGTTGCGTCATCTTTGTCCAATCCACTTGATCGAATGAAGACAATACACGTACTGATAATCCTGGACGAATGATTGTTGGGGTGTGACGGACATCTTTTCGTCCTGCCAACAATCTGTGCGGTAAAGATGGCGAATGAGCAGCTTTGTTCGTGATCAGATTAGCGATCAAACTTTTTGGTGATCGATAAGACACTACAACACCAGATGAAGTATGTGGCATGAATGCCAAACAATCACGAACCATGGATAAATTGTTTACTGCCGTAGGATGCGATTCATCCCAAATAAAACTATTGCTGATATGCGAATATTCAGACGCCAGATTAATGGAAAGATGCGGATTTCCTCCCCTTGCGTGTGAGGGAATACCACCTTCACGATTGATAACCATTAAACGCAAAGGCATCATGTCTACAATATCTCCTGGTAATTCCTCGCCCTTTTCATTTGCTTCTTGTACCATTGCTTCTACTGCCTTTCCTTCTGTTGCCATTTCACGTGTTAAGCCGACGATCACGTCATCGGATCGTACACAGACAGTTCTAGGTGCACCAAGGGCATCAGGATCATTGTACAGGGCCAAAGGAGCAATGACCGGAATCATATCGTTGGCTAGTGATCTACGAACGCTTGCCAAGCTATCATCTGTCACCAAAGGAGATCGGTTTTCAATCTTGGTAACATCGAATTTTTGATTGAATCGTTTGAAATTCATTCCTTTTGCAGATGAGGAAGGGCAATCGGTCAAATGGGGAGGATTGATAATGTCAGACTCGATCACTGCATTGGCATCGATTCGCATCATTGCATGAGTGAAAGGACGAGCAGCTGCGCCCTTTTCTGTGAGTAACTCAGATAATCGAGTTGCAAATGAAAGCATTTGTTTGCGTAATGCTTCTTGTAACTTTCCAACAGATGAAGAACGAGTACTTCCGCCAGAAGTCGACCAAGGACGCAAATCACCATCGAGATCTTCTGTTTCAAGCAATTTACCATCTTTTGGAGAGAAGTCCGAGACTGAAGATCTCCAAGTTACATCTTCGGAGTCCAACACAACGACGGACATAAGTCCCAGCCTTTTCAGATATACCAATCCTTCTGCAATACTTTCCATTTGACGAGCTGTGAATGGGCCTTGTACTTTCACCAATGCTGTATGTTGTTGCACTATTGGTGAAGATAGAGATTCAGCCAAAGCTGCTTGTGTTTCAGGAGTGACTGCTATCTGAGATTGAGATGCATTATTCGAGATGACTGAATCTGGTAATGTTCGTACTGCCACATCAGGCTGTGCAAAATGATGTGAATCAGAATGTATCGATGGCGCTTCTGCTCCTACTTCATTTTGTTCTTGTGTGATACCTTCTTTTGAGGTTGAGAGAATGTCATCAATCTCTTTACGAATTGCCGCTAATTCCGCTTTCTGTTTTGTTGTCTTTGCGCCAATTGGGGGACTTTGGGATTGAGGTGGAAGTGGTGGCGGTGGTCCATATTGTGACATTTGTGTAGCTTGTGATTTGAGTGCGAATAATTCATGACGATTTAGTTTGGATCCTGTCGTCTGTTTCTTGAGTAATTGTTGTGCTTGATCACCACGTTGACGAGGACCGAAGGAATTGAGATATGTTTTCGAATCACGCAAAGATGGTTGGGCGTTCAGGATCTCAAGGATCAGACCCTGCATTGACCGTTTAGAGCCCATTATGAGTAAGTAAAGTATTAAGCAAAGTATTAGGTTGTCACCGTTCGGTCATGTTGAGGATATCCAAAGACAAAGTGTATTCCGAGACGGAGGATGCGTGTAGGAAGAAATAGGAAAAAGAAGTTTTTTTTTGAAAATCAGCTATCTGCACACTTGATCGATTATCTCGCATTTCACATCTTTAAATTTGACGTTTTCAATAACGAATTGACTCATACAATACTAGCGCGGGCGCTTAATGCAAAACGCGGTCAAGATCCAAAATAATCATTGGTGCCGAAAATAAATGTTAGCCGGCACCATGAAAACGTTTTCGAATTTCGAACGATAAGGATGACAAACTTCAACTTTAATGATCAAGCAGTACTCACCTGCATTATGACGGAATCCTGATTGCTCGTTTGTGAATATATGCGTCCTGATCGTCTAGTTTGAGTCTGTACTGATCGTATTTGACCCTTTGTAGTCAATCGCGGTGCTTTTATTCTGGGTATCATCTTGAAATGTTTTTTTTTTCTTTGTGAGGTGAAAATTGGGATGTACAAATTAATTTTCTTTGTCTTTATATATTCATCATTCATATATATATTATTTGACGAAATGCATAAGATGTGCGGTGCTTGCATGATAATCAATTAAAGTTGTTTTTAGAATGCTATTGATACCCCAAACCCAAGTTTTAAGGTATGTATGAGCAATTTGCTATTTATGTCGGTTCAAACGCGTAAGGCAAAACGTCAAAAATCGGCAGGGTGTGGTCTAGTTTGGATCCTGAAAGCACTGCTTACATAAAGCGCGGACCTCTGTGCAATAACAAATTCTAATTCTTACGGGAATCGGTAAAAAACACTATTTTGTCAGAAAATATTGTGTAATGAAGGAAGAATGTATGCTCACTCCCTCTTTCTCTATTTCGTCTGTTACGACGTCATTATCTTCGATGAGGGTTCCAAGCAATATAGCAAGTACGCTCTTTCGACCTATCATAAATCAGCACATTCATTCACAGGTATACTTTAGTACAACATCAAGAAACTTTGCAAATGATCACGTAACTAGCTCACAAAGATCAAATGACGGAATACCTTTTGTACCCGGTGTCCGCAATACCATAAGACGAAGAAAGCAGTTGAAGTTCGATCCAAAGAGTGATCGAAAAGATGATAAGCGGCTTCCCTCCAAGGAATTTCTCGATGCATTAAAGAATCGAACAGGAGGTGCCCTATTTCATGAGTCGGCGCTTTATCTTGCTTCATCAGGAGGAAAAACGCCGCGTACTTTAGGGGAAGTCAAACCGGGTGATTTTGTAGAAGTACAAGCTGGGTTGCCGTTTACTGGGGTAGTATTACCGACTGAGAATAATGCTTCTCTAGGGATTGGTCATCGTCAATTGGCAGTTTTGATGGTGGGAGGCGAAATTAAAAAGTGTAACTTAAATGACGTCGTTACCACATTTCCAGCTTTTATCGATGATGAATTGTCACAAAGAGCTATAATAAAAAAGGAAGAAGGTTACGTTTTTGATATGGGTGGCCGTACAGAAGACAGTGTAGACCCGATAGAAATTGATATTAACTCACTGAAGGCAAGGATAGGAGTATGCAAAAGATTAAGGATTTTGCTGCATGAGGCGGAACTACAAAGGTCAAGATTCATACCTTTTTTTGAAAAGCGCTACCTCTCCGAAAAGATGCAAGAGAGCTCGTCTCTCACAACTATTTCTGTGTTGGATGTATGCAAGCAATTGCTTATTGATTCAGGCTCAAATGAAGAAATTGCCAAAGTCGAATCGAATGCACCCGAAAAGGTTTATGCGATTCATCAACTGATGCTATCTGCACCTGAAGTGTTTCGGTTGGATCCAACTTCACATCGGTTCACAAACACGTTCACCATTGTACCTATGGCTGATCGAAATGCGCAAAATGCAGTACAACAGCATATTCAATCATCTTTAAATGACAAAGGCAAAGATGCTTTTGCAAAAGAAAATCAAGTAGAGGACTTTATCGCTAAAGTCAAGAGAATACGAGAACTTCGAGCTAAGTCACATCAGGGTCTGGGTGTGGGTGGAGAACCTCAAGTCATGAATGATGAAGTAAGCAGTCAAATCGAATGGAGTCAAGCGGATAAGGATATATTACTCTTTCTGCGTTCTGCTTTGGGTATCCGCAGAGAATTTATCACCGAATCAAGCAGCGGAATGGTATTCCATATAATTAAGCAATGCGGATATGAGATGCGCATGAAACCCGATCCGATTGACCTTGTGGGAGGACCGTACATACAATCGATTGCAATGACGAAGATGCAAATTGCCAAATTGCTGCGGGATATCGGTTTATTGACACCTTGGGATAATTTGAGTAATTTAGAAAATGAATTCCAACAACTAACTTCAGCCGAATTTCCAACAGAACAAATTGCAACGCAAGATTGGACCGATCCTGATGCTGCGATCAGGAAAGATTTTCATTCAACTGTTTATGTTATTGATAGTAAAGATGCACAGGAATTGGATGACGGAATTTCGCTTGAGAGAACCAAAGACGCAAATCAATCTTGGGTTCACATTCACATTGCTGATCCGACATCAGTCATTCAGCCAGATGACGAAGTTGCAAAATTTGCAGCAAATAGAGGGCTTACATACTACATGAACGAAAAGTCGTGGCCTATGCTGCCAAAGGGGTACGTGGAAAGATTGGGTTTATTGGCTGATAAAGATGATGCGGATACAAGTCGTAGAGCGATGACTTTCAGTGTAAAGGTTGACCATTCCACCGGTGCGGCACTGGAATGCAATATAGGGTTGTCCAAGCTTCATGATATTCGGATTATCACGTATACCGAAGCGACTAATGTGCTCAAATCCTCTTATTCTGCACCCGAATGGAACGATTTGTATACCCTTTATCAACTCTCTCGCTCGATTCAAAAGCGGAGATATGACGTAAACGGCGCATATCCTTATACAGGCTCACTAAGAGGGCTAGAAGTACGTGTAGCGTCATCATCCTCACTTCCCGTTTCTCCAATTAGGTCGTCTTCTTTCGAAAATCTTTCACGTCAAATTTTCACCGGTTTTCCCAAAATTGAGATCAACGAACATGAACAGGAAAAGAGCAATGAAAGCCATATTGATGATTCTATGGGTATGATTAGCGAATTTGCAATTACAGCATGTCGAGTGGCTGCACATTGGATGGAGAAGTATAACATACCTGCTCTCTACCGCTGTCAATTATCATTCGACGACCCAAAAATAACTCAACAATTTTTGGCGCAAAAAGATGAGAATGGTGTGATTTCGGAACAAGTTGCGTTACAAGAGCAATTTCGGTTTAAATCTGTTATGATTTCTCCAACCCCAGCTGAACATTTTTCAATCGGAGTTCGAACGGATAAAGCTAAAGAAGCAGCAAAGTTGGAAGAAAATAAGAATGATGTCTTACTCACTGCAGGATACGTTCGCACGACATCACCTTTGAGAAGGTATGCGGATATGATGATGCATTGGCAAATTCGACAAAAGATCAGATCTTTACAACAATCTGAACAAAGTGAAGCAAAAGATCAGGTTCCATTTTCACATGAAACTGTAAGGAATAGTATTCCATCGATCACACGTAAAGAAGCTTGGTCAAAAAATATACAATTATCCTCAAAGATCTTTTGGACCGCTTTGAAATTGCACAGAGCTTATTTGGCACGCTTGTCTCCAGAAAAACTAAAGGAGATTGAACCTTTTGATCAATACGCATCTTTTCCCAGCATTAAGGAAGATCTAGAAGATGAAAGGTTTAATTCAATCTTAGATAAAGAACAAGATGCATTAATTTCAATTGGTGATCTTCGATATTTACCAAATAATGAAACCGCAATCGTTGTAAATTTGTTAAGTTGCGGTCTTCTTGCACAATGTCATTGGCCAAGATATCGTATACCAAAGATTGGTGAAGTTATCAAAGTACGTATAATTGATATTCTCTTTCAAGGATCTGCGCCTACAATCACCGTTGAACGTGTAGATGAATGGTAAAGTGATTAGGATGTATATTATTATCATTATTATTATTATTATTATTATCAGCATTTGTATAGTACTGCAAAATATTATTTCACCACTACAATTATTCTTGACCGAATTGACCATAAATTTCGACATGATTTATCAAACAAGGATCATCAGTAAAATTAAAGCTCATAATCGTTCTAGTTGCAATCGGTCCGATATCAATTCCGATTTCGATAGGTCTATTTTGTGAAGAAGGACCTGTTTGTAATCTACCTTGTAAGGTGAAATTTGAATCAATGATACTATAATCATTATTTAAAAATGCAAAAGTAGGTTGAGGTGAACCAGGATATAAACCGTTAACAAAGAAAGATTGTTGTCCATATTTTATATTAAATCGAGCTTGTTCGGCGTTTGAATCTCTTAAACGACGTATACCATAATTTGTTCTAGAAGAAGAAGAAGAAGTGTATCAGAATTGGATCTAGACAGATAGTATATTTGCATTTACGTACTCATATCTTACAACATTAGGTGCAAAAGGGACCTGTAAAGGTTAAATTGAATAGTTGTCAGAGCATTGATTATATCTAAAATCAAAAAACATACCTCATCTGCTTTCTGAACATCACCCGTTGAAACTGCATCAACGTATAATTTAGCACCTTGCAATCTACAAGTATCATTTATGGAAGCATTTGTTGCTCTTCCAATCATGAAGTATATCAAGGTGTATATAAGAATGAAGAAGGAGAAATTAAGCATGATGAACATGATAGTTGAGATCAAAATTGAGAAGTGATATGAAATATAGAAACATATCTGTATAAGTGAATTAATTGATGAAATATTTGTCGTGCTTAATTATAAATTATAAATTATGTTTTTTATCGAATTTCATTTACCTTCAAGCGCACGGCTCGATTAGAGCCGTGCACTACTGCCTACCATCTCAACAATGGCGCCGTTATCGGAACATGTAAATCATTATGTATTCTAGTAAGATTAAGATGCATGACATATAGTACTGACAAACCTTAGAAGGTGTACATATGTATGTATGCTCCGTTCACTCAGTCAATACAATAGCTTGGCATGCTTTTCTTTAGCGTAGTACCGGCAGAATCGCCTCCACTCTGTACAACGCCTGCTTGCCTTATCGCGTGAAATGTGTAGAATGTCTAGACTATATTTAGATCGATGCTGTGTCGTCAAATTCTGGCAGTTTGCATATTGTATGCACTATTAAACGCAAGCGGAAGGAAAAGTGGGGATTGTGTATGGATTACAAACAATCTCTCTTTTAACCTTTGATCATCATCATCGATAATTCTTTCCATTGAAAAAGACAAATCCTTTGTTAATTTTTTCGTTATATTCAACTTGCAATTCCTTCTTTAAAAACTTTACTTAATGAACGCCGCTTCAAATTCTGGCGGCGGCGTAGGAACGCCGAGGGTAAATAACGGTTCACAATCTCTTCCGCGTCAAAATCAACAACAACCTTCACAGCATCAACGTAGAAGTTCAGATTCTTCTTTTGCTTCACGTATTTTTGCTCCTGCACATTATTGGTATGACGAAATGAGATGGACGACAAGAGATCATGATAAAACAACAAAGATGAAACGTTTAGAATTAATCATTTCTTATGCACCCGATTGGGTTTTAACAGTTCTTACAGCAGGTCTTTTACAAATCATTAATAACGTTTATGGATTCAGACGTGAATTCTCTTTAACAGATCCAAGTATTCAACATACATATGCAATTCATGAAAGAGTAAGCGTTTCACTTTTGGCAGTTTTGGCGTTCATCATACCATTGATAATTATGGGTCTAGTCTCTTTGGGAATCAGTAGAAGCGTTTGGGATTTTCATGCTGGTCTTCTTGGCCTGGTTGTTGCGCATGCATTCACTCTTACTGCAACAACTATAATTAAAGTTTGCGTAGGAAGACCAAGACCGGACTTTATCGATCGTTGTCAACCTAGATCGGGAAGTCAAAATGGATCTCCTTTCGGTTTAGCAACTCAAGCAATTTGTACTACAGATGTTACTTCTCACATTATCCAAGACGGTTTTCGTTCTTTTCCTTCCGGTCATTCAAGTACAGCTTTTGCAGGTTTAACTTTTTTAACTTTATGGTTAGCCGGTAAATTTCATCTTTGGCAACGTGGAAGAGGAAACGCTTTCGCTTCTTGGATTTTATTCATTCCAATGTTAGGTGCAACTTTGATAGCAGTTTCAAGAACTATGGATTATCGTCATCATGCTACAGATGTTATAGCAGGTGGTATTTTAGGTTTCGTGATTGCTTTATCCGCTTATCATTCTTATTATCCACCTTTATGGCATTATCAAAGTCATAAACCTTGGACTCCAAGAACATCTTTATTCCACTCTCATCATCAACTTCGATTAGATGTAAGCGGAGATAATATGGACTTAGAACGTAATCAATTACGCGGACAAGACAATTCCGACGATACACATGATTCAGACTTTGCAACCAGACCTGATGCACCCTTAAAAGGTAACCTGCAATACTCTGATCGTTCACCTCACAATGAATCATTAGAACTTTCGCCTGGTCCTGGACGTTCAAATTTACACTGAAAACTGATAATACCCCATGAAAGATACCAGTCCGTCTAGTACAAAAAAAATACAAATTTGCTCATTTTTGTTGTAGTATTACAGTTTAGCATCTTATTACGAATTCATGCAGAAACTTCCCGTTCCTCTTTTCTTTGCAATGCCTCATCGATCATCATAGTCGGAGTCACAGTAGAGCTCATCGTGATATCTTGAACCGGTTCTTGTGTAGAAGGCGTGATTGTGACCTTTTCAGACAATTGTGACTGCTCATTCTTTATCCTTTGTTGTTCTTTCTCACGATGAACGTGATCCTGTAATGCTTGTGCGGCTGCATCCCTTCTAGCTTTTCGACTTTCAAATTCATGCCATTCACCTTGAACGGCTTGCAGTAATGCTGCTGGCTTTTCAGCTGGAGGTGAATTGATGGTAAAGTAAGGCAATTCAAGACCTTCACTAGCAGAAACACGCTTTCGAGGATTATAGGTAAGCAGTGCCAATGCAACTTCAAGTGCATCATCTGGAACTTGAACATCTGATCCAACCAAACTCCGCAAATGCTCCTTGTGTGACTTGCCTTTCTCCTCATTGTGTTGTGGACGAATGATGTCGAACCAAGGCAAACGTTCCGCTTCTGGCCATTCATCTTTGGAAACCGGTCCTAAAATTTCAAATAACAGCTGAACTTGATGGATCTCATCACTTCCTTGAAAAATTGGCTTCCTGAGAAATAGTTCTAAGAAAATACATCCAGCGCCCCAAACGTCAATCGCATCATCGTAGCTTGTTTCTCCAAACAACAACTCCGGAGCACGATACCACAACGTTACCACTCGATTAGTATAATCCAACGTTTTATTTCGTGCAGAAGGGCGACTTTGTTTCACATACGTTCTTGCTAAACCGAAATCTGCCAATTTGAGCGTACCCTCATTGTTGAGTAACAAATTCGAACATTTCAAGTCACGATGCAAGATACGATGTTTGTGTAAATAAGCTAATCCAGACAATAATTGCGCTGCAAGAGATTTGATGTGAGCAGGCGAGAATGTGATCGAAGGTTGTGCCAAGACACCATTTAAATCGTGCTGCAAATATTCAAAAACCATATAAATTGAATGCTTACTGAGCATCATTTCGTGCAAACGGACAACATTTTCATGTTTCAAACCCTGCAAAAGCTTCACCTCGCGTAAAGCTGTGATAGGGAATCCATCTCTTTCGCTTTCCATTCGAATCTTTTTCAGTGCAACAGTGATGCCAGTCTTATCTGATTTAGCTTTGAACACTTGTCCATACGTGCCCTCACCAACTTGCGCTACCCGATCATATACTTCATCAGGACCGGCACGAAGAGGTATTGAAGGTGCAGAACGTTTAGCGAGAGAGCTACTGTCTTCCTTTGTTCGTTCGCTGTGCATTAGTGTATCTTCAGCTACCTCATTCCCATTTTCTTGATGGTTTTCCCCCTCTTCTCTTCCGTGCGGGCTTGATGAAGGTACTCTTCGACGTAAAATTCGCGCAACTGGACTTGTTTGTCGATCGTCATCACGATCCCAGCCTCTGCTTCTGTCCTCGTTGTGATGATTATTGCCAGTGCGGGGAGAGCGATCTTTTCCGTTCTCATGCTTGCTCTTGACCCGATCTCTGCGGTCACCAAATC
This sequence comes from Meira nashicola, assembly GCA_001600355.1. Lineage (NCBI taxonomy): Eukaryota > Fungi > Basidiomycota > Exobasidiomycetes > Exobasidiales > Brachybasidiaceae > Meira > Meira nashicola. The sequence goes on along the minus strand of BCJU01000001.1, from coordinate 5,229,654 downwards.
GATTGTAATCATCATCACGACTATGTCTGTCTCTGTCCCTACCTTTGTCCTTACTGTTTCTGTTGTTTTTTGTATCATCACGATCCCTTCTGTCATACCGCGACCCATCCTTTTCATTCTTTCCGTCATCTTTTATTCTATCATTTTTTCTTTGCACTTCCTTGTCATCATCTCTGGCCTTTTGTCTTGCAGCTATCAGATCTTCCAAAGTAACTGTTTCGTCATCACTGTCAAAGCCTGCACTACGTCTTCTTCTTTTTAGCCTTTCAATTCTCCTCTGTCGTGTCTCTTCATCTTCCTCATCGTCATCAGCAGTTTTCCTTTGTGATTCGTGTCGAGGCTCCAATCGGCTCTCTAAAGAATTTTTGCCCGGGCGATCTCTTGCAGATCTTTCTTCTGAATCTTTATCTCTCCTTTTGGAAAAATCATCACCCTTGGCCCATTTACGAGCTCGATCTCTCTCACGGTCCTTTCGAGATTTCCAATCGGCATCTTTGTCTCTTCCATTTTTGCCATTTCTGTCACTAGGGCGGCGTGAAGGACCTGCATCTCGAGAGGACCATCGATCAGAAACATTCCTTCTATCTTTATCATTATCTCGAGATCCTCCGTATTTCTTCTCAGAGCCTTGTTGTGGTGATCGCGAACGCCGCCTTGGAGGAGGTTCTCTCCAACTTTCGCTATTATCCTTTGCGCGATCATCATTTTTGTACGCAGAACTACTGGATGATGCCATAATGGCGATGATGGCCTGGCAGTGCGTCCCTGCTTGCCCTTTATGTTTTATGTACGTCTAGTTTTTTCGGATATCCATGACTATTGTCGCTTTTGTAATAATAGTCCTCTAAACAAATCGACCGTTCTTCCTGATAATGATGTACAAGATTGCAGAATCAATTATTGTGATGACTTGTGTTGTTAAAAAAATAACGCGTACAACACAAAAATTGTATTTTGGCATGTCTCTCTGCCTACGCGTACTTTATTAAGCGTGCGCCCTCTCCTGCGCTTACGGTGTTCATTCACTCGATCGATCTTGTGTTCTGCGCTTACAGAAGGCGGTCGACCGTTCTCTCCTTGAAGGGGCAAGGCAAAAAAAAAAAGAAGCAAAATTGCTCCACTCTGCCTAGGACCCGCCTGCCAATTTTCCCTTAGAGCCATGGATCTCTTTTTTTTTCTAATCCAATCTTTGACTAGATTGCGCCCGCATATACTCACACTATTCCTGCCATCATACCCTTTCTTCCCTTCTTCATATATCGCTCTTGTTTACTTTCTGTGAAAGTAAAAGCTCACGATGCCATCACGTAACAGGGATACTCCTGCTGCGGATGAATATCAAGCGCCTTCGTTTGGTAGAGCAATCGCAACGAATAAATCTCAAAAGAATGATGCAAATGGAACAGAAGATGCTACCCTTCTTTCTCACTCTCCATTCTTTAGTGATAAAGAAAATATAGAAGCAATTGCATGGGCTCGTGAACAATCAAAGAAACAAGATGGTGAAGGATCTTCAACAGCTCCGACTGATGATCAGCAAAGACAAGATACAAACGGAAAAGCAGAAAATGACGCCGAAAATGGCGCTATTTCGATGCGACAAGGAAGACGTAGAAGGGATAGTCAAGTAGGCAGCTACGACGATATGGCGAGCATATTTGACGGCCCTTCTGCGGGTGCCGTTCCTTCTTCAATTAGCAGCATGCATCACACGTATAGAGATATCCAATTACGTTCTTCCGGTCGTTCTCGTAGACGGATTTCAATGGATTCCGGCACCCTTGGTCGATCACGTAAAACAAGCAATGTCTCAGCTCACTCACGTACAAGTTTCGATGAAGAAGCTATATCCATTGGAGGCGATGATCGCAGTGTTGCTAGCGGTGCCGCAAGTTCTCGTCGGATCGGTAGCAGACGTAAGGTACCAGAAAGAGGAGAGAGTGAACCAAGAGGGATGCTTGGCTCGATCATGGCCAGTTTACGTGGTGATGCACACGAAACATCTTCCCCAGCAAGGCCATCTTTTGGTCGCACAAGATCAGGAGGCTCTGTCACCTCTAGAACTTCATTGATGGCTCGTAGCGTGGATGATGAAGAAGCAGGAGAAGAGGGAGAAGAAGATTTCTCAGGATCAGAAGAACGGGAAACATTTGATGAAGAGGATGACGGTTCAGCTTCCAGCAGTGATGATGATTCACGCAACCGAGAAGGTTTTATGCCTTCCGCTTTTGGCCCTTTGAGTGGCGCTGTGGACCCGGTCTTTGGTGATTCTCGCAGAGCTCAAGCACCCAACGATGAGTTGGACGTAGAACTTGGCGGATACGACGAAACACACGAGCCAGCAGCTCCTTTTTCAGACGTGGACCCCATGAGCTCACGCATCGAATCATCTGCTGATGTGATCAATGCTGCTCGAGAGGAGGCAACTTACATCGACAAAGATTCCACTTCTAGACAGCAAATCTACTTGGCAGACGACGATTGTCTAATCCGCTTTACAGGCTATGAAACAAAAGCCGTACGCAAGCTTCTTTTCTTCATTGTTTCCGTCCTTTCATTCGGTATCGTGTATTTGCTCGGAAGATGGTTACCCAAATCTTACTTGAAGTGGGTCTGCAAGGAGACTTCATTTGACAAAGCAGAGTTTATTGTAGTACAAAATCAATGGGGTGATCTTGTCGAAGCGAAACCTGCAACTGTTCCTTTTGCTCGTCCGCTAGGAACCGTTTTCCCACTTTCCTCAACGGATCCAGCAAGCACACAAGCAGAGCATCAGACAAAAAGCGTTCAATCCACAAAATTACCCCCAGCGCTACAAAAGCCACAAAAGAAAGCTTTTTCAGCACACCAGAAAGAACAAAGCAACGGTCATCCTGTCCAAGATGTGCCAATCCTCTCTAGCGTTGAGACAGAGCAATTGATGGATCTGACATACATCGATTATCGTTATATGCGTTTTGCATTACATCCACCTTCTTGTAGGTGGAGAATGATCAAAGACTGGCGCGACCCGCTCTGGACGTCCACAGATGCTATTGCAAAAGGTATTAGCTGGGATGCAGAAAAAGATCGGACCACATTGTTTGGTCAAAATGTGATCGAGATCGAAAAGAAGTCTACTTTAACTTTGTTGGTGGATGAAGTTCTGCATCCTTTCTACATCTTCCAAATTGCATCTGTGATCCTGTGGAGCTTGGACGATTATTACTATTATGCAATCTGCATTGTGATCATCTCGTGCGCCAGCATTATAACTACTTTGATCGAAACAAGTAATACCGTTCGAAGGATGCGAGAGATGAGTCGCTTTAGCTGTCATGTAAACGTTTTACGCGAAGGCAAATGGACAACAAAAGAAAGCACAGACCTTGTTCCTGGTGATATTTATGATGTTGCAGAAGCTGGTTTGCTCTTGTTCCCTGCTGATAGCGTTTTGTTAAGCGGAGACGCGATTGTTAATGAAAGCATGTTGACAGGTGAATCGGTTCCTGTTTCCAAGATCCCCTTAAACGACGACAGCATCAATTTGCTGCATTCAACTTCTTCACAAATTCCACCCGACTTGGCCCGTCATTTCTTGTTCGCTGGAACGCGAATCATTCGTATCCGACCTACAGTGGTTGAAGATGAAGGTGGCTATCAAGCAGGAGCAAAAGCAATGGTTGTTCGCACTGGATTCGATACGACAAAGGGTGCTTTGGTACGTAGCATGTTGTTCCCAAAGCCAATGGGATTCAAATTTTATCGTGATTCATTCCGGTTTATTGGATTTTTGGCATCAATTGCAGGTGTTGGTTTCATTTTCAGCAGTTTCAACTTTGTCAAATTGGGTATTGCTTGGCATACGATTCTCGTTCGTGCTTTAGATCTTATTACTGTCGTTGTGCCGCCTGCTTTGCCTGCTACAATGAGCATCGGTACATCTTTTGCAATCTCTCGTTTACGTGCTGCAGGTGTATTCTGTATTTCACCAAATCGTGTCAACATTGGAGGAAAGGTGAACGTGTTTTGCTTTGATAAAACCGGTACGCTCACTGCTGATGGATTGGATGTCTTGGGTAGTCGTACTGTTGACAAGAAGGCCAGTCGGTTCAGTGAGCTGCACGAATCTGTTGATGAGATGCCTGTCTCTCTACGCGCAGGCGAGACTGATTCTCGCAAGATGCCTCTCTTACATGCCTTGGCTACATGTCACAGTCTCAAGGTGGTTGATGGCGAAGTGATCGGTGATCCTTTGGATGTGAAAATGTTTGAATACACTGGATGGACACTCGACGAAGGAAAAGACGCAAGCGCAAAGGCAACCACTAAAAGTGGAACAGCAAAGGATGGCAAGAGCAGATTAACGGAACGTGCGCCTGCACTTGTCCAAACTGTTGTTCGACCTCCAGGTGGCCAAGCGTTTGATGTTGATGATGCAATGCGTCCAGGTAAACATGCCCATTTCCTCGAAGTGGGAGTCTTGAGAACGTTTGAATTCGTTTCACAATTGCGCAGGATGAGCGTGATTACCAAACAATTAAAGTCTAATTCGATGGAGATCTTTGTAAAGGGAGCACCTGAAGTTATGTCGGACATTTGTGATGAAGATTCTTTCCCTAGCGATTACGACGATCTTTTGAGCTATTACACCAAGCATGGCTATCGTGTTATAGCATGTGCTGGTAAAACGATGCCTGGGATGAGCTGGATCAAAGCTCAACGTATGCGAAGAGAACAAGCAGAAAGCGGATTGAAATTCCTCGGTTTGATCATCTTTGAGAATAAGATCAAAGAAGGCACTGGACCTGCTATGGCAACTCTCATGGGCGCAGGTATCATTACAAAAATGGCAACAGGTGACAATCCAAGAACAGCGATCAGTGTTGCACGTGAATGTGGAATGGTTGGCCAATCTGCTCATGTATTTGTGCCTACTTTTGTACAAGGAAATCAAAAGTCACCCGAAGCTATACTGGAATGGGCCAGCGTCGATGATGAAAGGATTAAGTTGGACAATTACAAGCTCAAGCCTCTCGACATTGATCCACACGTTTTGGATATTGAAGAATTAGACTTCCAAGATTATCAATTAGCCTTGACTGGTGATGTTTTTAGATGGATGATCGATTTTGCGCCAGTAGAAACTTTGCGCAGAATGTTAATCAAAGGTACTGTGTTTGCACGTATGTCACCGGATGAAAAGCATGAATTGGTTGAACGTTTACAAGCACTCGGATATACGGTTGGAATGTGCGGTGACGGTGCAAATGATTGCGGTGCTTTAAAGGCTGCTGATGTTGGTATTTCACTTTCAGAAGCAGAAGCTTCGGTTGCTGCTCCTTTCACATCTAGATCTCCCGATATCTCTTGTGTGATCGAAGTGATCAAAGAAGGAAGGGCCGCATTGGTTACTTCGTTTTCTTGTTTCAAGTATATGGCACTTTACAGTCTCATTCAATTTACCAGCATCTCATTGCTTTACAGTTTCGCAAGTTCATTATCAGATGGTCAATTTTTGTACGTTGATCTGTTCTGTGTTTTGCCGGTAGCAGTTGCCATGGCTCGCACGCTTCCTTATCCGCACATTCATCCCAAGAGGCCCACTGCAAATTTGGTGAGCAAAAAAGTGTTGACATCAATGTTGGGTCAAGTGATCATTTGTGCGTTGATTCAAATGTTTGTCTTTTTCTATACTCGCTCACAACCATGGTACGAACCTCCTGTGGTCAATCCTGATGAACTCAACGTTTCTAATCCGGAAAATTCTGCATTATTCTTGGTATCTTCATTCCAATATTTGATCGTTGCAGCCGCCTTTAGCGTTGGACCGCCTTATCGTCAACCGATGTACACCAATCCGATGTTGATGTTATCTTTGGTTTCTTTGACTCTTTTGTCACTTTATTTCCTTTTCGTACCAGCAGGACCAATCTTTGACGTTTTAGAATTGGTTGAATTGCCAAGGTCATTCCATTGGGCACTTTTGATTATTGTGACAGTAAATTGGGCTTTATGTCTATTATTCGAAGCATTTGCAACTGCTTGGCTCACATCTGCAATTAAAGCGTTACAAAGATTTATTCGAAGAGTACGCAGAGGCGAACGTACAAAGAAACATGAATCAAAGATGTATAAAGCCGTTGTTGCTGAATGGCAAAATGATGGACAAGCTTAAGCTAATTAAACTCAAAATTTATGCTCCGTATATATTCTCTCATCTGATACCATGCAATTTATTCATAGATTATGTCATCTGCGATACAGAGTGATTTTTTAAAAGACGCGTGTTGCATTTTAGAATACGCGATTGTCCCATTTATAATATACAGTGGAGAAATTAACCAACACTTCATTTACGCGAACTGAGCGCGACTTTGAAGGGAAAAAAAGTAAGAACAACAGCAAAGTATGTTCCAACTCATCTTCTCAACTTTATCATCTCTATACTTCATTCAATTTGACTCATCAAAATGGAAAAATCAACACCGCTTATCAATTCTTCGTCCATGCAAGGACATAAATCAAAAACTGTACAAGTTGTTGGAAAGATTGAAAAGGTGAGTAAGAAAGTGATCAAGATGAGGGTCAACAACATAAGTGAATTCGGATAGATTCTAATCAAGGTTTGCTTTTTACCCGTCTATAGATCACAGGAAATACATGCATTTTACGTACATCCGATCAAGGAACAGTAGAAGTGATTACTACTGATTCTGCTCAAGTAATTCCTCAAGGTAATTTTGCAATGATTTTTGGTAAAGTTGATGATGAAGGTGAACGAATTCGTGAATATCGTTCTATTAATATGGGTGATAAACTAGGTGAGTGAAAAGTGAAAATTATCAATATCTCAAGCATAAATTCTGATTTAAATAACTTTTCTTAACAAAACAGATATGAACCTTGTAGAACAATGTGTTCAACTTCAACCACACTTTCCCGAAATGTTTGTTGGCGAGTAATGGAAAAGACTCAGCATAATGGTTGCATTGTATACTACAGGAATGATACACAAAATAAATGCGTAAAAATACAGATGATGATTATGAATGACGTGTGCTAGATAGAGCAAATGGTATACAGAGTAATGAGAATGGTGACATTACGTGAGGTAAGGTTCAAGGTAGCGCAAAACAATTTTTGCTCTCTTTTCATGTGGAACATAGGTACACGATGAAAGACTTGAATTGGATCGATTCTCGAAAATTGCTCTGAGGGCAAAATATGCCTTCCTCAAATCAGCATTTTCCCATTCAAGTAATTTTCGAGCTCGTCGACTTTTAGCCGCAACACCGAGTAGATCTAATTGACAACGCATTCTTTCGCAGTCTATTGAGACTTTGTCACTTTTACTGGTGCCTCTCTTTGCCTTAGTAAGAGTACGGTGCGATGAAAGCCATTCATGTATGATTGAATCAAAGGAAGGATTTCCTTTCATACGATAAGCTGATACGACATTACCTGTTCTAAGACATTGAACAGTTTCGCGAAGTTGTGCTAAAGTGATGTAAGTTGGATTTTTTGCTTTTTGATTACGTTGAGCACATGAAGGTGTTTCAAGACGTTCAAGTTGAATCTCTCTCTGAGCTTTATTGCTTTGGTCAATTTGTTCACATTCAAGATCGTCGCTGAATAAACTTTGTTGACTTTCAGCTTCGCGAGCTAATTGATTTTGAAGTGCTTTTGCGCTTCTTCCTAATTCAAAAGGTGAGATCGATTGAGTAATTGGATGTGATGGCAATGGACAAGGTGTTGAAGGTGTAGCCGGTAATTGAGGCGCAGTTGTATTTGGTTGAATTGAAGTTGTTGAAAGCGTAACTTCATCCCAAGGTGGAATTGCCCATCCAAGTTCTTTTTCTAGAGCTTCTTCTGTTTGTTTGGCTAATACTGGTTTCACTTTTCTTATCGCTCTCCATGCCATTTCTTGTCGATAACGAGAAGGATTGCGAATTTTCCATCCGAGATACATGGCAGCATATGCTAAATAACGAGATGCCAGTTCAGTAGTTAGAAGTGGAACATTTGAAGTGTTTTGATTGAATGTTGTTTGTTGAATTGGTGGTGTAGAAGAACATCCTGCTTCACGCATTGCAGCAGTCATGAATGGAGATGCATTAGTAGAAGCATACTTTCCAGGAGCTTCCCATATCTTTGCCTTTCTCAAAGTAAGTGCATCTTGTTGAACATTTTCTCGATTGGAAGATGAGCACAAAACAGAAGCTGAAGCAGATGGTAAAGGATCACTGGAGAAATCTTCATTAGCTGCATCGAGACATTCTAATAATAATCTTTCTGATTCCATCTTTTTTTGACCGAATAAAGTTGTTCTAAAACGTGAAACTCTATCAAAGAATGCTTCTGATTGTGTTTGCTTTCTTGACTCAATTGAAGTTGGATCATCAATATTTGTACTTTCCCAAACTTTACTCAATTCTTTCCATTTTTCATCCTCTTCAGCATCATCGGCAGTTGTCTTTCGAGCGGATCTTCTTTGACGTTCTTCGGCTTCACAAGATCCACCTAATCCTAAATTCTCACTGATTCGTGCAGAAATGAATCGAGCAGTAGTCGTGGCTGTATTTGCTATCAAATGACGTGGTTTCAATGACTCAATCATCCTATACAATTCCGGTAAAGGTGAATGACGTTGAATGGGTAATGGTATTTCGATTGGAAATTCTGCTTTACCTTTTCTTGCTTGTTTGATTTGCGTAATAATTTCTAGACGCTTTTCTTTCCAATTTTCTGCGCTTAAACTTTCATGTGGTTTAATGCGAATCACGTCTTTTCGTTGTATGCACTTTGGATTATCCGAAATACAAAATCGACCGCACTTTCCCTTTTCTTGATGAGTTATTCCAGGCAAAGATGCGAATTCCTCTTCACCATTTGCCATTAACTGAAACAATTCAGATTTATAGCGATCAATATGAATCAATCCATCTTCTCCGTCAACAGCAAAAGCTTTATAAAGACCTATACAAAATTGTTCATAACCTGACGTCCAAAGGTCAATATGAAAAGAAGTTGATTTTGGATAAAGTTTTGTGATTTGTAAAACATCATTAATCGCTTTTGAACGTAAAAGAGGTTCTTGATTATCCATTATCCTTTCCGTATCCAAATAAACAGATTCAAGTTTTGACATAGATTCCGATTTGAAGTCATTCAAACTTGGGGAAGTCATGTTCACCATCATCGGCCAGCTAGGCGAACTATTCAAGAATGGACTCGGTAAAATTGAAAGTCGACCAAGGTGAGTTTTTGCGATTAAATCTTGTACAAAGTTTTGTTCGGCACGTAAATCACCTGTATGTAAAATTGCACCTCTTGGACCTTCTATTAAAAACATTGTACTACCAGGCATATGATTTGCAGGTAATAAAGTTAATCGAATCTTTATTTTTGCGTTATATTGAATTTGAATTGGGGTATCAAAAGGTAAAGGAATTAAAAGATCCCAAGGAGTTAAAGTTTGAATGCCTGTTTGAGCATAAAGTGTTTTACATTCTTGTTCCGTTCTACGTAAATGTCTATAAGGTCTTTTACGTGTCGAAATCTTGTTTTCATCAAATCGAATTCGATCTTCTTTACGTTCTAAAGATAATAATAATCTCTTTGTTAATTCTGAACAATAAATCGGAGCACTATTTTGTGATAAGGATGATAATCCAACTAAATGATCCGTATGTGTATGTGAAAGTAATTGAATATGAGGAGGTGAAAAATGCGTTGAAAATGGTGGTAAATCTTCTCTTGCTAAATCACTTATCCAATCAGGTAATTTGTTCAACGTTCCAGTAAATTTATCCACTCTTATAAGTGGATATTCTTCTATAAATCCACTATGTTCGGGAGCCATGACGATCGAATCTTATTTTTGCGTTATCATCTTTGAGTAATGGGTTAAAACATCTCATGATATTCTCAAAGAAGGAGTAATGTCCTCAGTTGAAACAACTTTTTCCCTCCAAAAAATGAACATTAATTACCCTGCATGCATTAAACGCGTACCCGAATCTTACGCGTAAAGAGCCTTTCTAGAATTTACCTAATCTATTCGGTACCGTACCTTTTCATGTGGGAAATCAACAACAACAACACTCTGGGGAAAAGTTTTGTTTAGGAGGCGCTCGTGTCGGGCGTCGTGTGCCTTTCGATTGAGGGGCATATTTGAACGTATTTCACAGATCGAAACACAATTACAGGAGACAGAATCACATTAAAGAATCGTAAAACTCATATGGAATGGAATACTATAATACACAGGGGTCAATATTGAGTGGTGTACATTTCTTAAATACCATGCATATAAACAAATCAGATCAGTATATCGCTTTCAAAAATGTCGCCAGCCATGTGAATTCTGTTGAGGAAGCATTCCTGCATTCATAGAATTGCCTTGAGGAAGCATTGGCTGATCGACACCATTGACCATAAGCTTTCTTCCTTCAGGTGTGATTCTTTCTACTGTTTCATTCCCTTGACCATCCGTCTTTCTAATCACAGTCTCAGTACGTCCGTTTACAGTACGTGTTTGACGACTTTCACTAACAAAGTGTCCTCCACTGCTTGAACTTCCCATACCTGAAGACATTGAACCCATCATAGAACTCAAATGAGATCCACCAAAAGAATTAAATCCTGCCATTGGTCCAGGTGCAGGTCTATTCATTGGTACCTTTGTATTAAAATCATCATGCATTGAAGATCCAAAACCGGCGAATAAATCTGGCATCATAGGCCTATGCGTAGAAAAGAAGGCATCATGATAATTTTGCTCATATGGAGATTGATGATCGTTAAAGAAACTTCTTGCAGAACGAGAATGAAGTTCTTGTTCAAACATTTGATTGAATAATTCAAAAGGATCCATACCAAACGGACGACGGAATCCATTACCTCTTTGAGCTTGTGCACGTCTAGCTGAATCATGTGAAGATTCCCATTGAAAAGAAAAAGGTTTCGAATCGGGAGAAGTGCCGAAGAATGTATTTGATGGATCTGTATATGTAGAAGTTGAACGTGAAGGAGGAGGCGATCCTGGCGTACCAAACATATCATATCTATGTCTACTCTCAGGTTTAGATAAAATTTCATAAGCTTCTGCCACTCGTTTAAAATTCGTTTCCGCTTCTTGTTTTTTCTCTGGTATTGCTCTATCAGGATGTGTTCTTAATGCTGCTTTCTTGTATGCTTGCTTTATCTCTTGTGTACTTGCATCTTCTTTTACACCTAAAATCACATAGAGTGATTCTGTAATTGTTGTAGATGCCATAATTTAAATTGTCAATGGTGGTATTAAGCGAAAGATTAAGATGCTGTGATCTGAATTAGATCATACATAGCTCGATTCCGCACGGACCAAAGTATGAAAATTTAAACTTATACAGCCTGTCACATCGTGTTACAGGCACAGCACAGCACGGCGCCGTACAAACCAAGCTCGAAAGATAAGGGCGGCGTATGCAACATTGCACGCCTTGTGTCGCGCTGCTACCTATACTTGGCCCTTAATTTGGATACAGTAAATCTTTTTAAGAAATCAGCCATCCATTTCGTGTGTCTATCTTTTCTTAGCGTGGACTCAATCTCGCGTCTTTAAAATCGTAAAGACGCGATTCAAACGGATCATCAGCTTATGGCATGCAGGCTTTTCGCCAGAGAAGATGAACTTTATCGACGTAATCTTTTTTTTATTCTTAATTATCCGCAAGCAGTGCAACACTTTTCTTTCTCGCAGCCATCCATCTCTCTTAGTCTTTGCTCTTCTCATTTTTTTCGCTTTTCTTTTTAACTCAACATGGGTTTCCCATCTCAATTCATGCCCGCTGCGGCTCTTTTGGACGTGATTACAACAATCACTGCTACTATTCATTTAGGTATCTTACCTTTTGATCAAACGCCTTCAGCAATTCAAACCGTTTTGTCATCAGTTGGTGCAGATGTAAGCTTTTTAGATCGTCTTCGTGGAAAGAGTGCTTCAGCAAAAATATTAAATGCTGCTGCATCTTTGTCAAAGGCACAAACTCCTCGTAGAGGCTTATTGTTCATCATTTTAGCCGTTTGTTTGGCAAGATGCAGTGCAATCTTTACCGTTTGGCGTAGCGTAACTGCAGGTATCTCTCGCGTTCGATCTGGTGATACTTCAATTGATTTCTCTGGTCAAGCAATAGGTTATTCTGCAATCTGTATTATCTCAATGTTGGTCAATTTGTCCATCTTGAACTTACTCTTCCAAACGCATACCATTCGTAATTCCAACCCGGACACTAGCATTTACGGAATCATCAGTCAACTAAATTCAAGCTCTTTGGCTGCTGAACAATTGCTCGTAAGTGCAATCGAATGGATCTTGTTTGTCTTATTTATGGGTACACATCGTTCTCTTGTCAATCCACCTCCTGCTCCCGTTCAAAGCAATACTGCTGCGCCAGCTATTCAAGGATCCACATCCGTTCAAGAATTGACACAAGCAAATAAAAAAAAAGACTATGGCGCTTTATCTCAAACAGCACAACCGAGCGACTTGACTGAAGTTGAAGGTCAATCATCAAACGAGTCTACCCTGATCAAAACTTCATCTCATGCTGCTGTACCTAGCTCTGAAGGACAAACCTTGGTCGATTCAACTTCTCATGATGAAGCAAAACGTACAGGCGATGCATCTTTGGATACTCAACGAAATGCAAGCACAAGTGCAACAAGTGCCCAAAATACCACAACAGGAGATGCAACCCCGAGCGATATCGTTGACGTACCTTCTGATCGTATTCAAGGAAAAGAAGATGCTCGTGATCGTTTACAACGTGCAAGAGAAAATGGTAAAGTTCGCAGACGTAGTTTATGGAAAAAGATTCGTGGAAAGGCAAGCTTGGGTAACAGTAACAATGCCGAAAATGAAAGCTGATTCATTTCTATTGCCTAGGATAATTGCATTTGTTTGTTATGGAGGAATTGCAACTTTCCTCAATTATTTATTCTTTCGTCCCTTTTGGCTCCTGTTTGCCTCGTGTACTCTCTCCCATCTCTCCAAAATTGCGTCGTTCTTGACACTTCCGATACCCTGTCATATGCAATCTCACGCATACTGGCTTTCAAGGACTAATGTGATACAACCTAAACACTCTCTTTTTTGTGGTTGATCTTCGTTTAATAGTAAACAAATGGTATAATACAGTGGGAAATATGATGTTGAGTGATGCAGCGAATTAAGCACAACTTTAATGATGGTGTCCGACCAAACCTTGCAAAATTTTAGGCAAGATTGTGCCCAATAAGAAACAAGAAACTCTTCCTGTCCTACCTAAAATTTGACGAGGAGGGGCCTCAGCTGGAGCGCCATGCGAGGATGTTGAAACGCCTTCATAGTGATGAGCATGGCCATGATGGTGATGATGTGTGCTTGCTTCTAAATCGATATCAGCAGCTGCTGAAGTTAATTCTTGTACTGCATGCATTGCAACAAACATAAACGTTCCAGCACTAAACGTAAGTGCGCCTCCGATATGTTCTGATCCGATTCCGTTTGATCCAGGGCCTGATTTCAGAACAAGAGAGAGGAACAAATAGGTGAAAATTGCACCTATTGGTGTTGATAGACTGAAGATTGCAATCGCTTTACGAATTTGACTCTTGTGTAATCTTTGTCCCATCAATAATGTACATAATCCAAAAGCGGCCGGAGCTTTGTGAATCATAATTGCTAACAATACAACCAATTTCAAACTGTCATCATCACTACCAGCGCTTGCACCCATCGCGATTCCATCGGCTGCAGCATGAATGATTAAGCCAGCAATTGATGCAAATGCTTGTCGAATACCTCTGCTTTGCGATGGATCGGTTTGACCTCCGTTTGCGGTTGGTGATCGATTTTGAGTATCAGAAGATTTTCTTGGTCTATTTGCCTGTCTTGAATTATCGCGTACAGTTGAAGAAGTTCCTGTGTGATGGGAATCATCAAAAAGATGAGCTTGAGAATGAGGAACGTGATCATGATCAGCTGGCATTTGTTCCGGGCTACTTTCAATACTAGAGGGATTGACTCGGAAATGCCTACCTGATGAAGAATTAGTATTTTGAGAAGGATCATCTTTTGAGATCATCAAAGAAGATGCCCTAGTCAATCGTAGTGATTCAGGACGATGCGAAGGTCCATGCCAGTGATTATGCGCTTCCCGATCCGGTCCACTTGGTGCTGCATGAACGTGGGCTCCAGGCGATGCGATTTGATCGATTCTGTGAAAAGGTAAAAGAGGTGTCAGTGAAGATTATAAATAATCAGAAATGTAAGTTACTCACAGAAACATGACCAGAAAACCCGCTAAAAGTGCAATACCGACAGTGCTTTCTGGATCAAAACTTCTTTCGCGCAAAGCTGCTCGTTTTGACAATTTACTCCAAGCCCATGCCGAGTGAGCTTGTCCGGATACAAGTATAGATGACATTTGTGAAGGTTGCAAAGATTGTGCCATGATATTATGTTCATGAAAATGTTGACCTCCTTTTGCAGAATACAATGCTTGAACGCCTTCAGGTAAAACTACAGTCATACTTGCACCAACCAATAAACCTGCACCGATCACTTCTAACATTCTAAGTTTCGTTTTTGAAAGTGAAAGGTATAAAGGAATGATTCCACAAATAAATGTTCCTGCTAACATTCCCGCACTTTGTAGTGCTAATACCACAAGCGGAGATGCGACCATATCCGGCGATTTTTACGTATTGATCTCCACTATAAATATGGCGGGAAAAGAAAAAAAGCTTCTTATTTTGGTTTGAACGTGATCCTTATTTATCAGTCATTGACATTGATGAAATCAAATCGTTTTTGATTGCGGCGATGGTGTTGTCTTGATGATGATGGTAGATGGAAGGAGGGGTAAGGGGTTATGTTGAGTTTTAGTCGGTTGGCCTTGCATATAAGAGGTACGTGCTCACACATTTGCGGAAAAATTGTCGCGGGCTGCGCTTGGCATTTTCTGGCGCTAGTCAAATACAAGCCTGGGGGAGAGAACCTTGCCAGTTGCGGTCTTCATGACCTCACTTTGCTAAAGCATTCAAACAACCTCTTCGGTCACACACATACAATATTAATTATTATTTCATAAACAGAGTTATACACTTTTACTACATTCATAAACCATATTCATCAAGCCTGGCAAGGATTGCAGAACGATGTGCTTGATCTTCTACATTTGGAGAGATGGACATTCGTGATAGCCATGGCCAAAAGAGATTTGCTTCTCCGCTTCGTAAATATCGTTTACCTTCAGGATTTGCGTGTAAGTAGAATGGTAATTCAGCAAATTGTTCAGTTGAAGGTAAGAATGCTCCTGCTAGCTTGTATGCTTGAGGAATGGGAAAAGGGAAACCTTGATTTGCAGCAGCATTCGTTCCTATTAAACCAGGAAAGATGTGGCTGAATGTGAGATTTGGGTATTGTTGTGCAAAAGACTAGAAAAGTGTAAAGGTTAATTGTTAGTAGGCCGTCTTCACTTTCTCAAAGATCTTTGAATATCTCTCTACTTACTAGAGTTACAGCATCAAGAATAGTCGAATCTCTCGCTCCACTCCTGGGAATGTTCAAGCCCCATTTACTCTTTTTGCTTTTTAGTTCGATATCTTCCAATTCGATCGGCTTCTTACCACCTTGTCCTGGAACAGCGATAAAGCATACACCTTGTTTGATCGTACCTGAATTTAAAAGTCCTTTTGCCAATCCGTATCTCGATAAACATTGAACTGCAAAAGCTGAATCGATTCCAGCCGGTGTTTCTGGTGCATTACCTGTAGGTGGACCACCTTGACTTTCAAATAACCAATCTACACCTCCTCTTCCTGCACGTTTTGCAATCTCTGCCGCGACACGATTGATCTCTTGAACGTCACTTAAATCCGCTTTAAAAAACGTGAAATCTTTCTCTTGAGAATTTTTAGAAACCTCTTCTTCTTTACTATTTACTGAACGTCTTCTTGCACCTTCTAAAGCAGCTTGTTGAAGTTTCTTTACTACTTCTGCACCACGTTCTTCCGATCTTCCAACAATCCAAACCGATGCACCCGCTAATGCGAATCGTAAAGCAATACCCGCTCCTATTCCTTGCGTACCTCCTGAAACTACAGCTCTTGAAGAGCTCAATTCAGGAACACTTTCATTGGATTTAGCTGTGGAAGAATACCACATGATTATCAAAAGGAGGTGATGGTGAACAAAACAATGATGGTGGGAATTTTGAGTGTATATGTCATCATTGTGTGGAGTACTGCATGCATGCATGCATAAATAGAAAACTATTACACGCGTCAAAGTGCCTGTTGTACCTGTGTACCATGGTATATGAAGACCCTGACGTATAAAATTAAATTGACGTTCTTTAGTGCAGAGGTTTTACAATGTGATCTTTATTCAGGATTTTGGTTAATTGATTTTTGCTTTTTCCTATTCAATCTTCTTTCTATTGTTCGCTTTTTTTCTTTTTCTTTACGCTTAGCAACCTTCTTGGGGTCCTGAGCAGCTTTTTCGATATAAGTAAGATTATAAACTCTTTTACGTTTACGATAATTTTCAGCTGCTTCTGGATTTGCCTTTGTTTTTTGTCTAAATCTTCTACTAGCATCACGATATTGTTTACGTCTATGTGCAGCTCTGTCGATATTCTATAAAGTTTGATTAATTGTTAAGCTCTGCGTATAAAATATTTTCGTTTAACTTACCATCATTTCAGTTTTTGTTTTTCTTCGCTTTTTACCTGTAATTCGTTTATCTGAATGGTCAAATTGTGGCATTTCTGAAGATGAAATGTGGTCAGGAAGCGCACTTTGGGAATCACTCATATTTGATTGTACCACAATAGGTTGACCTGGAGGTGAAAGCTTGAGGTCCAAATCCAAATCATTATGATCATTCACAGACTGGCTTATTGGCACAAAAAATGCCAAAAGAAGCAGGTTTATCAAATATTTGTTCATTGTGTTGATTATAAAGGAAGAAATTTGCAAGTACAATATGTTCACAAAAATGTTTGCTTGACAAAATTACAATTTGCGCCCCATTCATTCAAAATGCAGTGAAACACAAATGCTTATTATACAAACAGGAATTTATGAATTCTCACTCAACTTTTTAAGCTTGATCTTTGCACGATAATTTTTTCTATGTTTCTTTGTCATTTCAACAATTTCGGCTTTTCTTTTAGGATCTTTCATTTGTTTTGCTCTACGTGCTGCTTGTAATCTCCTTCTTTTTTCTAGAAATGCATTATAACGTTTAAGATCTTTTTTTGTTTCTGCAGAATACTTTGAATTTGCCGCAAAACTTTGTTCTTTTCTTCTTCTTACTCGCTCTTCCTCCTTTCAATTGAGACAGAAAGAGAGAGATTGAATACATTTAAACAACTTTTTTAAGAATCAAGAAACTCTCTTTTCAACACTCACCGAATATATTTTAGGTCTTCCCCGTTTCCTTTTCAAGGTTTGAGTTACTTTAGTCGCTTCAATTTGATCATGGGAAGCTGGAACAGAGGTAAGTTCAGTATTGAGAATAGTTGATTCTGGTTCCTGATTGGAGTTGGACATTCCTGGTGGAGCCAATCTTAACTCCAAATCTAGATTAGAATCCTCAATTGTCGCACCACAAAGCAGAGCTGAATATAGAAGAAACGGAGTATAATGGAGAAAACTCATGATGACGTAGAAATGGAGAAAGATCATTATGAAGGGTGAATGATATAAAGAGAAATGTCCATTTACTATGATTATAAATTATAAAAGCAAACATGAAAAAGAAAGCCCCATAAAAAGTACTCAAGTACCGCCACTGCATCTGTATTGCTTAGAAGGCTCTTTTAAATAAAATTATCCATGCTGTGTTTCTCCTTCAGTATCTTGGTTTCTTTTGATTTTTAATGCTTCACGACTTCGTTTTCGCTTTGCTTTATATTCAGCTAATTCTTTAGGATCTTGTTTAATCTTTAAGAGACGATTAGCAGCATTACGTCTTTTACCAGCGCGAAACTTTTTCAGAAGTTTGGGGTCCTTATAAACGTTGATTGTATATCGTTTTTCGGCTTCACGATATTGTTGCTTTATTGATTCATTTCTATCTATGCACTAAAAGGATAGGGAGAGAAGCTTATCATGTCAGCATAGTAAGGAATATACCCGTACCACAACTTTTATGAAGAACGTACTTGCATTTCTGCTTTTGTTCGTCTCTTCCTCTTAGTGTGTTTAGCTCCTTGAATGCTTTTATCTATAATAATTTGATCTTTATTTTGAGCATCATTTAGCTGAATATTTGATTCTTTCGCTAATAGATGACCTGGAGGTGCTAATGTGAGGCGTAAATCAATTCCTTCACCATCACTTGCACAGTTTCTAAGTGGAAGTAGGCTTAAGAAAAGGAATATGATCAGGCAGAACTCTCTTTGTCGAAACAATAAAAGCATTTATGTAGTATACTTCATGGTTGATAGAATGAAAAAGAAGGGACGTTGAAAGGTCTGTTGATTGCAGGTATCTACCGCCCCTACTTTTGATCATAATTGCTTTTTACGCTATGAAGGATCTGATTATGATATCACGAATGAACATAAATCCTTTAAACAAGCACAAAAAAGTACCTTCTACTGGGAAGGTTTGTTCTTCTTTGCTTTGACTTTATCTCTATACTTCTTCTGCCTAGCTCGAAGTTTTTTAAGTTTTTCTTCATCTGCAAAGATACCATGATAGTAATTTTGAGAATGAAGTCTTTGTCTTTTCTTAAATGATTCGAGATCTTCAGGGTTTGCTTTAATTCTTAAATATCTATCCTTAACACTCAGTTGTTTACGTTCAATCTGTTGGGGAAACTGAGTAAATTTATGACATTAGTATTGCGTGTAACTCTATCACTTTCTTTTCACTTACTAATTTTCTTTTTCTTCTCTTCTCAGCTTGTTTATTAACTTTTGGGGATCTACCACGTTTTCGTTGTGTAGGTTGAGGTTGAATTGTTTCATTTGCATGGATAGTAACTGGACTAATATTGTCTCCCGTCACAATATCTCTTTCCGGTGAAAAAGACGATAGTCCAGGTTGAGAAAGCTTTAACTCTAAATCTAGCTGAGGATGTTCATTATCATTTGTACACTTTGCGTAATAAACATTTATCGAGAACAGAATGATAGAGAAAAAGATCTTTTTTAGAAACATTTTGTTTTGGTAGTGTGGGTGAGAGAAAAGAAAAGAAATATAATGTGTATGTATATGTTAAAAACACGCGGGCCTTTGCTCAACATTGTGTAATTGTGTATATTCACTTGGAATCAGCATTCGTTTCCATTTTTGATTCTTTTTGTCGTTGCCTCTTACGTTTGTTGAATTCGTTTACGTTTTTTCGATTTAATTCCTTTCTACGAGCATTTCTAAGTGGATCTGCAGAAACACCATCATACCATTTCTTATTCCTTTCACGTCTTTTGATAATATATTGTTCCAACATTTTTGGATTGTTTTTAACATTTTGTCTGTATCTACGTGACGCTTCTCGATTCAGTCTACGTTGTCTTTCAATTGGACCTTCATATTTTACTTCTTGATCAACAATTTCAATTATCTTCTCTCTTTTTCTTTTTAAACCTGTTGTTTTTTGTACTTTTTCTTTCTCATTAGTCGTAAAATGGGCTGTACTTGGATCTGTTCCGGGCAGAGCGAGTGTCAAAGTTGTATCAACTTCATCAGTATCGCTACTTGACCCCGCCAAACAACAATTAATTAGATGAAAAATTGCAAAAATTGAATAGAATAGACAAGTTTGTACCAATATCATGCTTTATTTGTCGTTGGAGTTCAAGAGAAACTCTCTTCTCTTCAAGATGTCAGTATTATAGCATGGAATTCAGTTTGTATCTTAGCCCCGCAATATGTACACAGCATGTGTGTTCTTGTTTATATACAAAATATCTTATTTATCAGTATCTTGTTGTTGACGAGCTTTTGATACTTTCCTCCAATAATGTGCCTTTGAAGTTTTCCTTCTGCGTGCTTTAAGTGCTATATGTAATTTTGGATCTTGTCTATTCTTTTTTTCAGCTTTTGATGAATAATAGCTTAAATCTTGAAGTCTTTGTTCACGTTTCTTTGGATCAGATGCAAGACTTTCTTTATATGTTTTCCAATATAACTTTTGCCTTTGCCTCGCAATCTCTCTCTGTTCTGGATCCTATAAATTGATAAAAAAAAACAAATGAATAGAAATTGAGCTATACGGTCGAAATTAAGATAATATCAAATACATACCCTTTCTAAAGGAATCTTCGCCTTCGGTCCTTGGCTTTCATGTCTTTTCCTTTTCTTCGTTTTCGAAGAGACGGTGTTATTAGCATCGTGTACATCTTTTGAGGTTGCAGTATCTTCTATAACATTTTCAGAGTTTAAATTCTGTCCCGGTGCGGATCCATCATGTGAGGGTAAATTTAACCATTTATCTACATCTTCGCTTTCCGATTGACTATTAGAGATCGATTGCGAGAAAAGACAATTAAAAAAGCAAAATAAGAATAAGTAGGTAGGCCAGAAATTCATTTTTAGAACTATAGATGGAATACAGAAAAAAGTCGGAGGAGTAGATTAGGAATAAAACTATTAAGAGAGCTGAAATTTATCAAAGCAGTGTTAATGAAGTTTACGCCCCAAATGAAAAGTCGTTGGAGTGTTACACACATTTCCATTGGATTGTGTTTAACATCACTGATTTGCTTTTTTGAGTTTTTCTAGGTACTTTTGTTTTTCTTTATAGTAATGATTAAGATTGTTAACCCTTCTACGTTGCTTCAATTTTGTAAATTTGTTTGAATCTTGCTTTATTTTAAGATAAGACTTTTTATTATACTCCCTTTGTTTCGCTTTGCGAGCTTCATGCCTTTCAGAATCATTTGAAATCTTCTTTGAATATTTTTTCCAACGCTTTGCTTTTAGAACTTTTGCAGCTTGAACATATTCAGGTCCCTGTAGGAGATAAAGTATTGTTAGGCATCAATATCCTCAGCATGGAGTATGTTTTATCCTACATACCTCTTCAACGAGAATATCTTCATTTTTCCCTTCCTCCGTCACTTTTTTTCCTGCTGCTTTGACTTTGACTTTCTTCGCATTTTGACTTTGGAGGATAGACATGACTTGAGAACTTGTTGCTGTGTCCGCTAAATCATTTAAAGGTTGATTATGAACTACTTGCTTTGAATCAGAATGAGAAGATATATTAAGCCAACCATCAACTTCTTTTTCTGTTTCGCTATAAGTTGCTTTAATATCAAAGATGAATGAAATCAAAAGTGAGAGTGCAAGTAGATATATTCTGATTACTTTCATGTCGAGTGATGACAAGGGAATGAATGTAAATTATGCAGTCAATGGAAGAAAAGATCGAATTATTATATAGCTAGAGTTGACGCCCCGAAAACTATGCTAAACAAGTGCATTAACTATCATACTTTTATCTTGATAGCGGTGATTGTGCATTTTCCACATCTGATAACTACGGAAGAATGACAATAGAACATTTCTTGTTCACCCGATAAGGTGTATGAAAAAAATGTTTACCTACTGTTGATTATGATTCTTCAACTTTCTCAATTGATAAAACTTTCTTTGATTTGCTTTGTAAGCAGCATGTGTTTTCGGATCACTTTGTACTTTCATTCGACGTCGTGCTTGATATTCTCTCTGTTTTTCCTTCTCTTCTTTGATCGCTTTTGGTCCCTGAGATATTTATTAAGGTGGTTAGACTATTTCACACTCTTCTTTTACTAAATTACCTTTTATACTCACACGTTCTTGAATACGTTTTCTACGAATTCTTTGTCGTTCTGCGCCAGAAATTGGTACGATAGACTTTTTACGACCTCTTCTTTTGGGTTTGGTAACTACTTCTGATGAATTATTATCAAGGCTGTTATCTTTAGAATTTGTTTCATTGATTGGTGTTATAGGGTCCGAAGTTGGATTAGAGTTACCTACTGCTAACCTTAATTCTAAGTCAACAGAATCGTTTCCGCCATATACAATGATAATAAAGACTAAACAGATCAAACAGATAAAGGGTTTACTCATTCTAGCTCCCGCTCAGAATGATGATGCTTGTAGTGAGAGAAAACCGAATAATTTTGAGACGTAAGTGAATATAACAGTTTGTGTAAGTAGGTATGTGCCCCGAGTGATTTTGCATATTGTTTTTATGCTGTGCTAATCATTTATGATCACTAAGCATCTGTATAGACTCTGATTTTATTTGTTGGCGTTTAAGCTTTCGTTTTGCTTCATAAACCAGATCAGTTTTATGTTTTTTTTTATTCTTGCTGCTTCTTTTGCTTTTGGATCATTCTGATATAAAACCTTTTTCTTTTGACGATAATCTTTAAATCTTTGTTTGTATGCTGCATGAGCTTCAGGATTCATTTGAATTCTCTTAAGCGCATTGGCAGCATATTGACGTTGTTTTTTACGTTCTTCTTCAATTTCCTCTGGTCCCTAATGAAGGATATCGAGGTGTTCAGCTGTATAATCTTTTAAAAACTGTATAATCATACTTACACTTTCTTTGATTCGAACTCTATGACGTCTTTGGCTCTCTCGTTTACTTGCCCTGTTTGAGTCTTTTTGAAGAAGTTTTGTAGGTTTATAGTCAAGTCTGTCTCTTTTATTCTTTTCCTTTTTTGATATTTCAACTTGTACAGATTGGACTGGAGATTGATTTGACATAGGATTCAAGCCAAGTCTTAATTCGAGATCGATAGGATCATGCTTTAAAGAACATAAACACGATACAAACAAGTGAAACAGAAACAAACAAAGTGTGAAGCATGCAGTACTCTCAAACATGACGATGATAGTAGCTATAGAAAGGAAGGATATCTGATTATTTAAAGATAAAGTGTAAGATTAAAATCCATCATGATTGCCCCGAATGCTTTTTATCAATATCGTTTGCGTTCATCATGCGAGCTAAAGCAATTTTACGTCTTCTCTCTCTTGCATAAATTGTTTTCTTTTCTCTAAATGCTGCATAAACATTTTTATCGCTTAGTAATCGTTGATATGCTCGTCGAGAACGAAATTGAGATCGTTCTTTAAAGTCTTTTAGCAATTTAGGATCACTATGAATCTTTTGATCGTACTTT
The DNA here is from genome assembly GCA_001600355.1 of Meira nashicola. Lineage (NCBI taxonomy): Eukaryota > Fungi > Basidiomycota > Exobasidiomycetes > Exobasidiales > Brachybasidiaceae > Meira > Meira nashicola. The sequence continues at coordinate 5,206,507 of BCJU01000001.1, read as the reverse complement.
TTTTGGTATTGCTTTTGTCTCTCTTTATGTTCTTCTAGTAATTTAGGGTCACTATTAATCTTTTTTTCGTGCTTTTCTCTATATTGCTTTTGTTTATCTTTATGTTCTTTAAATAATTTAGGATCATTACGAATCTTTTCGTAGTGTTTATTCGTGTATTGATGTTGTTCTTCATTATGTCCTTTTATTGATTCCGTATTTGATTCTGTCAACTTCTGACGCTTTTTCGTTGATTTCGATCTTATCTCTGTACGTCCTTCATTCTCTGCATTGGTTTCAGTGGTTTTTCGTTTACCCTGATTCACGAATAGGTCGTTTTCCTTGCTTATAACATTCCCAGAAGAAAGAAAGGGTGCTCTAGAAGAGCTTTGCAAAGAATTATGAATTGAATGATCTTCCTTTGAATCCCCACTCCCAGGACTATCTAAGATGACTGTTGCGAGCCATGCATCTACATCATCATCAGTAGTGCTTATGGAATAAAACGTGATAATGTAGTAGAGTAAGACAATATAAATCAATCTCGTATTTGACAGGTGCATGATGGAGTGAGGAAGAGGCTATGAAATTTATCTTCATTTCAACCAAAATTACATACAATCTATTTTCCAGTAACGCCCCTTTATTGGGCTTGTACACATGAACAAGTATTTTAGATTTGATCCTTTTTTTTATTGCTCTGCTTTCTTTTTCTTTCGCTTTTGAAGTAATTCACTTTGTCTCTTTTTATAAAAAGCATAACCAACTTTATCGTTTTTAATTTTATTCCATGCACTTCTATGATGCCGTTTATTCATTTCTTTACGTTTTTTAAGCTTTTCAGGATCGTTTAAAAGGTTTTGAACGTAGTTTCGATGGTATATCCTTTGTTGTTCCTTATATATTTCAACAGTTTTTGGTCCTGCTTGTTTAAGTTTTTCACGAAACTTTTGTACTCGAACTCGATTTTGCTCTCGAATAAATTCTTTTGATTTTTTAACATTCATTGAACTAGCGGGAGGTCGATCGGAGTGTTCCGTTTTGGTGCTATGTTGGAGTGATGGTAATTTAGAAGATACTTGCCCTATTTCTTTTAATGCTTGACGATGTTTTTGTACCCGAAGACGAGTTTGCTCTCGGACCTTTTCGTTCGAGAGTTTTGATTTTGTAACACTTTCATCATGTGATCGATCCGGCTTCTTATATTGTTGAGCTTAATGTGTTGTTTGTACCTTTTCAGGTTCATGTTTAGTATTTGATTCATAATTTACTAATTGCCTGTGTGGACTATCGCGAATCACTGAATTGATCCATTCTTCATCAACATCACTGACTGCATTTGTTGTGTAATTTAGTATAAAAAATGACAGCAGTATGATGCAACACTTTCGAAACATTGATTTATGAGAATGCATTCAAGGTAAGAAGGAGTAAAAAGAAATGATAAAGAACAAATTATACTGATAATGAACTTTTCATGTTGGAGTTTGATGAATTGCGTCACTTTTCTAATTAAGCCCCGCTTTATTGTTTTCATGTTCGCATAAAAGTGCCTTGCATCAAAAATAGGAAGCTTATCATCATTTTTGTTGCCCCTCTTTTTGCTGCTGTTGTTTCAGCTGCTGTCTTTGTAATTTGATTCTCTGCTTACGTTTTCGCTCAGAGATTCTTTTTAATTCTTTTCTTCTTTCATAAGCTTCAGGACGTTTTTTAAGTCCTTCCATATACTTTTTATTCTGTTCACTTGCTTGATCGTTAAATTTTTGACTTTTTGAAGGATCACTTCGTTGTTTTTCTCTATATGTTCTCATATATTCAGTTTTTTTAAGTCTATGTTGTTTTAAAATTTCTCCGCCCTTTCAATGTTGAAAGAAGTAAGTTTTAAATAATAATATAGCTTATTAACAAAACATTTTAATAAAATACTCACTGCTTTTACTATTTCCTCTCGCTGTTGCCGCATCTTGAATCGATCAAGAAGTACTTTTTTACTCGGTTTACCAACTCCGTCTCTCCTTTGTTCATCTGTTAAGAGTCTATGTTGAGAATTCTTAATCAATAATTGAGGTATTTGATGGTCAGTGTTGGTTGTATGACTTGTTTGTTCGCCAGTATTTAAAGAAGAAGATTGAGTGATAGCACTTCGTTGATAAGGCGAAAGTCTTAATTCCAAATCAATCTTAGGAGTAGTTGATAAATTTTCTTCTTCGGTATTGCCACAAATAACTACGAAAGGAAAGAAAGCCAGCAAGATACAAGCTAAAATGCTTATCATTCTGATCATTTTTTGTTGTAATGATGATTGTTTCAAGCATCTTTTTCATATTTATGTTCTCTAAATATTGAGTGTATGTGTGCACAGCAATGAATGATAAAGTCGAGGCTTTATTTGTGTACGCAAGAGCAATGCCTTTACCCCCAACACTCAACCAAGTACAATGAAGTTATTTCAGTCTATCTTTCTTATCACTCTTCTCAGCGCTTATACTTACAGCAAACCAGTTAATGAAGAAGACCGAATAGACTTAAATTTAAGTCTGGCTCCGCCAGGCAGTGAATCAACAAGCCTACAGCCTATTGCAAACTCTGAGCCGAGTCTTATGCCCCCCATAAATGTTTCCCCTCCCGATAAATCTAAGGGCAAAAAGCGAAAGCACGACTTTACACTCAAAATAGAGGTAAGCAAACGTAAACTATTAATACAGAGCGTGAAAGAAGCTTATCTTTTTTGCCTTTCCTGATCTCTAGGATCCAATTGAGATAAAAATAAGAAGAACACAGAATCTATTAAGTACAAATCGTTATATAGCTAAAATGAAAAGTGATCAAAAAACACACGAAGAATATTGTAAAAAAAGAAAAGAAACAAATCAAAAATATCGTAAAAATATTGCTCAATACTCAGGGAAAATGGCACAATTGAGATTACGTAAGAGAGTCAATAGAGCTGCATATGTTGCACGAAAACGGCAAGAAGCAGCTGAAAAGCTTAAAAAGAAGCAAGAATAACAACTTCAATTTGATGTAATGAGTGATAAATTCTGCTTTTAAAATGTAATATACAGTCTACGCCGAAATGCAGTGTTTAATCAATCAATAAAAATGAATTGGGGCTATATATACACAAAGTACAATATATCAAAATAATAACAAATTCCATTAACATAGATACTTACTTCTCTTATTGCTAAAACCTGGAATCCTCAATCATGCTCGTATTATCATTTCAGCTTTGCTGGGTTATGGTGTTTTTCTGTCTGATGCAACTAAACTCCAATACTCAAGCTCAGCCTGGAAAGAAAAAGTATGAAATAGATTTAGAACTCCGACTTGCTCCACCCGGTCAAAGGAATAGGGAGCCGACTCAACTGCCATCAGAAAATCACCTTCCTAGCAGCTCACAAGCTATTCTTACCAACTCTGACATTCAACAAACAGAACATTTTAATAAAATCGGAAGGCCTCGACTTATATCTCATAATGAATCAATAAGACGTAGAAGAGAATCACTTCGTAAAGCTAGTAAAAAATTCGTAGAAGATAAAAAGCAAGACGAAAATAAATATAAAGAATTTTTAGAGGCCAAAAGAGAATCCAATAAGAGATATAGAAAGAAAGTATCTTTAAATCCTATCAAGCTTGCTCATCAAAGGAAAATGGAAAAACGAAAGCATGAGGCAAAAAAGCTTAAGAAAAAGTTAGAAGCTGCTAAAGATTCGATAGTAAAGAATATTTGATTATGTAAACTTATCAAATTTTGATCCCAATGAAATGTTTACGGGGCTTAACCTTTTTTTCAAACTGTGTACGCATTTTGGTAAAATAGTGAGGATCAAAAGCAAATTATAGCAGCCTCCTCATCTTATCCTCAATCATACTTTTACCTGGTGAAATGACGTCACTTTTACTGTTTCATATTCGATTTCTTTTCATATTCATCATCTATTCAAAGTATGTCAGAACAACAAAAGATATTCCTGATCTAGAATTGATACTTTCTACTCCAAGCCATTTAGCGGCTGAACAATCGGGAGGCGTTCATATTTCTACCTCTTCACAGGGTTATACAGTTCAATCTGTTATCAAATCTCGCAATGGTGCAAATGAAGTTCCAAGTCCTACATCTGATTCAGAAGAGAGGAAAGAATCCTCTTCTAAGAAACGGAAAGCGACAAAGAATCCAGATCAAACAGTAAGTCAATAAATAAATCAATTTTTTGTACTTCCCAGCTGATTAAGTAAACTTGTTTATACAGATAAAAGATCCAGAAAAAGCTAAACGTAGAAAACTTCAACATCAAAGTGCTTCACAAAGATATAGGGAAAAAGCTAAAAGTAATCCAATCTCACTTGAAGAATATCAAAAACGACATAGAAAACATAGTGAAACGTACAGAAAAAAGATTGCAAAAGATCCTAAAAGGATAGAAATACAAAACGCAAAACAAAGAATTTATCGTGAGAGGTATAACAATAAACTTTCACAAAAATTCGAACAAGATCCTGAATTAGAAAAAAAGCAAAAAGAAAAGAATCAAGGTTATCGTAATAAGTACAAAGCTAAAAAACGAAAAAGACTTGCAGAGGAGAATACTCCAGAACGACATCATGCTATATCCCTCTTTCTTTGTATCCAGTATATGTTCTAATGAATAATGTTTATCATCTACAACCTCATTTGATATCATACGACATGCGTTTCGGGGCACAGTTACCACTTTTGCTACACCTTAGCATCGTTTAAATATCCGAGAATACTCTCTTTTTTAAATACTCTATCATTGCTCAACCTATATAAGAATGCTCAATGTGATTATAGGTCTACTTCTTTTATTTCTTTGCAACGTTAATTCATCAATCGATTCTTCCAGTGAGAGTGAATTCAACGTAGATTCATTTTTAAACTTATCAGCTTTCAGCGATACAGAGATTCGGCCTGGTTTGCTTGGAAACAGCCATACTTTAAATCAATTGGAGATTCATAGCCAAACTACTGAAAAGCAAAACATTTCCAATGTTGCTACAAAAAGAAAAGCAGGAAGAAGATCTAAAAATAGAGAAAAAGACGGTTTAAGCAGGTGGCAGAGGTATCGTCTTAAACGGAAAAGTCGAGTAAGTTTTTTGATGAAATCATAGCAGATTTTACACATGCTAAAATATATCTTTATTTTCAGACACCCGAAGAGAATGAAAAGATCAGAATGAAAGAATGCGAACGTAAGAGAAAATACAAAGAAAGAAAGATGAAAGATCCAATTTCTGCTTTAGAATTTAAACGGAGTAGAAGTAAATATGATAGGGCAGTATATGAACAAATCAAGAGTAATCCACAAAGATATGCTGAACGTTTAGAAAAAGCTCGTATAAGTTCACAAAGAATTCGTGTAAAGAACAAGAAACAAAAGGAGCTACAAAAAGCTAGCAATATAGAATAGAAAGACGTTGTAACACCGGATTGTTTCACAGCAAACCTATGATGAGCAGACGGGGCTTGATAATCATCCGCAATTATCCGCAGATCTTCTTATTGATTTCTTTTGCATACGTTTTCTTCTACTTCTACACAATTATAAATTCGCTTCCAGAACATCTTTTATTTCATATGACTATGAATTCTTTTGCAACTATGAAATTATCATATAATAATGCATTTTTCACTAAAATGATGCTGTTATTATTTATTCCATTGATCTATCTTACAGGAGTGTTACAAGGCACCTCCTCAGATACATCCGACTTTGATGTTGATAGTTTCCTAAATTTGTCACCAGATAGAAACTCAATCGCCAAACAACAACAACAACAACATAGTATACCAAGTCAATATTTTGATGTTCAACCGCTTGAACTAGAAAATCTTAGTAATAAGGAAGATACTCAAAATTCACCTAAACAGGTCACCATTAAGAAAATACGAACAAGAAAGAGCGTAGAACATTATAGAAGAAAAGATCGAGAAAGAGGTAAACGGTACAGAGACGCATTAAAGACAAGACCTGAAGTATTAGCTATTCAAAAAGAAAAAAAGCGTTTAGCAGCACAAAAACGATATCAAAAAACGAAAAGTGATCCAAAGAAATATGAAGAATTTAAGTTAAAAAAGAAGAAGTATACACAGCTTTTGCGTTCAAAAGATAAAAAAGCAAAATGTTAAGAAGTCCTGCTCAAGACGGAATACTTTTCTCACGGGGCGAAAGATTCAAAATTATAATTTATAGCAAGCCTTTCTGAAATGCCTTCTTTTGTTTTCTCAACAACACATAACAAACTGTGGAAAACATGCCTTTAACATTTCAACAGAGAGGGTTGTGCCTTATTTTAATCCTTCTTTTCAGTATGATTCCACTCAATAATTGTGCAAGTGATAATGAGGAAATTGATTTACGACTTACACTAGCACCTCCAGGTCATCACCAAGAACAACCAAGTGTAGATGAACATATTGAGGTGGAAAAAGATCAAAGCAATTTGCAAGCTCACCCTAAAAGAAAGAAGCGAACAAGAGCAGAGATGGAAGTACGTGTGTCGGTATATCTTTAAGGGTAACATAAATTATGCTGACATTAAAGATTACTCTTCTTCATAAAGCTTATAGATAGAGAAGAATCAAGGAAAGAACAATATCGTAAATCTAGTAAACGGTATATGAAAAGTGTCTATCAGAATCCAAAACTCCTTGAACAATTTCGAGCTCGAAAAAGAGTTAATAATGCTAATTATCTCGTTAAAATTAAACAAAATCCTAAATTATTAGCTGAATACAGGGCAAGACAAAAGCATAATCAGATTACATTTTATGAACGTAAAAGACAGAAATTGTCCAATGAACAATCAAAAGAGGAAGGAGATAAATGATGAAAAGATTGTGTATCATATCTTAATTTTCGTGTATATTGCGGCTGTGTCTAAGTTTTAGGGTTTGTTTATGATTGTAATGTTATCCTTCACACTTCTTTTGTTGTACCATCAAGGTATTCTGCAACTATGTTTTTCAACAATCTAACATTTATTCAACTATCATTCATTCACTTGATCGTGTTCACATACACAACATGTCAAATGGATGATCCTTTGAATAATTCAGATGCGGATTTAAGTCCAAAAAGCTTTCAACGTAAAGTTGATGATTATTTTGCTGCATATCATTCTTTTCTTGATAGTAGTGAAAAGGAGCAACCTAAACAAACTCGTGAAAGCAAAATAAGTAAATCAGACGAACAAAAAAGGAAGGAGGCCGAGTATGCTAAGGCATTTCGTATTGATGCAAGAAGGAGGAAAATACTAGGTGTATGTTTTAAAGTACTTTCTTGTTTTTCATTAATTATGTTTTTACTCACCTCTTTTTTTTTTGACTTCTAGCTACCTTCAAGAGGTGAAGAAAGACGGAAATTCAAGCAGGATAATCCTGATTTTTTGAGAAATAAACGAAAAGAACAAAATAAAAAATCGCATCTGAAATATGTTCAAAAGGTCAAACAGGATCCAATGAAAAAAGCAAAATGGACAGCAGGTAGAAGCGAATCATCAAGGAGATATAGAAAAAGGATAGAACAGCTGCGAAAAGAAGAAGAAGAAGAAGAACGAGCGAAGAAACCTAAATCTCCCTAAGTTTTGAATATCACCTATCTAGAATAACAATTTGTTTGCACATTGCATATGAAGACCGGGGCTCATTTCAACTCAAATAAATCACATTGAGAATAGATCCAATACGTAAACATCCTACTATGAATCTTCTTTCTAGCTATACATTGATAATCAAGATGAATAGGGGAAAGAATTTTTTAAACACTCTCATATTGGTGTTGTCAGCCCTGACACTGTATATAGCAGGCGATTCGGATGATGAAAGCACTATAGATATCAATCAATGGCTAAATCTATCCCATCAAAGCGATTCAGATGTATCTTATCCGAAAGCATCACATGTAGATTCGCAGCAAAAGAAAGGTTTAAAGACATATCCCTTTCACATCAATGATTTTTTAGGCAATTCACAACAAAGTCCCAATCAACAACAACATCGTTCAACAAACAAGAATGATAAAATCGCAAATAGAACAATGGGAATCAGACGTTACTACGAAATGAAAAGACAAGCAAGCAAGCCAGAAAACAAAGTAAGTGCTATAAATGAAAGTATTTTAGATTTCTACTCATGAATTTCATTAATCGTTTTACCTCTCTTACAGGAATATACAGAACTAGAAGAAAATTTAACTCCAAATGCAAGATATTGGCGAAAAGTAAAAGCAGATCCAAAAAAACATGCAGAATATAAAATCAAAAGGGCAATTAGAGCTAAAAGAAGAAATGAAAAAATTTCTGCTGATAAAGAATTATCTGAAAAAAGAAGTGAAAAGAAGAAGAAATCTATGAAAGAGTATAGATTAAGGAAGAAACTTCAAGCTTCACAAAGAAAAGACTAAACGATTAAATTGTTTTGTGTAAATATATTGCGTATTTGCACTGCATTTTATCTGATTTCGAATTCTAACCCTTTTTTCGAATTTTTATTTTTAACATGTTTCCTTCATTATCATCATCATTACTGAAAATGAATTTATACTTCATGATTCTTTTCTGCTCTTGGCTATTTGCTTTTACTGGCAACACCTTTCCAGTAAAAGATACAAGTCCTACTGATCAAACAAATAAAATAGATTTAGAACTTCGATTATCACTACCACAATATAATACTAACCATAACAAAGAAGAGGAAATGAAAAACAAAATCGACCTAAAGAGAGAGAAAAGATTGAAAGTTCGACGATTAGGTATGAGACGAAAGAGACAAGAAATAAGAGAAATGGTAAGTAAACAAAATTGTTTTATATAATAGCGTTATAGAATGAATTCTTACATTTTATTTTATTTCAATTATGAAAAAGGGAGGAGAAGCGCTTTTAGCTGAAAAGCAAAGACAAAGGAATTATGAAAACACACACAGGTTAAAACTCAAAGCGAATCCTATAAAATATTTAGCAAATAAAGCAAAGAGAAGTGCATGGCTTAAAGCATATAGAGCAAGAAAGCGTAAAGAAAAACAAGCCGCGAAAAAAGCTCAGGCTGAAGGGCAGTAAAAATAAACACTTTGCTTCCAAATTCGGGTGGAGAAAACATAGCAAAGTGTATGAGATTAACACAACACTATAGTCGGGGCAAATAACGCCAACACATGAAAAGAACTGATAGAGATAATTCTAACATTGTAACATTCAATCACTCTTTCATCCATATTGGTAGCAAAGTATGAGTCATTTTTTGTACAAATTTATACTCCTTCTGATCATTCTTAATTTTAAGGATGGATTGATCAAAGCAATGGAAGATAATGATGGCTCAAAAGTAGACCTCGATTTAAGGTAAGGACCGTATAACCCTTCTAAAAGTTCACATGTTTTAAATGAAAAGCAAGAAAGTGGCAAACAAGAAAAAATAAGCACAAAACGAAAAAGATTTAATACAACTCAATTGACAATGAATACCCATGAAGATCTAGTCCAAAAGGCTATACGAGAAGGTCTTAGTTTGACACTGGAAGAGAGAGAAGAATTTAAACTTGAAAAGAAGCGAAGACATATGCGTGAAAAGAAGAGAAAGATTGAAGAAATGGTAAGTTCCGGAAATTAATATAAATTGATGAACATTTACAGATTATTTTTTAACAGGGAGCAGAATACGTCGAAAAAGAATTAAAACGAAAAAGAGAAAATCAAAAAAGATATTTGGAAAATTCAAAAAAGGATCCAGTAAAAAGAATTGCTTATAAAAAGATGAAAGCAAGAGGGGGAAGAGAATACAGAAAAAGAAAAGCAGAACGAAAGTTACAAGAACGCCAAGATAAGATGCATAATATGGATTAGCTTATATAATACGCAATTATCACACATTCTTGGACTGCATCCAATTGTGTGCGGGGAGATATTGTGTTTAAGGATGGCTGTACATTTTTTTCCAAGGGGCGTTTCCTGTATTATGGTTTGATTAGTTGTGAAATGGTATTTGAACGCTATCCTTAAACCTAACATCAACATTAACCTCTTTAGAATATGTTTTTTGCTCTTTTATTTCACATATATATTCTTACCGGATTAGCCCACGGAGGTGACAGTCCTAAACATAGCAAGAATGTGAATAACGATCCGGATTTACAGCTCAGTCCGAATAGCTTACAAAATAAAGTTGATTCGTATTATGAAGCTTTAGAACATTTTGATCATCTTCACCCTCATGAGCCAGCAATCAAAGATTCAGAGCACTTTCCAATTTTAGAATCATCGAAACCATACATAACAAATACAGAAAGTATGACCAATCAAAAGTCACCTCTCAGACGTAAAGGTAAACGAATTCCAAGAGCGGAAATGAGCGAAGAGGCTTTAAAAGACATCAGAGAGAAAGAACGCTTTGATGGAAGACTAAGAAGATTACGTTTAAAAGGTGAAAAGGTATGCAATTATATCATGTGAAGTTAATAATATTTAGAGTAAATTACTGATTCTATTTTATCTTATCTTTCACCTGAACTATATAAGAAACATCTTGCAAATCAAGCTCGTAACTCAGCAAGATTTTATGAAAAGATGAAATCTAATCATGCTTGGGTAAAAAAGCAAAAAGATGCAAGATTACGCAGAAAGATGGATAAAGCGGCAAAAAAAAAAGTTGATTAAGATCAAATTTGCCATAAGCAAATTATAAACGAGTAATAAACACGTCATCGAAGCGCCCGATTGATGTATTACTTGTGTATCAAAAACTTATAATTTTTCTGACTCTACTATATCGTTTATCCTTTTTTTTCTTTTCTTTATCATAATCTTTATTAATCAGCATGTTCACTATATTTTTTATTTTGATCACTTGTTTTTCTCAGATTATCAGTTGTACAGAGTTTCAAAATCCACCTCAAGATCGGAAAGCTGCTCCTGATACAATCAACTTATCACCAAACCGACTTCAAAATAAAATAGACAGTTATTGGGATGCTTTTCATTATTTCGACACTTTATACCCCGATCAAAAGATAAGAAATGATCTACCTCGACATGTTTCGCAAAACAAGGAAAAAAATCACCAAAGTACAATTAAGTACAACAGCGGAAAATCTGCTAAACCTTTAACTGAAGCACAAAAACAAAGGAAATATCAATATAATAAAAAATATAAAAAAGATATTAGGGAGATGCAAAAACTTGGAGTGAGTATAAACCATAACAAGAAAATTTCAAGCATTTTGCTTATTAGATCTTTCACTTATAAGTTACCAAGAATAAATGAAGAAAAACGAATTTATAAAATTGAAAATAAGGAAATGTTAAAGAGAAAGAGACGGGAAATGGAAAATAAATCTCAGAAGAAGTATTACACACGAAAGGGTAAAGATTTAGAATGGAAAAAAGCTAATCAAGAAGCAAAAAATATAAGAAGACGAAAGTTAATAAAAGAGAGAAAGGAAGTGAAGTTAAATAAGGAGAATTCTGAAAAAATGTCATAAGGATCGCTTAAATTCTTTATCTCGTGGATGTCGTTTGCACAAATTAACATTCCGCGTATTTCTTGGCAATCATCGCATTCTGTTCATAATTAACCGCATCGGTATTTGTTTTTTATAGCCACCTATACTTTGTCATTTTGTGTAGAAAGCTGTGCTAATACAGTTAAATAAACAGTATGCAAACGGGGCATAAAACTCTTGCACTCACTTGTTATTCAAAAAATATTCGATTCGATTGGTATAACCACATCAACACTTAATAGAACATAACGATGTTGTATTCATTTTGCTACTTTGTTGTATTTTTTCATTTATTATGGCTTGTACATTGCGCTTCTGATGATCAAAATCAAAATCAAAAAGATCCCGCTGGAATAGACCTTACGTTGAGAATTGGACCTCCAAACGTTAATTCGGAAAGTCATTCTAATGTTGAAGTTACTCAAGTCCACCCGGTCCAAGTAGCAAATGCAAAAAAAGTTGTCAAGTCAAAACGCTCAAGAGAGCAAAAAGTTGAAGATGTTGATAGAGTCAAACGAAGAAGAATTACCAATAGACTTGCTCAACAAAGACATCGAAATAGGATCAAAAGTGGGGTTTGTATTACATGTTCATTGAGTTGTCTAAAGAAAGATGCTAATCACTTTCCTTTCTTCTTATGCAGACATCATCAAAAAAGGAAAGCAACCGTTTAGCTAAACTTGAAAATCCAGTCGAATATGAACGAATTCGTAAAGAAAGTATGAAAGACTATCAAAGAAATTGGTATCTTAATCGTAAAAAAGATCCTAACTGGGTAAAAGATCGTAATCAAAAGTCTAAAGATTATTATTATTTAAACAAGCAAAATCCAAAATAAAGATGAATAATTATAGTGTAAAGGCTTGGGTATCCCGTTCTAAAGAGAATCAATACAATAGGAATAAATATGTGGCATATGTCTACTCAACATTCCACGGCTATGAATGATTTGATCGAAAACTTCTTCACGATGTCCGTCTGATCTTAATCTATACAAAACTGCTTTTTGAGCAGCAGAATAAGATGAATTTGCACTTACTCCATTACCTGCACTAGCCAAACGACCACTTTGTAACCTATCTCGTACTTGCGCTTTTGCTTGTTCAGATTCGATTTCATCAGATATATCTTGTTGTGGTAAACTGTATAAAATTACTCCAGGTGGATATAATTCAACATGTTTCATATTAGCTTCCAAGGTTTTTCTTAAAGCTAAAAAGTCAACTTCTAAATCTGTTTTATTTTGTCCGGTTATACGACCTGATTGATGTAAGAATGCACGTTGCATTATATTTGTTAATCTGATAGGATGTGAAAGACCAGAAGTTGATGAATTTGAATTACTTGCAGGTGAATTTATTGTTGAAGGTTGAGAATTTTCATATGCTAACCAAGCACATGCATTACGAATATCCAAAATTGCTCCTAAACTTAAACGACAAACTAAATCATAACTATAACAAAAGCTTGTTATCAATGGTTCAGAACGTTTTCCCAATTTAACTCCCATAACACAAGGAACTGCAAAACAATATGCATGTGTTTTTCTACCGATAGGTAAACCACTACTCTTTGTTGTTAAACCTGTATCGGGAGAAGCCCACATGATTGCCAAAAGAGCTGCAACTCCTGCGCCTAAAGAATGGCCTGTAATATCTAAAGCGTATCCTGGATGAGCTAACATTGCTCTTCTAACTGCACGATGAACAGGTCTACCGATTTCACCAATCTCTTTTGCCGTTTCATACATTCCTTCATGAACTATAAATTCACTACGTTCATGTTGACGTGCTTGAGGTTTACTTCTTCTTTCTTCTGCTTCGCTCTTTCTTTGTTCTGCTCTTTCTCGAATTGCTTCAGGTGAAAAATCTTCCGCTGCTGCAGGTGTTTCACTATCATCATCGTCGTCAACAATACTACTACTTGCAATTTGATCATCCCCTTCTTTCACTTCATCTGACCATTGTTCTTCAAAATTTGCAGATTCACATGTTAAATCGATTGCAATATCGCCAAGCGTTAAACTTCCACGAAGGACAAGAACGATCTTTCGTTGTGTATGATCTGTAACTACGTAATATCTTGGCTTTGATGGTCTAGCAACTCTATTGTTTAATCTACGTAATCTTTCTGCAGCACTTCCTGCTTGTGAAGCTGTTTCTTGATAATCTCCTTCTTTTGCTAATCCTTGTTCTAATCCACCTAATCTATGAAAGATATCTCCATCTGCAGTTCCCATTAAAATATCATAATAACTGTAAGAACGTTGACCAGTTTGTTGTTGATCAGATGCACCAGCGAAAGAAGGTGTAGCTTGAGTACGATTGAGAGATGTTGTTGTTTGAGCTGATGAAGGTACTGAATTAACAATCACAGATTCATCATCTTCATCTTCTGTAGAAAATAAAACTTCACCACCTTTTGGAGGAGGTATATAAACACTTTGACGTGGTGTAAGAGATGCACTTGCAGGTGTTGAAGAAGTACTTTCATCTTGTACAGTAACGCTTTCTGCTTCATCATCAATCAATTCATCATCTTCCAAATCCAAAGATGCAGCAGCACGTAAGAATTCCGCTCTATCATCTTGTGCAGCTGAACGACCTCGTGCACGACCACTTATCAAAGGTTCATCTATACTGGAATCATTTTGGGCATTGTTTGGATTTGGTAATTGTGGTTGTTGTTTGACAGTGGCTGCTTCGCCATCTACAACTGTACCGGCAGCTTGCATTAAATCAGGAGGTAAACTTCCTAACCAAGCAAGAGCAACACCACCATAAACACCTAAAACCAATCTTGAATAACGTTTTAAACCAAATACTGCTTCTTCATTGTTCAGTCCGGAAGGAGAAGTTATAGCATCTTTAACTATTTCAGGCTTCTCTTCTTCTTCTAAAGCAATAGAAATTGCAGCATCAGCAGCACTTCCAATTTCTGCATCAATCACATCTCCTTCATCTCCTGGTAATTCTTCATCATCAAGAATACGAACTTGCTTTTTCTTTTTCTTCGTTGGTTCTTCTTTTTGTTTTTCCTTTTTGAGCGAGGATGTTTCTGCTTCTTCTTGAGGAGGAGCATGTTCGATCTTTGCTCGATTCAAAAGCTCAGCTTCTTCTTTTTCTTTCTTTTCTTTTGCTGCTTTGATGGATGCGTGAATTTGTTCTAAATCTACAACCTCTAAATTCTTCAACATCTTTTTCTCATAATATTCCCTAGTTACCATTTGAATACTAACCCAAGCAGTCATAGCTTGTGTGATTCCCAAAATTGAATATCCCGGTATACCTCCTGGTGGTAATGTATCCGAAGCTGAATACCATTCTCTACGTACAAGTCTTGAAAATGCTCCTAAACTACGTAAAACTTCACTTCCAAGTGCTCTTCGAACTCCTTCAACTCCACTTGCAGCAGCACCTAAACCTGCACCAGTGATTGCCGTTCCAATATCAATTCCACCGACTGCTAAAGTACTTATAACGTCAAAAATTCCACCGACGGCAGCATGTGTTATTCCTGCGATTGAAGAAGAAGAATTTGGACCTCCATCAGATCTATAATTTTGTGTATTTGGTGCATTACCCATTATTGTACCATCTAATGCCATTGCAGGTAAAGCTAATAAACCTTGAGTGAATCTTTTGGCAATCGAAAGACTAAATGCGGTAGTTTGACGTGCAGCTGCAAATCCAATAGAAGTTGCAGCATTTGCAGCATTTAATCCTTGTCCTGATAAACCTAATAAATGATTCCAATCCATATCATGATTCGTATCATCTAATGTTGACCTTTCTGTTGTTAAATCTACTTCTTCTTCTTCATCAATTAAACTTGCTCGTCCTTCTTCATCTGCTGCACGATCGGTTGATGTAGTATGCAAACTTGAAACTGATAATGCATCCATATCTGGAATTGCCATTGCGGCATCTTGTAAAGAAGTAGTTTCATCTGGCCGATTCAATTCTTCTTCTTCTTCTTCTTCTTGCTCACTTACTGCACCAGATGTTGTACTTCCTGTAAAATCAAATCCACCTGGAACTTGATCATCATTTTGTGTACGATATTGTAAGCTTTGATCACCATCGGAAATCAAACGATTCTTTTCTACCATCTTGTTTCAAGTTTTTAACAAACAAGAGAGTGAAGGAAGACGGGAAGAAAAGAATGTGAAGCCTTGCATTCACTACTTTATCAGAATTTAGGAAATGATTAGAAGATCAAATTGTGTCAAGAATACAATTCTTTCAATTCACTCCTTTCTTGCGCTAAAATGTCATCTAGGTAATGGACTTTTACTCTTTCACCTTTCCACGTCCGCATAGGTAGGGTTCACTCCTATTGTACCAGTGCATGACCGTCGGAAATGAATGAATGTATGCATGCATTCTTTTTCTAATTTGATTGATGTGGAGAGATTTGCAAAAAAAAAAGATGATAGAAAAAGTGTTCTGGTGCTGTCAGGCTGAGTGCTGAGCATCGACGCGTCTTTTTCACACAAATCGTTTTACGTTCTTGAAAAATCTGGGGCATAGCTTAAGTCCGTTTGCATGTGAAAGGAAAGCATTTTAAAGTTTTGTAAATGTCATACCAATTCAAGGACTTACGAAGAAAAGGCAAAAAGAAGGTGATCGATTAGGTTTCGAAACAAGATCTACATTTCCATCTAGGATTTTACTGAAAAAAACAGGGTAGTATATGTGTAATCAGTTGAGCCAGCCAACTTGTGTAAGGTGGATCGAATATGTCCATTAGAGGCCAATACTGATAGAAAGACCGTTTCCAGAACCATTATTATTATCATCGTCGTCATCTTGAGATGATTGACCGTAATCATCACCGTAATCACCATCACCACTGTAATCATCACCGTCATCGCCTTGATTGACGGCTGCAGGCTGACCAGATTGTTCGTCATCTTGAATTGGCGGTGATTGATAATCTTGTGTGCTAGCATCTGTATTCTGGTCGCCATCAGCAGAATAATCACTTCCATTTTGAGTATCATTACTAGATGTCGGTGATTGAGAATCATCGGCACTCCCGTAATCAGTTGATGTCGGTGTTTGACTATCAGTACTGCCCTTTGTATCGTTATTAGTACTTTGCTTGGGTGATTGACTGTCATCACTGCTGTCTTGTGAAGATGATGATGGTTGATAATCATCTGCGTTCTGTGGTGTAGGTGCAGGAGAACTTCCACCGGAACCTGAATTAGTGGAATGACGAGAGTTTGCCATCGGTTTATGGTGACCACCTTTATGTCCATGATGGTTATGCTTGTGCTTGCGACTAGGCTTGGGTGGGGTACAATCGTCATCAGAAGAATAATTATCGCTACCATTTGGATCGCACGTTGAAGAACCTGAGCCGTTATTTGGAGTTTGATTTTTTGAAGTGCCTTTACCTCCTCCTCCCGTGATTGTAGTATTCGTTCCTGTCGTGGTTCCCGTATTTTTATTAGAAGAAGGCTGTGTGGTAGGTGTCTTTGTTCCGGTATTTCCAGTTGTTTTATTAATCTTGGGTACATTGACTTGTCTTGGAGTACTTGTCGTAGTATCATCATTGAATTTGTTAGAATAATCATCTTGACCATAACGATCTCCCATATGAGCCATTGGATCATAACTTGGCATATTGACATGATTGTTAAAAGTTCCAATGACATTACCTGGCGGAAAGTATTCACAAACGACAAACCTTGCTTGATTATATGTACCTCCTAATCCTAATTGACTGGAAGGACAAATAGAAACACCACAACCAATCTTTTTCGTTCCCGTCCATGCAACTTGGGTATAATGACCTGTACCTTCTGAAAAATCTTCTCCTTTATGATATAACTTGAATTCTTCCCACCAATCAACGAATGCATTTTGATCACTATAAGGACCGCTGCCTGCAGCAATATTTTCTCCCATTCCAGGAGTATGTGAATGTTCAAAAACGCATCTGTTTGCCCAACATTGTGCAACGTTTGCTAAACCTTGATCCCATGAAACACTACTTGCACCAACACTTTTACGTGCTTTATTATGAAGGTCAACGAATTCACCAGGTTTAACTTTTGTATTTGTTGAACATGATTTGAATTTACCTGAAGGAGAATAATCTCCAGCAAACACTGTTGTTTGCAAAGTGAACAAAAGAGTGATTACTGTCAGAATGTCCGAGACTGCCATGATTGGCGCAATCGTCAATCTTTGAAATGTAGAAAAGTGTAGGATTTGTGAGAAAATTCGCAATGAAACTTGAAAGGGGCGACAACACAAATACCAGAATGAAGAAAGACAAGAAAAAGATTGAAAAGGGATGAAAGGGAAAAGTGTGGGAGAATGTTGAGTCGACGGAGTGAGTGACGGTGACAGTAGGGATTCAAGATAGGAAATCATGTGACCTTTATACCTTTCATCGGGCCGCGCTCACAAATCGGGCATACTCACGGAATCGATCATTTGGATTCCAATAAGCACTAAGCACAGACAAAAAAAAGGGGAAGCAGTCCCCTTTCTTTCTTTTATTCTTTTGTGTGTACTTTACCTTGTAGGCGTTCAAAATAAAGCTAAATGAAAAAAACCTCGCACCGAGTTTATTCATTCTTTTGTTCCTATGATTGGAATATGTTTGTCAGATAAACGCAAAAAGAAAAAAAAAGAAAAAGCGGCCTCCGCGATTAAGTGATTCATTTCGGAGTACAATTCGACTCAGTGATCATGTGCACACTACGCACGCGGTCGTGCATGTAATCAAGGTACAATCGCTTTTGCTGCCAAACAAAGAGCGTCTGACATGAATGAGAGATGAGGATATGTTTCCGCCTTCCCCAAGAAAGAAAAACACCTGCCAAGATATTGTTTATATTTATAGAAGATGAGTATATTGCGCCTTTGTTTTTTTTTGAAGTACGCTTTTTTTGTTTCTCTCTTTGGAAATAGGTACACCCTACCTTACGCCAATTGCATCATGCAATGCACTGACATTTTATTTCGGGCCGTGCGTCTATGTCAGACTATTTGACCAAGCTCTGTCAACAAGTGCAAATTCGCGTGAGAATACTCCACAAACATGCATAAAATCAACTGACTTGAAATATTTCCGAGCTCAGCTTCATACATACATCAACACTTTAAAGATGATTAGCTGCTCATAAATTCACGCCTATAATGCCACCTCGTAAATCGAATTCTTTTCGAAAAGAGAAAGAATTTGAAAAGACGGCCGAATCTCATGCTGATCGAGCTGCGGAATTGTTTGCTAAAGCTAGAGCGGCAGCATCTTCATCTTCGATTGTCAGTAATGGAAATAAAATAAAATCGGAATCAGATTCGAATACAAAGCAAAGCACGCTTGGAAGAAGAACAACGTATCAGAATGAAGATGTATCTAATATACCCATTCCACTACCTGCAATATTGAAATCGTTGGTGAATTCAGCATTGGGTTCTGCTGCATTTTCGGTAAAAGAAGCAATTCCATTAGCAGGTAAATTAGTTCGAGCAAAATTAAACACACAAGCAAGATTATCACATCTTAATGGGCCCGTCTTAGAAGATGCTGGAATAACGAGCGAATTGGAAAGACATAAAATTTTGATTGCATTTGGAATACGACAATTGAGTAATTCAGATTCCGTAATTACAAGTGCTACAGCAAGAGAAGCGGGAAAAGGAAAAAGAACGTCTGATCAAATAACTTCTTCGCCAGCAAAAGTACAACAACTATCAAAAAGAAGGAAAGCTATGGATGATGAAGCTCTTTCACGAGAATATGGTAATGTTGTAGCACCGAAAAATGAACCAGGAGAGGGAGGAGATCAAATTGATTACATATTCAATGAAGTACTAGAAGAAGATTCGCTAAAAGGCAGATACGTTTATGTTAATAGGGCACCTATCATGACTGTTTGGTCAACACTTGTTTTGGAAAGGCTAGGTTTTGAAAGGCGTGAGGCACTCAGTTTGGCATATTGCTATGTGAATACAACTTCTACCGCTCGTGGAATATCTTTAGGTATCATCCCTGCATCGGAACAAGAAAAATCGTTGAGCAAAATAAGTTCCAATCAACCTCATTTTGAATTAATGGGTGTAAAGATACCCTTGATCAAGCTTGGACAAACACAAGAATGGCGTGGGATAAGTAAAGGTGAAGTGATCGGTCCTGATCAAGCGTTCAATTATATGCGAAAATCGATGTATCAAACTTTACCTATTGTGATAGGAGCTTTAAGTCTTTTGGCTGATTCGTACGTAAATCCATCATCTCAAAAAATAAAATCAGAATTAACTGATGCAGAAGCAATCGAAATACCAGGACCAGATCTGTTACATAAGAAAGCCTATGAACTTTATACGCAATTTCGACCTTCAACAGCGGGAGAATGGGGAAAGAAGAGTATGTTTTATTGTACAAAAGCACTTGCATTACGTCGAGGATATAGCACAGATATTGAACGTTGGGATGAACGAAATGATGGAGAACAGATGGAAGCTCAAGTATTTGAAGAAGAATTACGAGCTCTTGTAGCTGATCAAAGTGGAAGTAGTGAACAAGTGAGCATCGGTGAGGATGAACAAGAGGAAAAGATCACAAATGTGAAGGAAGAGGATGAAGTCTCTTGACACATAGTTGAAAGAATAGAATTTAATAGTATGCCCATATTTGTACACTAGTATACACATTTTAATATCGTTCCTTTGCACCATTTCTGCGTGGGCTTCTCTCTCGATTGCGACTCCGTTCGTCGTAGTCTCGATGGGATGAACGACGATGCTCGTCGCGAGAATTCGAGTAGGATTTGTCCTCACGATATCGATGACGATCGTATCTTGAGTCATCTTTCCTGCTATGTTCTCGTCGATGTCGATCATCAGAATGCCTGTCAGAATAAGACCTCTTCTCATATGCATTACCGCTTCCTGAATGGTGACGTCTGCTATCAGGAGAACCTTGAGAGTATTCATGATTGCCGCGACTGTCATGTTGACTATCTCTAGATCCTTGCTTTACTTTCAACACTTTACCTTGTGATCTGCTTGAGTTCCAATTGTTGGTTAATTTGCTTACACTTTGCGAAAAATCCACCCAAATTCTTCGATCATCCACTAAAACGTTTTGCATTTTAAAATAAGCTTGTTCAGCGGATTTACGTTGATCAAATTCGATAAAAGCATACTGTAAACTATCTCCTGTCTTTTTCTCCTTTATAACTTCACAACTTAAAATTTTACCAAAACGTGAAAAGATTAATTCTAAATCTTCACTTCGAGTTACTGGATTGAGCTTGCAAACGAACAAGATATTTTCGGGTGGACGGATTTCAGCAAAAGGTAAATCTCCAACCATTTCTAGTGTTAGTGCAGCCGCTTCTTGATCTTTCCTTCTCTTTTCCTCTTCCACCTCTTCTGTCGGTCGATTTTCATCATCGTTCAGTGGAGCTGTTGCGTCCAATCCGATAGCAGCCATCTGTTCAGGTGTCGGTGAAGGCGTTCTAGAGGGAACATGTAGCCCTTTTGGATCATCAAAAGGATCATCCAAAACAACAACTTGCTGAATACGGATATCTTGTAAAGGTCTCATATCTTTATCGACAAACGCTGCATTAATCTTGTCAAGAGTGCCTTCCTTTTCATCGCCTTCAACAACACGTCCAAAAGGTGCATGCTTATCGTCTAAATACTCTATATCATCAGAAAGAGTAACAAAGAATTGACTTCCAGCTACCAAGCTATCCTCATCTTCCGGTCGAAGCCTGCGACAGGCCATACTAAGTGTACCGCGCCTCGCATGCTTGCGTGATGAATGTCGTTCAGGAAAAAAGTATGGAACGGAAGAGTATGCATCGGAAGAAGGATCCAATTGAGAACATATCGATTGACCTCCTTTACCCGTATTTGTTGGATCACCGCTTTGTGCTAAAAAATTCTTTTGAACTGAAAAGAAGGTAAGATAATTATACTTGTACGTCTTGCAAAGTTTGAGAAAGTTCTTGCAAGTGTTTGGGCATTGCTCCACATCCAAATCCACCACTAGATCGCCTAAAGACGTCTCCAAGAGAACACTCATAATCCTCTATAGCTAGGATCGAAGGAGTCAAAACAAATCATTTGCTCTGATATTTCGCCAATGGTGGTTATGAGCTGGAGTAATTTCACGAATATCGGGTTGCTGAACATGCACGTAGACTTTTGTTCCATTTGACCGCACGCACCCCACTGAATGCATCTACTCCAACGCGCCTACGCACGCGTGTCGATGCGGGTTGAAGGCGTTTGTACTTGTGTGTGTCTGTCAATTCGACTAGTCTACCGAATCTCATAGACCAAGCTTAAAATGATACAGCAACACAAGAAAGTGTTAATCTAGTTGCTTGTTCCTTTCACGCATCACATCAATCAAGAACTTCTTAAAGATGCCTTCCGAATTTGAGGATGTTCTAACAAATCAGCCTGTAGTGATCGATAATGGATCAGGAACGATAAAAGCAGGATTTGCAGGAAGTAATATTCCAAAATCTTATTTTCCAAATTTTGTTGGAAGGGCGAAACATCAACGTGTAATGGCAGGTGGAACTGACATTGATATTTTGATGGGTAGACAAGCGCAAGAATTGAGAGGTTTATTGAAGATACGATATCCTATGGAACATGGTATCGTTACAGATTGGGAAGATATGGAAAGGATTTGGCAATATGTGTATGCAGAAGAATTAAAAACGTTACCTGAAGAGGTGAGTATAGAATGTGATTTGCAAGACAGTAGTACACCATTCTAACGCTCGTACATTCCTTCTTCAGCATCCCGTTCTACTAACAGAAGCTCCTCTAAATCCTCGACAAAATAGAGAGACAGCAGCTCAGATCTTTTTTGAGACATTTAATGTGCCAGCATTCTTTACAAGTATACAAGCAGTTCTCAGTCTGTAAGTATTTTGGGATGAGATTGGTCCTCCAATAGCCAAAGTGCTAACTCGTCTCCTTACTCTGCACAGATACTCCTCAGGACGGACAACAGGAATGGTTCTTGATTCAGGTGATGGAGTGACGCATGCTGTTCCAGTGTACGAAGGTTTCAGTATGCCGATGGCCATTCGTAGGATAGATGTTGCAGGAAGAGATGTGACAGATGCATTACAGACACATTTGCGTAAAGCCGGATACAATCTTCATACGAGCGCAGAAAAGGAAGTCGTTCGAACGATCAAAGAGAAATGTTGCTTTTTATCAATGAATCCAGCAAAAGAAGAACAAATGATCAAAGAGATGGAAGAGTTCAGATTACCCGATGGAAATTCGATTAAGCTAGGTGCAGAAAGATTTAGAGCGCCAGAAATTTTGTTTAATCCTGAATTACATGGACTGGAATATCCAGGAATACCGCAAATCATCGTTGATTCGATCTCAAGAGCAGATTTGGATATGCGACAGGGCTTGTACCAGAGTATCGTCTTGAGCGGTGGAACGACTCTTATGAAAGGATTTGGAGATCGTTTGCTTTACGAGACTAAGCGACTTGTCAGAGCGGGCGATGAATTGAAGATCAAAATTTGGGCTCCACCAGAACGAAAATACTCTACTTGGATTGGAGGAAGTATTTTGGCTGGATTGAATACATTCAAAAAGGTGAGCTTGATGGTTGAGAACTTACTCTGTGTTGGTACGTACTAACTTTCTTTGCTCTTCGTGTTGCAGATGTGGGTCTCTGCGGAGGAATACAACGAAGATCCGAATATCATTCATAAAAAGGTGAGCTAGTAGTGATCTTTGGAATTTGACCTGGCATTAACTCAGCTGACTGACATCTTCCTTATTTCGCCTTCAGACCTTCTAAATTTACACAAAACCGCCATCTAGCAATCATTATTGATCCTTTACCTGATTCTTTGTACACTGATATATCCTAATTCAAGCAATGCATTGCGCAATCAACACTTGAAGTGAATGAAGAAATGGGTACCATTAAATTAAAAAGCGATCAATTATGATTATCTACAGGATAGAGCAGAGATGGGGTAAGCATCCTCGTTCATACCGTCTTGGAGAGGCGATCGATATCTTCGTTTGCTTTCTCAGGCATTTGTGTAAGATTTCCAACTTGTCCCTCGGGTAAGGTATCATTGCGGAGATGAAAAGAGATTGGCATAGCTTGTGAAGCTTGATAAATTTGTTCCGTTTCTTCATCCAATTCAGAGATTGGTTGAATTGAGTCAAGAAAACGTAATTGAGGTGGTTGAATTGAGTCAAGAAAACGTAATTGAAGAAAAGCGTTATCATAAAATGCCGGATCATTTTCGTCTAAATTTTCAAAAAATGCAGGCAAATTTTGCGTACGATTTGCGTTTGTTCTAGGAAAGATGTTTTCTCCTTGTTCATGTTCTTGAATAGATAGATTTTGAACACCCGTACCATCGCTAATCGCCCAATTCATATGACCTTCAAACTCAAATGGCGGTGTAGATGAGCGTGAAAAGAAGCTAGACGGTGCAGAAGATTGTGTGTTGAAGGATGATGTATGGTCATGAATCTGTGTATATTGATCACTATCGTCATCTTCTTCAGATAAATCGTTTTGAATTGTCACATTACTGATTACCGAAATTTTGATCGGAATGGCGATTGAGACACTTTGTTCTTCTTCTAGATTGACTTTTGTGGTTGTGTCAGACATGAATTTCATTGAGAAAGAGAAAGAAAAGACAAAATCTCGTACTTCTGGAGAAGATGGAGGTGGTAGAGAGAGAAAAAGGATAAAAAACTCAAGTCTGAGCTTAAAAATGCTCCGAGATAGTGTAAAGGTCGCATCTATGATGAAAGTGTAAAGGCTGCGTCAGGTTGCGTTCAAGATTTTTACACGCAAGTACACACAATATGTTTGCTCAGCATACTCCTTATCTTTTGTGTTAAACAAAGGATTACTGCGAAAGATTTGACCGGAAAGGAAGCGGACAACCCAACTCTGTCGCACCAAACAAGCGTGGAGAATTGCGTTTTGTGAGAAAGAATTCATGCCTTGCAATTTTTGACGCCTCTGATTAAAAATCTTGTGGTTTTTGTTTGCATGTCAACATTAATTTGCATGCACGCAGCAAAACTTCTTTTTCTCCCATGTGAACCTCTTCGGATAATATTTTGATTGTGGTTTTGATGTATCGGTCTGATTCAACTCTCTCACGTTTACGACGTCTGCCACTTTCCGTCTCTTGTTGGAACTGGTTGATGGGACTTCCATCAGGCAAGTTGCGTTCGGGTACTTCGCCGCTCATGAAAGAGAATTTGTCTTCAGAAACTTGCTTTTCCTTTCCTTTCAAAGAACGGTGTCTGTGTTGTGCATCGTATCGGTTCTTCCTGCGATGTACTTTGCGCATACGTCCGCTTTTCTCACTTGTGACTTTTTCGGTACTTTCAATGTCATCTTCATCATCATTCGAATAAACTGAGATTGCGTCATTCAATAACTTTTTGGTTGATGGGCTTGGCGCATTACCAACCATCTTTTGCACGAATCCGAAGGAAGGAATGGTCATCCACTTTTTACATTGTGAAACATCAAACTTGCTCGGTGTACTACTGCAGCTACTCTCGATACTTTCTCTGTCTTGTCTCTCGCCAACAAAAGTCGCTGGTTCTGTCATCTCTCGGATTGGCAAAGAAGGCAATCAAGTAGATCTGCTGTAGAGGTAGATGGTTATGAAATAAGATCATTTCACGCATTGTGTTATGACTCGAGCCAAACTATTTTCACTGTTACAATCGACTCAGCAATTCAAACGCGCGCAATAAATCGGAGCGAGTAAATGAGAGTATCGTATTTCTGCATGTGAAATACAGTCTATGAATGATTTCGTTGCTTAGACATCAGAAGGCGTTAATGAGAGATGAATAGTCTCCTTTGAAAATCAATGTCAGTAAAACAGTTTCGAAAAAAGTGACCAAATTCTACTCACCTCAAGAGACCTCTCATGTTGATTGGGTTGAACAGGTTTACCTGCAATTAATTTCATAGGTGATTTGGCAGCAAACGGATCATCGTCAACGTCAAAAGTGACGATTCGCGATCGATAATGTTTTTGATTCATAGAGGAAATTATTCCTGCATATTGTGGTACATCAGAAGAATGAACGAAATAATTTTCGCTTGTGAAACTTTCTTGTTGTTCGTAAGCCACATCAATTGTTGAGAATTTTTTAGAATTTACACTTTTGGCTTTGTTCGTTTTTTTGTAAACCATTCCATTCCAATCTGCTTTTAAACGCGAAACAAAATTTTTCAACTTCTTTCCCAACCTGGTCTTGTTGAGCTTTTCGTTGATCGATGCGCTTGAAGAAGAAAATGAATTTGCCAAATTGAAAAGGTCTTTTTGATACAAGAGTTGATCGTTTGATTGATCTTCTTTGAGTATACTTGAATCACAAGTAGTGAATTTAGATCGACAGGTGGTGAATGACCTTTGAGATTGAACTGAATTTGGTCTGATGGATGATGATTCATAACTGAGAATGGATCGTAAAGATGTTTCCGATGATAATTTTCGAAATGCTTTTTGTTTGAATGATGAAGGAGGTTGATCTAATCCAATCATCTTTGCAATTAGAATGGTAGTTGTAGTTATTGTGGGGGAATGTGGGAAAGTAGTAGGGAGAAATGGAAGCTTTTTATGGATTTCGGTCCACTGCATTCCTACTAATTCCTATGATCGCATACACATCGTGTTGAGAGAGGAAAAGTGCTTTGGTTTGGACACGTTAAAATACACTTTTGCGATAACCGTCGGCCAAATTTCGTTCAATCATTCCAATCAACGCCGCGAATGATGCACATTTATTATTAAAGGGCGTTCGCAAAAAGAAGAAGAAAAAAAGGAATTTATTCGCGAATCACTACTCTGGAACACGCCAATTTCTTTTTTTTTAATTCAGCCCACTTTTTGATTGTCACGAATAGGGCCGACAAAACGTAATTCGGACCGTGATGTTCATTCAAAGTGCGACTTTATTAGCCAGGGCCCTTTTGTTCCGGTACCGTTTCAATCAAGTATTTGACTGTCCTCTATCGTTCTGATAAGAAAGCTTTTTTTGTCCCCACTTTGTCATCTTGCTGATCCGATAGAAGAAATTATTCAGTCTTTCGGTCCCTTTGTTTGACAAAGTATTCGCATACATACATTAACTGACATCTCTAATGGAAGGTCGTCGAACTTTTTATTTATAGTCTACAAAGGGTTTTTACTCAAAGCCTGCTCGAAATGCCTCCAAAGGAAATGCCTCGGCACAAAATGTTCAAATATATGCGCCGCATCTCACCACAAAGAAACACGCCGAAAATGCCATTCTCCAACTTTTGTTCGGAGCATGTGACGAAAATGCATTTGAGGGATTCTTCTTGCAAATGTGTAAGAGGTATACGAAAAAGACGTTTAGCTGAGAAGCATCTGGGCTGACTTTTGATAGGCCAACCCCGTTACCATAAATATCAGCCAGCCGCCCATACCCTGAAAAAAAGGTCCGAGTCGTCTGAGTCTGATAATCAATCACACCATAATAAGGCACGTGCACGTGAAAAGGGAAGAATATTTCATAAGCATTCAAGCTTGTTGAGGCATCGATGCTTTAGCGCATTGGAAGCAAGAAGCAGGAAGCAGGAAGGACATTTCCGCTGGTACGCGTTCTAGTGTGTAGTCTACTGTGTGTACGTACACAGACGCACAAGCATTGTGGAAAAAAGTTTTCGGGTATAACCGTGCAGAAGGGCGAAAGGTGCCTACATTCTAGACAATAGAATCTATCCTTTATTTCTCACCATATCCTAATCTTTGTATTTTTGCAAATCATCATGTTTGCCGCACGATCTGCTTTGCGCTCAGCCGCACCTTTACGTCAAGGTTTCGCATCAAGCCGTTTGTTCTCTTCTTCTTCAATCGTAAACAAAAATGTGGCCGTTTTAGGTGCTTCAGGTGGTATCGGTCAACCTCTCTCTTTACTTTTAAAGAATGATCCGTTGGTAACCGAATTACGTTTATTCGATGTTCGTTTGGCTCCAGGTGTCGCTGCAGATGTTTCTCACGTCAACACACCCGCAATCACTACAGGTTTCTCTCCCGAAAATGATGGCTTAAAGAAAGCTTTGACAGGTGCAGATATCATCGTTATTCCCGCCGGTGTTCCTCGTAAACCAGGAATGACTCGTGATGACCTTTTCAACACAAATGCTTCCATCGTTCGTGATCTTGCAAAGACTGCCGCCGAAGTTGCACCAAAAGCTCACATGCTCATCATTTCCAACCCAGTCAACTCAACCGTTCCAATCGTTGCTGAAGTGTACAAGAAAGCAGGTGTTTATGACGCAAAGAAGTTGTTCGGTGTTACTACCCTTGATGTTACACGTGCAAGCACTTTCTTGTCCGGCATTGCTGGACTCAAGCCAAGTGAAGTAATCGTTCCAGTCGTTGGTGGTCACTCTGGTGTTACAATCGTTCCTCTTTTGTCTCAATCAGGATCTGCTTCCTCTTCCGTCTCTGCTGGTGAACAATACGAAAAGCTCGTTCACCGTATCCAATTCGGTGGTGATGAAGTCGTCAAAGCAAAGGATGGTGCAGGTTCCGCAACTTTGAGTATGGCCTACGCTGCTGCCGTTTTCACAAACTCTCTTTTGCGTGCCGTTAACGGAGAGAGCGGTGTTAAAGAATGCGCTTACGTTGAATCACCTTTGTACAAAGATCAAGGAGCAACTTTCTTTGCAAGCCCAGTCAGCTTGGGCAAGAACGGTGTTGAAGATATTCATGCAATCGGTAACATCACCGGTGAAGAACAAAAGTTACTCGAAGCCGCTTTGCCTGAACTCAAGAAGAACATCGAGAAAGGTGTCTCATGGGTTGCCGAAAACCCTTAAAATAAGAAAATCCGTTCAAATGCTTAATTTAAGATAGATTTATACATACCTCATCAATTTGAAATCTATTCCAATTGATAGATTTTCACAATTGTTGTAGTCGATCCCTATATCTAATGAAATCGAGCTTTCTTTCTGTCTCAAAATCAAAAATATTGTGATTGTTTGGTATGCATAAGGTACAGCAGTCTTGCAATACAAAAAAAAGAGCATGACTTAATATTTGATAGATAGATGTTCACTAAAACTTGGTAGAGGGTTGAACGAGACTACCCATCAAGATCATATTGGAATCTAATGATCGATCGTGCATGAAGCTAGGAGGTCTATTATGTTGAAGAACATCTTCTGGTGTATCAGATGCTTTGCTGATGATTAGTCCAGGCCGATTGATAGTTTCATCTCGACTGCTTTCTTCAATTTGATCATCATGAATTACGCTTACTTGCGACGATAAAGCTCCAAGTGGTATTGAATGATTGCTAACCACATTTGGCATCGACCCTCTTCTTTGATGATGATTTTCGTCGGTAGAACGTAAACGATTACCAAATTTATCACCACGTATCCTAGATGTTGCTACGACTGCTTTTGTTAGAGAAACACTATTATCTGAATCAACAGAAGAGATTGGCGACATTGAATTAACACTTTGCGATGTGTTAACAAGAGATGATCCCATAGAATGACGTTTGAATGAAGAAGGGATGGAACTTGTTCTAGCATTTCGATAATTCGGTCGTGTGCCAGAATAACTTAATTTAGGTTCCACACGATCTTGACCTCCATAGGAAAAGCTAAGCTTGGATTGGCGAACATAATGATCTGTATCGAGCAATCCACCATCAGTTTCTTGACTTGTATTACTTTCATTATCGTCACCTCCTTCATCTTCCTCTTCTTCGTCTTGCATCTCTTCATCTTCTTCTAAAGCAGTTGACAATCCTTCCAAACCTTCCGATTCCTCAATATTTGATTTCTCTCGATTCACCTTCCAGCTACTTACTCCAATAAATTTGTACAAGTTTCGTGTTTTTGAACGTAAGGTTGTATTGCGTAATGCACGCATACGTTCTTTGCTCTCTTTTGTTCTTTTGAATTCGTCTCGCATTCTGGCTTCATCTTCGGTCAGAGTAGAGTCGATCGTATTTTGTTGTTCTGCATTTGCATTTGCTCCTTCTGTTGAAATGTCCATCGTAGATGGTTGTAATGCTATTGAGCTGACCATAGGCAAAGCCGTAACCCCTACTCGTTGACAACGTAGCTCAACATCCGAAAATCGAACGAGCCAAATATCTTTCTTTGATCCCATATTAGGGGCTTTTGTATATGTGACTGGATTACCGTCCTCTCCCATACTGGAATAATTTGCATTACCAAGGGTAAGCAGATCAGATAGACGTCGGTAAGAACGCTTATTCCTAATCGAAGCTCGTAAATTACCACTTCCTGTTCCCGTTGGAGTGGACATTGCCGTACTTGAAACCATGCTATCAGCACTCATGTCATTACTTGAATGACCAGATTTATTATTTACTGCACCTTTGTCATTCGAATCAGAGATTGCTCTCCTTGGATTTTCTTGATACATTGGCTTCTCTTCGATCAGAATACGATCAGATTTGGGTCTCAGAAGTGCGCGATCTTTAATTCCTTCGATCCTAGC
This sequence comes from Meira nashicola, assembly GCA_001600355.1. Taxonomy (NCBI): domain Eukaryota; kingdom Fungi; phylum Basidiomycota; class Exobasidiomycetes; order Exobasidiales; family Brachybasidiaceae; genus Meira; species Meira nashicola. Next base: position 5,176,460 of record BCJU01000001.1, on the reverse strand, counting down.
AAATGCATCAATAGTTTTGTCTCGTTCTTCTTTGTTCACCTTTTCATCTTCAATCGTACGTACGATCTTTTCTACATCCACCACCATTTGTACCGTACTCTCAAATTCATACGTTGAAGCATCCGTATGGAAAAGTAAATTTTGAAACAAGAGCGGATACTTCAATAACCTTTGAAAAGGCATTGCAAGAAAGATTGCCAATCCGCATTCTCCGCGTTCTGCCGCTGATGCTTCAAGTGAAGCCACTGCTCTTCCCAATCCCACCATAACGGACAATCGATCTTTTCGTAATCTTTTTCCACGCATTGCTCTTTCCATCAGAGCGGCTTCTTCTAAACAATCCAAAGCTCGTTCAAGATGAACAACGTAGTCACGATAATGTTTCAACACGTAAGAGAATCGTGTAAAGACATCTGCTAAACTACGCACCAAGGGCCATTGTTCCTCATAGCGTATCCTAAGAGCTTCTGATAGGAGAGCATGACCTTCTAAGATGCCATTATCGATTACCTCAAGTACGACACGCAAAGGAGGTGGAAGTGAAATGCTTACACCTTGACCATTTGTTAGATCATAACCAATCTGACTTGATGAGAAAGAATTGCCGGATAAACCTTTACTTCGACGTTGTGACCATCTCTTGGCTGCTGAATCGTCTTTTGAATTAGACTTTTCCTTTACATGACCCTTCTTTGCTGGTTGAGATGAAAGATTGGTGTTACTACTTCCCGCAACAGGTGAATTTGGCTTATTAGTACTTCCTTCACTGCTTCTAGGTCGAATTGTAGGTGTTGGATTAGTGCCCAAACCTGTTGAATAAGGGCTTCGAGAGCCAGCATTTTTCTGCGCCGCAGCATGTGAAATTGCAGCAGCATCTATACTGCCATACGGTCCTTCTCCAGATTCACGTAAACCAGAAGATGCAAACAAGAATCTAGATGCAATCGGTAAATCATTCGAAACAGTGAGTTGAGAAGGTGATGTAATTGGTCGTGCGGAAGATGGCGGCACTTCTTTACGTCCTTTCTTGCTGCCACGACCCTCTAATGTAGCAAGAGTAGCAGCATGTACTCCTCCTGGCGAGCCTGGCGGGCTAAAACGATGAGGATGTAAAAGGAGATCCAAAAAGAATTCTTTCGTTTTCTCTAGTTCCTGAACATATCTCTCTTCACTAGCAACAATTTCCCATAAAACTTCTTGTCGTGTTCTTTCTCGTGAGCCAAGGTTATTCACCAGATCTTCTTGTGTCATCTCACTCCAACTGGGTGCCCCAATACTACGAATGGAAGAAGTAAAGCCTTGAGAGCCGCCGGGTAATTGTCCTTGCAAGCTTGATCTTCTATGATTGCCAAAGAAATCCGGAATTTGTCTGCCATGCGCTGAAGTGGAAGATCCTGTGCCCATACTTTGCGGACTAGAAGATCGTAGCAAACCCAAAGCTGAAGTTTGATTGGCAAAAGGAATGCTATTTGGTAGGTGACCTGAACCTTCCCGGTTGTTTTGCACGAGGCTGACTGTGCTAGAAGTAGGAAGATGCGCACCAGCACTAGCACTGGATAGAGTACCATTCCTTTTTTGCGAAGCAGATGCTGAATTGCTACGAACCATCTTTGCCGCACCAGATGCTTGACCACTAGAAGGACGAGAAGGTAATCCTCCAGATGTTGGAAACTTTTCCGTTCCGTGTCGAGCTATTGGGCTTACCAGAGTTGGGGGATTATTGTTGACATTTGAGCCAATATGACTTTGTGGTTGCTTGTTTGTAGCCGCTGCCCCCGCTCTAGCACGAGCCGTGCTTGCCATAGTTGGCTTTGCAAAATTACCAACAGATTGCGCACTGCTCATAGATGCATGTTGATGTCGGCTCACTTCCTCTAATGCTTTATCTGGCAAAGATGGTGCATTGCTATAATCTGTCGGTAGCGGCGATGATGTACGATTAGGTTTCTTTGGAGATGGTGCAAAAGCGACAGTTTTTGGCTGATTTGGCGTAGGAGTGATGGATAATTGATTTCTGCTTGTATCTCGATTTTCTTTGGAAGATTGCGCAGATGTGCTAGAATGTGATTGAGTGATTCTCAACTGCATCAGATCCATCGTCTCGCCATTTTGATCCATAGACCCAGCATGTAAAACAGCAGGTAGCATTCCATCTCCATCAGATGAAAGTTGCGATTCGGGTAGTGATACACCTTGTGATGGCATTGATTGTGGTTGATGTGTTACAGGTGGAAGAGGTTTGTGAAAACCGAAAAGGTGAGATCTCTCTCGACGAGAAGGTCGAGGCGAACCTGATGGATCTGGAGAAGCGTTATCTTTTTGACTGCTTTTAGCATCTTCTGAAGTGTTTGTGTACGTTCGTGTCGGAGACAGCCAATTGCTCGTTGTATTTCGATTTTTGTCTTTAGGACTACTTTGCATACTGTCTCTCTGGGTAGACAATGTTTCATATCGAGCAGCCAGCGCTTTCACTCGTTCACCTGTCCCATTCTTCTCTCGTGGCGATTCTCCTCCAAGGCTTTCAATTAACCCCAACTTTTCTCCATATCCTTCAGCTCTCTTTTCGTTAATCTTTGATTTTCCATTAAATTGATCATCGTAATTAATTTCTCCACGAGTACTGACACCATCAGCATGAGCTGTGTTGCCAGTAGCTAATCGATTAAAGAATTTCCGCATTGCAAAGCGCAGAAGCAAGGGAAATAATGAAATCTATTTATAGACCGTTTCTCATAGAGAAGATTATTCGAGACGATAATTTGATTGTTGGTAAATTTGAGGTATCTCCTTCCTGAATGGATCTTGAGTTAATTTTTTTGTAATCGTTAAAGTTCGTGCTTGTACTTATCTTCGTTACTTTTCGTAATATTCTTTCTTTCTTTTTGTTCTTGCAGTCGTGATGAGTCGTAATGCTGTGTATTAAGGTGCTAAAAGGGGGTTTTGGCTTTTTAGTCTCTGATCTTAAGGCTTTGTCAAAAAAGGCAGTCTTCTTTGACAATTTGACGAAAAGGCTGTGATGGATTAGGAACTCGAATGAAAGAGGTGATGGGGAAAGGTGGATTTGTGTAGGGAGTAAAGGGTAGTAGCGCTCAAAAGAAATGTGTTATTTTGGCGTGAGTCCAACATGTATTCGATAACTGAACAATCTTAGCGCTAAAATCCAAGGAACAGCTGCTGCTATTATTATTCTTTCTACTTACGCAGGCGTGCGCACGTCTATTGAATGTATGTACACTGATTAAAGTCACGCCCAATAATGTATTTGCACCCACATATGGCGTTGTAAAAAAACGGGCTCGATCTTGATCATAATTATTTTATATTTATTAAAATCTCTGAGCAATCTCTTTACAAAGGGAACTTCATTCAAGTCCATGAAGTTGATAATAAAGCTGTGCAATAACCCAAAATGACAAATTCGTCAGTTGTTCTCGCTCTGTAATTTTTGTTTCTTTCTACAGTCTAAAACTATATGCATAGTACTTGAATTTACAGTCTGCGTTAGAAGAAATGTTTAAGCTTTCTTCTGCTTAGTAAAAGTAGTCACTAGACGCGAAAATTCTCAAAATGTTCTCCACTTGAGAGGAAAAAAAGAAGGCCTGTCGGAAGATGCTAAGCAAATTAAATCTTTGGAATAGGATATGCACACGAGTGCATTTGTAAATTTCTTTTGCTGACTCTTTCATCAATCATTCAATTCTACACCTTGGGCCGACTCAGCATCGAAGAGATAGTCAGACTGTCGACAAAGTCATTATCATCTTCACGTCTTCTTAAACCCTTTTTGATAAGTGGTAGGTTGACAAAGGCATATACTGTTCAGTTCCATTCTACGAGTTCTTTGAGGGAGAGAGAAGGATTGCAACTGGATAGACAAGTGCAAAGAATGACGGCCATCAGCAATACAAACGTCAATGATGATGCACATCTCAATTCCAAGCCATGGGCAAATGAACCAATCTTGAGTAAAACTTCATATGCATTCGATTTGCCAAAAGAATTATTAGACAGTCTCAAATTACGAAGTATTGATATCCCGACCGAGGCAGAAGAGGATGACGGGCATAGCAGAAGAAGGATCGGTGAAGAGAATCAAGCTACTCAAAGTGATTCTGGATGTGCAATCTGTCCTAAAGCACCGCGATTTAGCAATGTTGCTGAAAAACGTACTCATTTACGAAGTGATTGGCATAGGTATAATGTTGCTTTGAACAAAAAGGGAAGGAATGAGGATGCTATCGCACAAGAAGCATTTAATACGATTGCAGAAGAAGTTAGTTCATCAGGAGAATCAGATACCGAACCAGAAGGTGAGATGAATGTTCGTGTACCGGTCGATTTGGTCAATACGCTACTCAAGAGATTGCAACTTGCACGATCAGCAGAAGGTCAACCTGATATAACTAGTGACGAAGAAGGAGAAGAGCAAGAAAGAGGAAAAAATGCCGTTGCTAGAGAGCCGCATTTATGGTTTTACACTCCTCCTTCAGGTACAGCTAAAGTCATCCCTCAAACGCAATTTGGTGTTATCCGACAATTGTTTGCAGAAAATGAAGTAGATCATTCGATAAACGATTGGCATTCTCTAGCACTTTCTCGTATGCAGCCTGGCCCTTTGAACAGCTCTTTGATGCAAGGTGCAAAGAGGCTAAAAGGAGCGAGTGCAGCAGAAGAAGCTGCCAGTATCCTAAATGTTGTCTTTTATGATGCACCGAATAGAAGACAAGATTCTGATAGTGAAGAAGAAAGTGATTATGACGAAGAAGAAAAGGAAGAAGGCAGCACTACTTTAAGCAATTCACTTTCTACTTCCCGTGCTCCCCAACCTATGCGTACTTGGACGATATTGTTGATGGGAGGAGGTGACTTTGCTGCTTTAGTTGTCGCACTAAATCCGTACGAACAAATGATAAGCAAAAAGAAAGGTACGACCGAACGTCAATTGTTGGTTATCGCTCGAAAACAATTTCATAGATATACTACAAGAAGAAAACAAGGTGGCGCACAATCTGCTCAAGATGCAAGTGGTAGATTTGCCAAAAGTGCTGGTGCTCAATTACGTAGATATGGTGAACAACAATTAGCAGAAGAGATACGAGAACTGCTCGATCGACCTGAATGGAGAAATGCAATCCAATCAAGCGAGCGAGTTTGGATTCGTGCAGGTTTGCGATCTGCTAGGGGTGTCTTATGGAGCTGGCCTTCTTCAGGTGGTGCGGCTCGAGAATCACCTTTGGAAGAGATGCGAAGGAAAGATCTCGTACAAAATTTACCTATCGCAGTACGAAAGCCTACAGTAGGAGAATGTTTAAGATGTTTTGCCGAACTTACAAAAGTTCGCATACGACATGAAACGGAAGAAGAAATGCAAAAAAGAGATGAAACATACAAAGCACAATTGCAAGGTACTGCACAAGCACGTCAAGAAAGAAGACAAAAACAAAAAGAACGTCTTCAACGTGAAGCAGAAATCAAGCAAGCTGCAAACATCAAAAAACGAACAACCATCAAACGTGATCCGGTTGAAGAATTGAGGAGAGAAAGATTGATTCGATTAGTGGATATGCTACGTAAAGGCCGTTTGAGTAATGCTTTGAAACATTTGGAAAAATACGAGTTAGATCTTCTCCATCCGAACGGTTGGCAAACAGATGCAGATGCAAACAAGAATTTTGACCCAGACGATGTTGACGAATCTATGGAATTGGCACGTCAAAGAATCAATGCTGAATTGCCTCAATGGTGGAGATTCTTAGACGCACGCCAAAAGGGTGCTTTGCTTCATGGACCAGCCGATAGCATCGAATCGCAATTGAGCAATTTAACGATACGTAATCGATTCGTACCATCAACTATACTTCATGTAGCAGCAGAAGGAGGGAGTGAAAGTGTCGTGAATCATTTCTTGGTTGAACGACATTGTGATCCGACTGTAAGAATTGCACCTCCTCCACATTCTGATGCATATGATGAAGATACAGACAAACAAGAAATTGCAACGAAAGCATCAGAAAAGGCAAATGAAATATTCCCGCATAGAACAGCTTATGACATTTGCCCAAATCGTGAATCAAGGGATGTTTTCAGAAGATTGATGGCTACCCGATCAGATTTATGCAAAAATTGGTCAGGGATGGAAAAAGGAGGAGCTAGAGTTCCAAAAGCACTTACAGAAGAGATGGAAGAAGCAAGAAATAAAGAAGAACAAGTACGTGATAAACGTCAATTGATGCGTGATAGAATACGTAAGAGACAAGAAGAAGAAGCTTCAGCAAACGCTCACACAATCACAGAAGAAGATCGTGTCGCTGCTGCTGCTAATCAAAAAGCTAAGAACGATGCTGAACAACAATCTTTGACGAGCAACACAAACCGTTTAGGCGGTTCAGGTTCTGCTCCTAGAGCATTACAAAAGAAGATAGACGAATCACAAGGACTTACACCAGAAATGAGAGCACGAATAGAACGAGAAAAACGTGCGAGAGCAGCAGAAGCTCGTTTAAAAGGTTTGCAAGGTAAATGATACTTTTTCAACAATGTACTATTACCTTTACACACAGAGTCAAATTATATTATACCATCGCCATTAAAAGCTCCTTACATATTGTGGTACAAATTTTGAGATAAGTTTTAAATCGATTCCAATATCAATATTATATCATGCTTGCATAGCCATAAGACTTCCGACGAACGTCAAGATCAGTCTTTGACGTAATTCGACAATATCTTCAGGAACTAGGAAAATTAAAGCGCCCAATTTACGTGCGATAGAGATGGCCAATTTGGCATTCAATCTGCATTCATCTTCTGTTCTTCCTGTGTTGACCAAAGATTGATCAACGATTCCTGGTCTTAGACCATCTAGCAAATCGAGGAAGAAGATACCGTTCTTGATATTTGGATCTTTGAAGCTGCGCATTGAAGAAGTTTTGCCATGTGATTTGACTACATCATTGGCCCATCTGATCATATCTTGATCAGACACACCTTTACCACCTTTACCTAGTGAGCGTAAAGTGGTTGTAATATTCAGTCGCATCAATTGCCAAACTAAACCAAGTGTGAGAGTACGAGTTCCATCAACAATATCTGCACCTTGAATACCGACAATGTGCATATTATTTAATTTAGCCAAATCAACGGCATAATTGGTATTTTCGACCATCTTGAATCTCGATAACTCCTGTCCTTCTTTTGGCTTGCCCACTCTACGCCATGCAACACTACCAGGCACAACTTTATCGAATGCTTGCAAAATCACTGTACCGTCCTTCAAATCTTCGAATAAGTTATACACACCAGGATCGACATCTAAACTGTTGAGCCATAGAGTGAACACCCGTGCTTCACGTTCACCTTCTGCGTCAAAGTCTTCGATCTCGACGGGTGGCGGTGTTTCAAGTGCTTCCAAACAAGGCCATGTGTTAAACAAATGAGCAACAAAGGCCAAATTCAACTTTGGATTTCCAGCAACCATTGCACCAGGAGTTAAATATTTACGACATCCAATCGCATCTGCACGTTGTAAAACCATCTCTGCCCTTTGCAATAAATCGCGTTGCTGTAGAGGAGCACGATCGCATTGGTCTGGCTTTAATTGTGATAGTAATACTGTGTAGTTCTCACCATCACTAACATCCTTGCTGAAATTATTGACTCTCTTTGGCCAATTTGCTGCCTTTAAATGATAATTGAACCATCTTAGAAGGATTTGATCTGGTGGCAAGCGTAAAAATTCTTCCAATGTTTCATCATCCTCCAAAAGTCGATATAATTCAGGATGATTTTTCAAATCGATCTTGCTGAGCAATCCACGTCGAATGATTTGCCAAATAAGACCAAGAATCAAATGTTCTCTTCCATCGATTAAGTCTTGTGCACCAACATTAACGACACTGCACCCTATTGCCTTTGCTGATGTAATGACGATATTGTTGTTTTCTGTCATTTGGAAAGCATTCGGTCCTTTACCAGCTTTGCCAACGTTGAGAACACGTTCATCGATTGTATCGGGAACGGCATCATTTATCAGCTTACACAAGATAAGACCGTCTTTGCAATCATCAAAGAGTTGGAATGTGTCTGTTGGGATAGGTAATCTTGCTCCGATATGAGCATCTCCTGCTAAACTTTGATTGATATGACGAGTAAATTCTGTTCTTTCGTCTTCGTTGATAGTATGTTGCACACTTGCATTACTACCTTTGACTGTCACTTTTCCTTTTGTTGCCGTTCCGGCTGATGCATTCCTTCCTGCTCGTAATTTAGCCAATAAGTCTACATAATCATCCAACTCCACACGACCTGAAGAATCAAGACTGACTTCTTTTAATGTCTCTCTCACTTGATCATAAGTTGCTTCTCCTGATTCTTGAATCGCTTTCATAACATTTTGTTTATCAATACTTCCTTTTTCATCAATATCAATCGTTCGAAAACGTGAAATTAATCCCATCATCTCTTCTTGGGAGAATTGAGGGTATTTTCGCTGTAGCTTGATAGCCTCCATCTTGCCTTAATTATCGTAACGAGTACAGTAGAAAAAGCAAGTTTGAGGTTGTAGGATATAATTCTTGTATACCAATTGGTCTTTTGTGAAGGATATGGTAGTGGAGATAAATGTGGTTGTTGACTGAAATCAATAATCACTGCAACGGATGCATAAATGCAACACAGCCATACACCGATAACCAGTGCTCTGCGAAAATACGGCGCTGGCTTGTGCATTTATTCTCGGTCTATTAATTACCCTTTATCGAATCTGCTGAGTGTGGATCGACATCAGAAAATAGTGCATATATTCAGTGTTCTCACACAAACTCACGTGGGTGTGTGTACACCTTGGCGCGACTCTGTAAAGGACTCTGGCGGTGGCCTATACAAATTTAATGCCTGCAGTTGTCTACACCGAATATTACAGTGCAAGCTGCAACTAGGCTATGCGTTTAAAATATCTTAACGAGACTGAACACACTGATTGGAATGAAAAAGCTAAATCTATAAATTTTACCTAAACAAGATCTCTTTGAAACAAAGATTATGTCAAGGGATGTGTATATGATGAATGATACAAAATGATGAAAAAAGACAACCTTGAAAGTGCTGATCCGAAGTTGAATATGTGCTAATGATGGAGAAAAAGAAAGGGAAATAAATACTCTTAAAGAGCGAAAGCGCCCATAGCGACAAAGAAGGCGGTTGCCATCAATGCAATACCAGATTGAGAGAACAAAAGGGGAGATCCAACAGCTCCACTTGATCCAGATCCAGATTTACCAGTGCTGCTTGCAGCGTAAACAGAAGACAAAGAGCTAGAAATGGAAGAAACAGCAGCGGAAATGCTGGCAGATGGAACGGAAGAAGTAGAAATGACACCACTTGCAGTAACGCTTGCGGAAGTGTCACTGTTTTGCAAGAGGAAAAAGTTGGCAGCAACGATTGGTCCTAAATTAGTTTGTTGAATGTATTGTGCCAAATTAAAGTTGGTATCAATTGTTTCATTACGGTTTTGCAAATTGGCAGGTAAGGTAAAGTTTTGTGGTTGACGGAATACTAAAGTTGTGTAACGATGAACGCCGCTTCCTACTGGAGGAGCAGGTGCGAACCAACCTGCGATTGGCTTACTTGTGTTCTTCAAACCGCCTGTTGCAGTGTTTAAAGTGATGTTATTGGCTAAGAAGTGACGAACGACGTTTCTTGGTTGATCGGATGGTGCTCCAGGATCTAAGGTCATAACTGTGTAACTAGCATTGACAAATTGACCGGAAGAGCTAGCTTGACTGCTGTATTCGACAGACCAAGTAGGCATTGATTTGACGTCATCTACAGCGCCAACCAATTGACCTGTTGTAACGTTGCTACTTCCGAATTGTTGGTTTAACAAACCTCTCAATTGCAATTGATTTGCTGAGATCAAGTTTGGAATCACACGTGCGCCTTCCAATTGCAACGTAACGTTAGCAATACCTTGATTGATTTGATCTTGAGGTGTACTTTGAGCGAAAGTCATGCTTGTAGAAGCAGCAATGGCCAAAGCCAAGCTTGAAAAGAGTGTTGTGAATTGCATCTTGTAAGAGATTTGTTGGAAAGTTAAAAGAGAAAAAGGTGATGATGGAAATAAAAGAAGAAAATAATCCTTTTCTCATTTCTTAAAGTACAAATATCTTCTCAAGACGTGTGCGGAAATTCAGTTTGATATTGTCGCTTGCCCCTGTCTATTGCATACATAAAGCCTATAATTGTGCAATCTGCCTGCATGCCAAATCACATACATAATGTTAAGAATATAATGCATGATGCAAATCACCTGGAGAGCGTCTTCTACGAATGTGCGTGTTGTGTTGTTTGTCTCGGTTTGATCACCGAATTGAACTTTTTTTAGACGGCATATAGACAGTATGTGAAAAAATCTGGTGAAGAAATTTCTCCGACTTTGTTCTTCTTCGCTCTTCCGATATAAAGAAGGCGTGCATTAGAACTGTCTGTGCAAGTCAAGCAGCATTCCCCACTATGACCTTTGCAGAAATGTCAGCTAGGCGCATAGATGGAAATGTAAACAATAAGCAGGGGAAAGACGCGTGTTTCTGTAATAAAGTTTCAACTTTTTCTCGTGCGCGTGTTTCGCAATTGTGCAAAATTTAAAGGGACCTTTTAGTAATTAATTGAACTTTTAGGACCCGAACTTTTTTCCCTAGATCTGGTCCCTGATTTCCATCGGCCAAACCAAATCAAACCGTGGCTGTCAAAAAAATGGAAGAAGAATGGCTTTCAAATCTTACTGACGGCTTTTGACTTCTTCTGTGCCGAATATAAGCTTGAACAGGGTGCTTTTTTCGAATGAAGATCTCGCTTCTGACACAATAGCATACATTCATATGTATACTATGTTTCAGTTCCGTGATTAACAGTTTGCTTTCGCCACGGTTATTCCTCGGGTTAATGAATAATTTTTAATAAAGTTATGAAAGTAAGATAGTTTTCCGAGAAGATGCATTTGCACAATTTATCATCCGTTGTGCATTCAATGTCTAGGATCGGCAAGTCTTTTTACAACGAAACTACTGTATAGAATTAGTGATGATTTACCGTGCATGCATTAAAGTAGAATTTCAACAAAGTACACCTTCTATATTGTCCCTGAAAGATTGGAAGATGAAGAATCTCTATCTCACGTGATCGAATTTTCGTCTTGTCTTCTCTTTGCAAGTCATGCGTTATATAAAATGGCAAACATCTGAGAATTGTAGCCATCAGTTTAGTATAAAAAATAAGCAGAATTAGGAAATCTTTCTTCACATCAAATGAATAGAAATTTCATTGAAAGAGCTCATCTTATTCTTCTTAAGAGCTGAATGTTTGATTGAGATTAAAGTTGGGACAAAAGAAGTGCAAATTATCACCATTTGGCATATATTTGTGCTCTTAATTTTCCATTTTGAGAATTTCATACACAATGATATCTTAGAACTGAGTTATGTTTGCCAAGCCGCCTTTTTCATCTTATCGCACGTGATCACTTAGCGTCTCTTTTTAAAAATTTTAAGTTTTGTGAGCAAGGCTTGCAGCATACAAAAACGGGCTCATACACGAGCGCGTATGCCAGAAACGCCAAGGCAGTAAATGCACTCAATTCAAAAAGTTCAGAAGATATGATACACAAAGCAAAAATACATCAGTGACCATCACAAAATAGAGCCCTCCAAAATGGCAAGTGAGCAATTACCCGATGATCATTATAGGATCAGCTATGAAGAAATTCATTTGGATATCGCAGAAACAGCACGTCAAATCCGACAAACGTTTGCACCTGATTTGATGGTAGCTATTGGTGGTGGTGGTTTCTTTCCTGCTCGTGTTTTACGTACTTTTTTAAAACGTGAAGGAACAAATGGAAAACTTGTCAATGTTCCAATTCAAGCAATCGGTTTAAGTTTATACGAAGATCTTGGACAAGCTGAAAAAGCACTTCAAAGTTCAGGACCATCAAGTTTAGGAAAGATTGGTGTAGAAGTAGTTAGAACACAATGGTTAGATGCACCAAAGAGAGATGTTAAAGATGGCAATGCAGATGCACATTCACATGGCGGTTTGTTAGGCAAAAATATTTTGATTGTTGACGAAGTTGATGATTCACGCACCACTTTACGTTATGCATACAATGAACTTTTATCTGACGTACGTAAAGAATTGGCAGCACTTTCTCCCGAACAAAGGGCACAAACACCTCCTACACGATTCGCAATCTTTGTCGTTCATAACAAATTAAGAAGCAAGAAAGGTTCTTTACCAATTGTTTGGTCAAATCACGCTGTAACGGAAAAAGATCAACCTACAGATGAAGCAATTGGTTCTTCAGGCACTGTTCAACGTCTTGCTACTGGACAAGAAATTGTAAGTCAACGTAAAGATGAAAATGGTACAGTAGTTTCAGGAGTTTGGTATTTCGCAGCAGAAACTACTGGAAATATTTGGATCGAATATCCTTGGGAACAAGATGACATTTTAGAACATAACCGATTAACAGCTTTAGCAAAGAAATTAGGTCAAAACGGAAAGCGTGATAGTGATTAAATTTTTATAGCCTGTCTCTTTCATAAGTCTCATCTCATCCCCCATTGTACCATCAGGCATCATGCTTTCCAGTATCAAATACATATATAAATGCATCGTGCTCACGAAAGATACGCACGCAGCATTGCGCTCATTCAAGCATTGAAAAGGTACTACTAATTATTTATCAGGGCATATGCTTGAGCAGCCAAGAGAGTAAGTACCCGGCTTAAAGGCTCTGTGCGTGATACGGTGGGGTTTAATTTTTATTGAATAAAGCGTGTGTGCGTTCGCAGTTGGAACTTGGAATGGATGTTTGGTCTCTCATTTCGCAGCCGCTGCCGTGCGAGCACAATCAGGTACCTTTAGTTACCGTACGCGCCGGCGCAAAAACATAACAAAAATTACAGAAAAAAAGGCACGGGTCCAATGAACACTCACCCACCCACCCAGGCAAGTCGCGCTTGCTCTCCATGTCAATTTTTTTTCTATCTTAGTTTGTATTTATGTCAATGCAGGAAAAAATACTTTATTAGAAAAAAAAACCCTTATCGATTTGGTCATTGGGAAATTCACCACTTACTCAAAACCACAGAGATCATTTGATCTTTTTCCAAAAAAAATCAGAGAATTGGTGGAAAGCAAGGTTGTCAGATAGGTACGGTACCTGGCGGATCACGTAAGGATATCTTCCGAATACAATCACAAAAGTCTCTTTTCAGACATTTTGTTTGGTAGTGTTTCACTTTATAGACGAGTTTGTGAAAGGATCGTTCTCGAAGTCCTTGAGGCCTAGGTAATCGAATCTACAGATTGCCTGTCTCTCTACCATTCTCTAAAAAACGTAATTCGGCATACAGGCAATCTTTTTCAGGCACGCCTGCGGGCGTAAGCCGTGCATATAATCGATAGCTATGGAAGACCAAGAAGCGTCCAAAAGGTCTTCGAATGTAGACAAGCAAACAGGAAAAGACCTACTGCCAGGAATACGAATAAAAGGGGACGGAGAAGCAACACAATCTGCTTCAAATCCTTCTATACCCGGCAGTCCTTCACATTCTGCTCTGTTTTCAAATCCTTCTCCGACATCATCTGTGTCCTCTTCTTCTTCTTCAAGCTCCTCTACGCGACCATCTCATTCTCGATCAAGGTCTGTGAACCTGAGTCCAACACTACATGCTGGACCATCTTTCTCACCCGGTGCGATTCGTTGGGATCCTTATGGGGCGGATTCAGCTTTGAGAAATGCAGTCACCGCACATCAATCAACAACTGGTAACGGAGGTCACCCTTCTTCATCAAACATCGCTTCAACAAATCAATTGCATCCAACCCAGAATGCTCATCAACACATTTCATCTTTTTCTCCTTCCAATTTCACCTCCAATCCTGCAAGTTCGCCAAAGCTAAGACCAACATCACCCATCTATGTCAATGTTCATGCACCTAGTCCGACAGGCTCGGTTGCTCCCGTAGACATTGCAGGAAGATCACCTTTATACAGCGTAGCAACAAGCGAAGGTGGAAGTAGTAACGGTAGCAGTGGAAGTATCAACAGCGACCACGCAATCAGTACATCACCCGAAACACGTCGTCCTTCTCACCTAATAGCCCGAGCGATGGAAAAGTCATCGAGTGCGGGTAGTTCTGGCTTCAGCCCTCGAAGTCCAAGATCACCGCATCGCAGTGATTACTCAAGAAGAACGCAATCTCCTTCTCGTGCTTATGCTATCCCAATGTCACCTCGACTACAAGCATTAGGATCAAGCGGTCACGTCCGTCGACTTTCGGGCAATAATATGGAACCGATCGTCAGAATACCCTCGCCTTCATTCACCAGTTCACAGCTCGGAAGATCGCCTTCGAGAGGAGAGAGTGGCTTACATATAGCCATGAATGGTAATGAAGCAGGATCGCCTTCCTCGCCAAGGATCAATCCCGATCCTGAATTACCATTGGACTCTGTTTGGCCTTCGACACAACATCACGAGCATTCATTACCAATGACAGCAAATGGATTAGAAGCAATACCTCTTGATGCTGGATCGACATACTCGACACCCATTCCACCATCTTTGCGCGATGAAATGGCAGCTCATAGTTCTGCCGGTGGAATGGCCGCAATTCCAATTCCTGGACCATCCAGTCCTGGAAAGCGATCCCCTCTGATAGACTGGCATGCAGGCGTAAGAATGCAAAGAACACCTTCTCCGCTAAATTGGGGTACGACAGGAAGTCATCAACCAGCAGGTCGTAGAGGAAGTCAATCTTCGAGCAACAATGCTTCTGCCCCTTATTCTTCCTCTCCCCTTCGTTCAAGCTCACCTCGACTAGCTGCTCCACAACCGATTGCGACAAATTCATTGAATCTTGCCAATGCAGCAATGCATCGTCATAGTAGAGCATTGTCGAATTCTTCCATCTCTTCCAACGACTCCGACGTAGAAGTGCGGGATATGGCTGCATCCCAACAGCGGTTCCATGATGATCAATCTCCGACACACAAAGCTGTAACTCAGCCGCGAACCACATCGGCAAAGATAGATGCACAAATTGTACACGCCGAAGTTGGAGGAGCATCGGCTGAGCAGAATGATGAAGCCGATCAAAGGGAGGCAATCGGCATCACGAGTCAGCAGAACAATAATGATAGAAGAAATATGATTATTCCGCCACCACGTCTCTCCAATTCACCACAAGAAAGAATACGATTTTTGGAACGAAGACCATCTTTCGAGCTAAACTCTCCATCGTTCGGATCTAGAACACTTTTGTCACCGCGCGAAGAATACAATTATTTGAATGGTATTCCGATTCGGACGCAAAGTCCTGCTCACATGGCCTCTTCGCCTTCTGGTTCGGCATCCTCAACAGCTAGCGAAAGCCCTCCAAAAGTACGCAGCTTTATTGGAATGCCACCCAGATCAGGGTACGAATTGAGTGACGATCCTGACGATGTCGGATCAGAGGATGGGTCTGTAGGCAGTGGCAGAGATAGCGTTGGAACCAACGAAGATCGTGATGATGATGATGACGATGAGGGCGAAGACGATACACAAGATGATAAGGGTAGGAAGCAAGACGCAGATCTAGAAGGTGCAGTAGGGGAAATGGATGAAGATGATTTTTCTCAAAGCCAGACGCAAGTGCATGGATTTGTACCCAAACGGCCTCCGCTTTCACCTGGTACAGTTGTAGTGCCTGATCCGATGACTATTCAATCGACCAATGCAGTCACTAGATATTGGGGTGAACACGGAGATCAAGAAAGTCAACAAAGTGTTCCCACAGACATTGATATCGAAAGCGCAGAAGAAGACGATCAACAGGATGACAACTTTGAGCAAGTGGAAGGAGTTGATCCATTACAGGAAGAGGGCTTAACGACGCTCGAAAGAATCTTCCTGTTTGCCAAGAGCGAAATGACTTATCATCGTATCTTGGTATCGCATTCACTTGCTGATTGGATCTTGGAAGTTGAATTGAATGAAGCCGTCGAATTTGTCATTCCACTCCTCAACGGTCTAGCGTGTGATGTGAATGAAGTGTGCTCCTCTTTCGCTCCACAATTACATAGACTCATGTGGTACTTTTTCCGAAATTGTCCACTAGCAGAAGACCCGAAGAATACGATTGAGCCAGCTTCGACAAATGCTGATGACCTTCTAGTAGATAATGACGAAAAAGCCACACGACCAAGACTTTCAATTTCGACCTTCACGCCTCTATTATGTGCGTTGTTGCTCAATTCCAATGCAACAATCGCAAACTCAACCCAAACTTCAATAGTCTTCTTTTGTGCACGATTGCAAGGTTTCGGTCTGGCAGGGGATACGTTTGAATTAGACGAAGAAGATACCCGTGTTCAGCAACCTCACGTTGGTGTAGATCCCAACGTACAAGGTAGACAACCTTTTGATGCCAACACCACCTTGGTAAGAGATGCGGCTGCTCGAGAAGATAAGCGAATTTTATTGGAAGATTATGAATTTGGAACAGAGCAAAGGGAGATGATAATGAACGAGTTGCTAGAACAGGTTGCAGTGGCTATTGGACATTTGAGTAGCGATAAAAGTGAAAGAGCTACTGCTTCAGTCAATCATGATCAGCCTAGCGAAGCAGGAGATCACGATGTTGAAGATCACACCGTCACTGCAAACGTGACAAAAGATGATCATCTTGAGCAACGAACGGAGAACGGCGATCATGATAGTTCTGATGCACAGCCAGAAGAGAAGCAAACAAACACTGCCATGACAACGGATGAAAGTGTAGAAGACACCGAATCAAACTCAATAGAGCCCACTCAAGAAGCTCACGACGATCAACGTGAAACAGAAATGGAACATGACACGGATTTACTCGAGCCCAAATTTGACAGCCAGCAAGACTTCTCACAAAGCCAAGCAGATGAAGAAATGATGACGTGGGCATCTTCTGATGATCTTGAAGATGGTTTAGGGGATACTGCTATGGCTTCTGTTGATGGAGCTTCTATCACGATGAGCATAGAAGAGGAAGTCGCAGTGGGAAGAATGGCGTCTATAAGTTTATTGGCCGCTATAGGAACGGAGAATTTAATTGGAAAAGCTTTCCTGATCAACAGAGTGATCCCAGAGCTCATTGCTTCTGCAGGAGATCGTACGTTCTTTGTTCGTAAGGAAGCGGCGGTAGCTGTTGGTATTCTTGCCCGTGCAATTGGTCATGAACATATTCGAGAGCAAAATATTCTTGACGTATTCTCGCGTTTGTGTCAAGATACAATCTGGCATGTTCGTCAAGCCGCTTGTTTGTCGGCACCCAACCTGTTTGCTCAAGTTGTCGATCGATATGAACGAAGGAATCAATTGATGGAAGTCATGAGCGGATTCGTGAATGATGTTAGTAGGAACGTTCGCGTAGCAGCTCTTGACATTATCGGAGAGGTAATTTATCTATTCCATGACGATCCTGAAGGGGTTCCAGATCAGCTAATTAGACACTTTTTAGGACAACCATGGGATGGCAAGGATGAAAGTGCTGCAGATGTAGCAGATCAGAAATCAACGCAAGACCCCGGTAACGATCATCAAAATGACACTTCAGGAAGTGCCATTTCGGAAGACAGCGCCACCAACACAAATACATGGTCTCAAAGCAGTGATAGCAGCAATTCTATGTCATCTGGTATGTGGAGATACAATGATGCATTTGGCGGTACACAACAAGGAGAATTGACCTTTGATGGACTAAATTCCGATCCTGATCGTCCATTGGTGATGGCATACAATTTACCTGCTGTTGCTTTGACTTTAGGTGCCGACAAATGGCATATTTTGCGAGAGGTACACAGCCAATTGAGCAACCATGCTTCTTCCAAAGTTCGCAGGTCATTGGCTGCCAGTCTTCATGAGATTGCCAAAATAATAGGCTTGAATGCTGCTTCAAAGGATCTTTTGCCTTTTGTTTCGCACTTCTTGGACCCTAAGTTCGAGCAAGATGGAGAAGTAAAGATGGCCTTATTGGAGAACATTGATGTAACTTTGTGCAATATGGATGTACAAAGCGGACTTGAAGCTATGAAAGTGATTCAAGATCTTTGGAACGATACAGAGATCTTTGGAACAGGTGCCAGATTTCCTAATCATTGGCGAATGCGAGAAAAGGTGATCTCAAAGATTCCCGCCCTAGCTTCCAAATTCCTTCTAGAAGACGATCAAGGTATTTTGGTCATGTTGATGCAATCCGCTTTGATGGATCCGGTCAGCGCTGTACGATCAAGAGGTGTTAGCACAGTGAGTGGCTTATATCATCTTTTTGCAGAGCAAGATCAGGTTCTAGCGGACGGATTTTTGGGAATGCTAGTCGATGTTTCCGATTCAGACGATGCTGGTTACAGAGCCCGTGTTGCAACTCTGCAAAGTATTGCACAACTTTGTCAAAGTCAAATTCAACGTTCATCGATCGAAATGTTGGCGATGCCTAGATTGTTGGAATTGAGCAAAGATGAAATCGTGGATGTTCGCTTTGCTTTGGCATCTTTGATTCGATTGATGTGTTCTTCAGATCAATTATACGCTTTGCCCCAATCACGATCCGAGAGATTGTTGAAAATTTTGCGAAGGCTAGGAAATGACGAATCTGGTCTAGTACGTGAAACGATCGAAAGTGCTGTTGGATCAGAATATATTGCCGAATTAGGACCAGCTACACCTTTGGAGCCCAGACCTAATCGAGAATTAATTTTGGGTCCTATTGATGGTGGACCGCATAAGCCTTTGTCTTCATTCATGGATGAGATGAATATGACTGCACAAGGATCAAGAGGTGATGAATTTGATGCAGGAGAACATTCATTCGCTATGGACGATGACGAAGACGAAGGGGATGGAGAAGGAATGAATGAAATGCAAGAGGAAGCTGGAGAAAGTCAAAACGATGGTCAAAATGGAAACAGACCTGGACCTCTCAATCGAAACGATATTGCTGCTGCGGATGACAAAGGAGAGAGAAGACCAGCTCCTTCGCTTGCTAACAGTACCTTGGCCAGACGTCGAATTGCTAATCAAATTCATCCATCTATGAATGGAACGAATGGTTGGAATAATACAGGAAACAATCATGGTCATAGTATGTCTTTGAGTGATGAAGGAGATGAAGATATGATCATCATACCAAACGATGAGAATGCACTCCTTTTATCCGCTCATTTACCTCCTGATCATCTTTCTGTGCCTCTGACGAGTGCAATCTTAGATGAAGAAGATGAATCACCACATCATTTGCTAAGTGTGGCGGATAAGAATACGCCTGTAAAACAAAGCGACGTTGGTAGTCTGAAACGGTTGGATTCCCTTCGTACACAAGGCGATATGGCTGGCAACGATCCATCTTTCTCACTTGAATCACCTGAAAGAGCATTCCATCATGCAAATCAAGCTTCCAATAATGCTTCGAGTGAAGAATCTGCAACGGGTTCGACAAAAGATCCCTTTTTAGCATTTGTAGCAGGCCAACATTTTGTCGAGCATCGTACTAGTAACGGAACTCCAGCTGAGACCAAGGCCATGCATCGCCTAAGCACTCCAGACGTACCTCTTTCACCTTCTCAACAAAAATCGGCATTTGATGATGATGATGACGATGATTATGCAGAAGAAGATGAAGAGGAAGATCAAAGCTGAGATTGAACGGAGAAAAATGGAAACTGCACATCCTCTTTTGCAAAATACTTACTTTTTGAAAGCGATCATAATCTTGTACTTGTACCTTACAATTTAATAGTACATTAGCTGTAATATTGCAAATCCATAATCGCTTGAAAGATAACAGTCTAAAATGAGAAATGAGATTAGGATATAAATTGAGTTGGAGGCGATATACATATTACACGGAAACGAAGACGAGGAGGAAGAAGAAGACTCATAGAGAACCATTCGTGAGCTTGGTTAAATTGTTGGGTCTTGAATGATCTTCAATAATGATTTGCTGAGAATGGACAATCGGGATCGAATACAATGTGAACGGATCAAGATAAAAGCGGTAAATCGAAGCGAGGATGAGCTGAGATGCATAGGTTGTGCGAATCTATATTCATTCAAGTGCGCCACTGTAGAGAAAAGGGGGGAGAAGAAGGTTAGTAAAGAGGCTCACTTTATGTTGCGGTTTTAATGTTTGTACGCACAATGTATTTTCACCTGAATAGCTCACGTAGAGGAAACCATCCTCATCACGATGTTCTTCATATACGGCTGACATCAATGCTGCAGTTGCTGGCAAAACTTCATCAACAAAGATAAAGATTGCTTTTTCCGGTGCTAGCTTGATTCTCTTTCGGATGACATAAACGAATTGACCAACAGTAAGATCCGATGGAACCAAATATTTCTTTTTATCGATCAATGGAATATCTGTCCGATCAGCTTTTTCACAGATTACTGGGATACGATCAGGATACTTTTGACGAATTCTTTCAGCTTCTGCCTTTCTTTTTTCTGATGTAGATGGATGATGTGGGAAAAAGCATTAGTACAAGGGTTCTTTCAGATACATTTAGTGAAAAGATGCAAAATTATCGATACTCACCGAAAGAATGCTCATCCTTAAATTTTGATCGCATTTTGAACTTTGAATTAGCAGAGAAGATGGAGAACAGGGGAGAATTAGGTGTATGATTGTTGATTGCGGTTATTTGCCACCTTTAGAATCCCTTTGCTGAGGAAATTAAAGGTCTTGACGATGATGGATGGATAAGCGTACGATTTATGGTTGACAAAGGCGTTGACCACAGTGCGTCAATGCACTGCTTTTATTTCAAGCTTATAAGCTTTAAAGATGCGTCAGCTCAGCCAACACTGGTAGCGTGCAGTGCTTTGAAAATTATAAGCAATCACACAAGCTTGAAAAGGTCCACGCTCTGCTCAGCGGTGTATATAGGTATATCACCGGCAGGCTGACGTCGCCCGCAACCATGATACATATGTATGTACATAGGCTAAGGGTACCAAAATGTGTTGATCTCGGCGCAGGCGGGTGCACGGTGCATTTTTCAATACAACCGTATCCCTTCACGCTTTAAGACGCGCGCACGCGCGTTTATTGAATTGTAAGTTGGAAAAAAAGAGCGCGTTTGGAATTAACAACGGGGCTAGGAAGGAAGTGTAAACTTTCCTTCCTTTTCTCATCGTCATTTACCATTTTCGCTGGTTCGACTGCCGACTTGAAAAATCTATTCATTTTAGGAGAAAGGTTGGATAAGGAACAAACACTTTTACTCTCCCTATTCTACGGCGGGAAGTTGGAAAGAGTTTTTCAAGATGGCAGACGAAATCAAAATAGATTCAAAGGCGTTTTTCAAACGTGCGTCGTCCGTCTTAGCAAGTTTTAAGGACTCAGCATCACCGGAAGATGAGCGACTAAGTCGATGCGATGCAGTTGCTGTCCTTATGGGTGGGCAAAATGAAGATGTAACATACTCAAAAACACTTTCACTACATACATGGTTGCTCGGATACGAATTCCCTTCTACTTTGATTGTCTTTACGAAGGAGAGCATCATCTTTGTGACAAGTGCCACCAAGGCCAAATATATCGAGCCATTTGTATCGAATAAGGAAGGGATTAAAGTGGAAATTCTCAAGCGATCGAAGAACGATGATGAAAACAAAGCAATTTGGAATGATGTGATCAAAAAGATTACCGATCAAGGAAAGCGTATCGGCTCTTTCCCTAAAGAAGCACAAATTGGAAAAGTGGCTGATGAATGGAAAGCAGTTCTAGAGGAATCTAGCGCTAAAGAAAGCTTGGAAGAGATCGATGTAGGCGCAGCTTTCAGCACAATTTGGGCATCAAAAGACGAAGAAGAGCAAAAATGCTTAAAGACTGCTTCTAGAATGTCAAGCGGTATTATGTCCAAATATTTCGTTGATGAGATGTCCACAATCTTAGATGACGATAAGAAGGTCTCACATGAGAAGCTAGCAGCTAGAGTCGAGGACAAATTAGAAGACAAAGCTCTATGGAAGAAAGTGCGCAACTTGGAGTTTGCTGATTTGAGTCTTGCCGATTGGTGTTATACCCCAATTATTCAATCAGGCGGTAATTACGATCTCCGAACTTCGGCGCAGTCAAACGCGAATCGATTAGAAGGTGCTAATGGAAGCGGAGTAATCCTTGCCAGTATGGGATTGAAATACAAAAGCTATTGTAGTAACATCGGACGGACCTGGTTGATTGATCCGCACAAATCTCAACAGAAGAATTACACAACGCTTATTGAACTACAGCATGAAATCGCAGAAAAGTTTCTGCGAGCAGGAGAGACGTGCAAATCAGTCTTTGATAAGGCTGTAGAATCATTGCGAGCAAAGAATCCCAGTATGGTAGATCACCTTACAAAGAATATCGGGTTCGCCACAGGGTTGGAATTCCGAGATAGTACGTTTGTGCTTTGGCCCAAGAACACCCGCAAGATTAAGCAAGATATGGTGTTCAACCTTGTTGTTGGCTTTGACGGTCTAGACGATCCTACGCAAAATGGCAAAAAGTACTCTCTTCTTGTGATTGACACCGTACGAGTGACCAATGGAGCTGCCGTTTTCCTTACAGATCGCGTTGCCGCAGCAAGTGAGTCAATCTTCTTGAAAGATGAGAGTGATGAAGATGAAAAAGCAGACGCCAAGTCATCGAAGAATAAGCAGACAAAAGTTGACGGCTTAGAAACGGGTGGCAAAGTATTGCGAAACCGTACCCGTACTGATCAAATGGATATCACATCAGCGGACAAATTCGCAAAGCATCAAAAAGAGCTTGCCATACAGAAACAAGAGGATGGTCTCAGTCGTTTTGCTGATCAAGACGGCGAAGGATCAGAAGAGCGTGGAAAGACGTTCAAGAAATTCGAGAGTTACAAAAAGGATTATATGGTCCCTAATAAGACTGCAGATCTACGTATCTTTATCGACCACAAGGCTCAGACCATTTTCTTGCCCATCTACGGGTTCTCAGTTCCGTTTCACATCAACACTTTGAAGAATGTTTCCAAAAGTGATGAGGGTGATTTCACTTACCTTCGATTTAACTTCATCGCACCCGGACAAATTGCCGGAAAGAAGGAGGATGTCCCATTTGAAAATCCAGACGCAACATTTGTTCGTTCGATGTCATTCCGATCCAGTGAAACTTCTCATTTTAGCGAACTTTATCACGACATTTCTGAATTGAAGAAATTGAAGACAAAGGAAGAAGCCGAAAAAAAGGAGTTGGCAGACGTTGTTGAGCAGGACAAAATTGTTCTTAACAAAGGCCGTGTACAGACATTATCAGATGTCTTCCCACGTCCTGCTTTGGAAGGTAAACGTGTGCCAGGTGGACTTGAAATTCATCAAAACGGTTTAAGATTTGCATCACCTATTCGTCCAGATCAGAAGATTGACGTTCTTTTCAACAATGTTAAACATTTGTTCTACCAACCCTGTGACAATGAACTGATTGTGCTTATTCATGTGCATCTCAAAGCACCCATTATGGTCGGAAAGAAAAAGACAAAGGATGTGCAATTCTATAGAGAAGCCAGTGATGTTCAATTCGATGAAACTGGTAATCGCAAGAGAAAGTACAGAGGAGGAGATGAAGATGAAATTGAATTGGAACAAGAAGAGAGAAGACAGAGACATATCCTAAACAAAGAGTTCAAGAGCTTTGCAAATAAGATTTCTGATGCTTCTGAAGGACGATTGACAGTCGACACTCCATTCCGTGATTTAGGATTTAACGGTGTTCCTCATCGTAACAACGTTCTATTGCAACCGACAACTGAATGCCTGGTTCACTTGACCGATCCACCATTCTTCGTCACTACGCTATCAGAGATTGAAATTGTACATTTGGAACGTGTTTCTTACGGATTGAAGAACTTTGATATGGTGATCATCAACAGTGATTTCTCACAAGCTCCTGTGCACATCAATTCGATCGATGTGAAGAATTTGGATGCTATTAAAGAGTATTTGGACTCTTGCGATATTTGCGTTTCAGAAGGACCTGTTAATTTGAATTGGCCTCAAATCTTGACGCAAATCAAACAAGATCCATATGGATTCTTTGAAGATGGAGGATGGAGTTTCTTATCAACAGAAAGTGATTCTGAAGATGGAGATGAAGATGCGTCTGCAAGTGGAAGTGATTTCGGAAATGAAGTTGGTGAATCAGATGTTTACGATGATGAAAGTAGCGAAGATGAACAGAGTGACTTTGACGACGAATCGGAAGATGGAAGCGGAAGTGACTTTGATGATGATGAAAGCGAAGGAGAAGATTGGGACGAACTTGAACGTAAAGCAAAGAGAGCTGACGATAAAAAGCGCGATGATGCTAGTAGCGATGAAGATCGCAAAGGACGTAAAAAGGGTGGCGGTAAACGTCGTTGATTTGATTTGTAATTAAACGTTTTCCAATATTATCTTTGTATCAAAAAATGAATGATGTTTGATATTTTGATGAGATCGTAACAGATTCAGAGTGATTGTGATTCAATACAAAGTTTATTTCAGGTCTCTTAAAAGAAAAAATTGGTGGACAATAGGAAATATGATGCTGATTTTGCACATTGAACCCCACATGCAGAATTTTCTTTGCGCGCCCTTTCTTTCGGCACCGTGATTACAAGAAGTGACATTTATCGTGATTAGGGGCTCAGGCGCCGCTCTTTTTTTATAGTCTTTACGGAAGAATAACGAGCCGACAATTTTCCAGCCAAATTGTTTAACGGTTTCCGCTCCTATTAATCTTCTCCATATTGCTTTTTTATTTTTACCTTTTATTCTGACTATCAACCACATCCTTTTAGTCAACAGTTGAAATATCTTACAAAGATGATGATGACAATACCGATCTTTGTCACATTTCTTTTCCTATTCTTGATCAATACAGAATGCCTTGCTGCGCCACCTCAAGGTCAATTACAAATCTTTCTTCCACCTTCTCTTTCAACTTGTATGCCAGTTCAAATTCAATGGAACAATGCAATCGGACCAAAGGTTAACATTTCTGTTTATACAATAAACAATCAAACAAACTCAATTAATCCAGAACCCGAAAGAAGATTTATCAATTTAGATGCAGAAAAAGGTTCTCAACTTTGGCGTATAGATTTACCAAGTAATGAAAATGTTGTTTTACGTTTAATTGATTCGGCAGGTCGTTTAATCGATTCTCCTCCTACGACAATCGTTCGTAGCGTTGCAAGTGAACCACCTTGTAAAATTGAAAGTCAATCTATCGCTCAATCTGCATTTCAACAAATGTCATGTGAGTAAGAAAAAAATAAAAATGTATGTTTAGGTATCCAATATTGACTTGCTCCCCACCCTTTCAAGTCAATGGACCGATTGGCGTTGAACCTCCAAGATTGATAACAACTTTACCTACCAAACAAATGCCAGCAAAGATTATAAATGGAACAGTTGTAGCACAATTTAATACGCCAATGTTTCTCAATTCTTCTTCACCCGTACCAGTCGTTCCGGTAGTAATGCCAAAAATTGGAAAAATAAATGATACTGCACCAGTATTAGTCGTTAATCCAAATGGAAGTT
Source organism: Meira nashicola (assembly GCA_001600355.1). Lineage (NCBI taxonomy): Eukaryota > Fungi > Basidiomycota > Exobasidiomycetes > Exobasidiales > Brachybasidiaceae > Meira > Meira nashicola. The sequence goes on along the minus strand of BCJU01000001.1, from coordinate 5,150,838 downwards.
CGATAGGTATCCTTTTACCTGCAAAACCTGATCATAATGCTGGTTATCAAAATTCGCTCAACTATCGTCTTTATTGGTTAAGTTTGATTTCAGTCATGCTTTTGGTTCTTAACACTTGACAAAACATAATTAATTGTATTACGATTCTAGTCCGATGCGATGTATATATTTGCTAGTATGAATATGAAAAGTGTGTATAGAATGGTTGTGCTGAATTTGCAATGAGGTGAATATACAGTGAGAAAAAGAAAGAAAGATAGAGAAAAAAGAAAAGAATTGTCCATAAAACATCATTTGTAAGCGATCTCAAATCCAATCACCTTCTCGTCCTGCAGGTCTTTGTGACTGATTAGGACTCTTAGCACTTCGCAATGAAATTGATGCAGTCGAGCTATGATCACTTTCACGCATTTCGTTGGTATCTTTTGTATCGCGAGAACCGAATGAAGTGTTGGATTGCACTTTGTGAATTGCAGAATTGTCTTCTCGAGATTGTTCTCTCAATAAAGATGATTGCGGCATTTGCTGATCCGCATCAGACTTTTTACGTGATTTGAAAGGATTCATCCTACTGAAAGCACCTTGACGATGCGATGATGAAGAGGAAGAAGATGCTGCTGCACCTGTGTTATTGCCTGCATCTTCTCTCATCCTGTCAAGGCTTAAATGATCTGCTGAAAGTCTTCTTGCCACAGATCCCCAAGCGGATGTATCAATCTCTTGAATGATAGGAGATGCTTGCCTTTCCAATTCTTGCAAGCTAGGTGAAGGCGATAATTGCGTCATAGAAGTCTCACCGATGGGTAATTCGTTCATGTAAGACTTTGGCGTAGCTGATTTGGGCGAAAGACCATCGACACTCATTTGTTTCATCGAATCAACGTCGTCCATATCATCATCTCCAGATGTTGTTAAAAGGATACTTGGATGTTCACCTGCCAATCCACCTTGACGCAACGTTTTAATCTTACCGGGCGAAGGGGTATCATCGTCAAATTGACTGACAAATTGTCTCCCTGAAGAAGTGGGATCGTTTAAGCTGTCCAAATCTAAACGCAATGCCGGCTTTTGACGTGCTTTTTGCTTACCGTTCATATCAAGAGAAGAGTCTTGAACGTTGATTGATGGTATATCTTGAGTAGTAGGAGAGCCGGGAATATTTTGTAAGCTTGCATATGATCGATCGCTGCTCAATCTTTGTTTTGCTTCTCGAATGGCCAAAAAGCGTCTACGCAACCAAATCTGTCGAAGGATACCACGAATCCTTTCCGTTTCGATTCTGTCCTCAACAAGTTGCATCAGCTCTCTTCTGTCCACGAGTTCGTCTAAGCTCAAAGCCTGTTCGTCATCGATCAATTTGTAATGTGCCAAAAGTAAGAGCATATCCGTGAATGAAAGTCCACCTTTACCACGGTTTTCTTTTTGATCTTTCAATAAGCATGCTTCATGATACAAACGCTCAAATCGCATCTTACGTCTTTTAATTTCTTCATGATCAAATTTGCCCAATTGACGGGTGAGTGCAGTCACATTTAAGCCATCAACGATCAGCTCATTCGGAGAAGGTGGCCATAAAAATGCTTCTCTTTGCTCTTCTTTACTGGCTTTGTGCGTACTGCTCACCAAAGGACTCAAGAGCTTAGCTGCAGCATTGTGTCTTGTAGGGCTGCGTGAACCACGAGAAGATGCATCAAAAGATCTAGGTCGTCCTTCTTTGCTTGTAAGTGCTTTATCTTTGAGCGCTTTGATCGTCGCTTTAGCAGGATAAACTCGCACTTCCAAAGAACCATCTAATCGATTAAAGAAAGGGACGAATTGATCTTTGCGTAACACTCCAGATCGAGTCGTATCGAATTCTGCCCAGGCTTTCTTGAAATTTCGTACTTGTTCTCTCGATAGTGTTGGCTTTCCTCCAAGTTGGAACACATATGAAAAGTTTTCCACAACCGTGGCTGTAAACATATTCAAGAAAATATACATGGAAATCACATTCCAGCCGATGAACAAAAAGTATGCCCAACCTTCACTGCCACAATCTGTGTTGAGATAATTCTCAGATGAAGTGCAATACGGTTCTGTGATTGTGAAATCGTGCATGTATGAATTCCAACCTTCTCCAGTTGACATCATGGCCAAGAATACCAAACTTCCGAGCAATGTTGAAAAATTTTTGTTGTACGTCTCATTGATGTTCCATTTCGTCAATCCAAAGACCTCTACGAACATGATACCCCAAACCAAGAAGAAAGTAATCCAAAGCAAGAATAAGCTGACAATGCTTGGTAAACTAGAGATGGCTGTTTTGAACAATTGATTGAGCGCGTTATTCTTTTGAACCAATTTGAATGCTACGGCCACCAAAAAGAATTTTTGCAATTGAGCGTTTGCCGCATTGTTGGGATTAGGCGATAAAAGGGGAATCGAAGTTGTGAACAAACCAAGAACGACAATCAGATCAAAGAGATTCCACATATCTTGTCTGTATGACCGCCAGCCTAATCCGCTCAATCGTACACCAATGTCAATGGCAAAGACAGAGGCCAGTGAGATATAAATTATATCTCGCACTTGCTCACTTGCCTTTGAATCGTTATACATCTCTGTTGCCAATGTGATCAAGCTGATCAAATAAAGCACTGTCATCGAACGTGACCACCAGCCATGCTTGTGCACAGCACGATCATAACACCATGATCGTACTTTGTCAGTTGGTCGAATCTTGGGTCGCTTTGATGGCCTTTGTCTTGCAATTAACCTTTTGAGATCGATCCATTGCCTTTGCGCAGTAGTCAAATAAGCTGCACCAGAAAAAGTTTGAAAGCTTTCAATAATGACTGCAACGAAAAGTGTCAAAACAAAGACAGCACCAATGAGATTGTAGATGACAAAGAAAAGAGCATTAATTTGTCTTTGATCGGTTTGAAGTTGTTGATTGAATCCTGCTACACTCATTGCAGTTGCCATTACGTTTGTCCATCCTTCTAAACTAACAATCTCAAATAAGATCAATAAACTGCTTCGGAAATCGTCAAAGCTATACACCGATCCTTCTGTTGGATTTTGCCATGAACGCGGAGCAAGGAAGGTCCATTCAGAAGGGCTTGCACCGTATTCACCGATACAACTTGCTTTATTGATAATACCTGCGCTACCATCTGTGCAAGAGTAAAGTAAACCAGAGAATAAATTCTGACCCCAAATTGCAAAAGGAACGATATAGAGGATTGCCAACACAGAAGCGTCAATAAAACGACCTCCAACGGCTATCAAAGCAGAAAAGGTACGTCTCATAAGGTCAGACAAGTTAATTAAGCGAAGAGCTCGAAAAGCTTTAAGCGCACGGGTAAAGCGACTGACACCTCCGATAACAGCCAATTCGGTCGTCACATTGACAAGTAAAGTCAACAAAACAAACAAATCCAAAGCATTCCATGGCGATAAAAGATATGCGTTTGGCGTGAATGCAAACCCGTCTGCGATAACTTTGATGAAAAATTCTGCAATAAAGATCAAACTCAAGGTAACTTCTGTGAGTGAAAACCAACTATCGCGACGAATTCCATGATCTTGATACCACTGACGACGATAAGCAGGCGTAGCCCAACCAGCGATAATAACACTAGCCGCAATGGTTGCAAAGATTGCTAGTTGGTAAATTCGCAACCGGAAAGGTGATGTTCGTCTTCCGAAAAGGCGTTCACCATGAGAACATGGCACGATACTTTGACAAGTACGTCTGAATCTATTCAAATTAGAAAATAACCAAAGAGATTTTTCGTAAGAAGGGTGCGTATTGATCATTCTTGCTTGAGCGATACGTGGATCATTTTTCCATCTGTTTTCGTGCAACGCATTGACTTCTGCTTGATTTGGTCTTTCTTCAGATATCAATCCAAGATCGCTTCTCATCCTTAATAATTGTCGATCTCGAGCAAACAATCGCGCTGTATCTTGAGGATCACTTTGCATATTGTCAGATGCCGAAAAGAAAGTGGAAGGCTCATTTGAAGCAGCAACAGCTGCATGCGTAGCTGCAACTCCAGCCGCGGCAGCGGTTTCATACATGCTCATCTGACGTCGATCATTTAACATTGAAGTGCCTGAAAATGATTGACGAATTTGTCGCGCTCGTATTGTGTCGAGAGGCATTTGTTCTTCCGGTCTGTCCAAACGTGCGATTCTTCTCACAACTTTCAAAACTCCTTGTGCTTTGCTTGGACTTACGATGTTGCGAATACTTCGACGATTTAGAATCTTTTCGTCAATCTTATCCAATGCTCTTTCGGCTTGTAATCGTGTCTCCGGATGATCTTCTGGCAACTTTTCCCCCATTTTGGCAGCATTGTGTTCCCGAAGCCATCTATACGGGCTAAGACGCTGCAAAATTCGAACGATCAAAGCTGTTTTGGGCTTTTCGAGATTGCGAAGATAGACCTCTAATTGTTGCGCTCGTTTTTGACTTTCAGCAATGCCAAAATTTTCTGCAATGACACCAATAAACATTTGCAAGACGATAAAGTTGGCAAATAAGAACCATCCGCACATAAATATACCTGCGATTACGGCTTGTTTGAATTCTCCTTCGCTTGTTAATGCGCTATACAGAGGTGTTGTCCAATTCTCAGAAGAGAAAATTTGATACATGCCCAAGAATGAATTCCACATTTGCTTGAAATTGATTTCGTTCGGTTGACCGTCAGATTCAGCGGGAATATCACCCCTGAAAAGCTGAACGGCCAAAAGGGAAGCCAAGCCTACCATAAGTAAAAGGAAAACGATCATATTGAAGAGACCGGAGAGTGAACCAAAAACGCGAAACAGGAGAGCTTCCATTCGAGGCACAGCAATGATGACACGGTAAAAACGTGCCAATTGAAACACCGTTAGCCAAGGAAATACGTCAGAATTTTTGATGGCAGGTATTTGAATGATGGTAGTGATCAGAGCGAGGAACAAATCGAAACGATTTCGTTTGACAGTAAAGAATGCTCTCCAATCATTATCCAGCAGATAGGACAAGAATCTGACCAAAATTTCAAAATCAAATGCTATGGTCAAATAGAGCTCTGCCAAGCTAAGTCGACGATTTGAAGCTGTTTCGTGGTAACTTGCTTGACTTGCTTGTACACCCAAGTCGGCCACGATCAAAGCCAGCCAGAACCATTTTGTGTAACCCCAAAAGCGTTTGAAAACGTTCGCCACCCTTTTACGACGCTGAGCAGCCGCACTTTCTTCTACTATCGAAGGTGGCTTTGCCGGTTCGATCCTTTCAGCAGCGAAAGCAGATTGTTTTGTTTCTGCGGAAATTGTTGCAAACGTATTTGTGATCACTGCGACGAATAAGTTTGCCATCCAAAAGTTCATAACGATCAATCCAATGATGAAGTACAGACATGATGCGTAATAATCAGCATCCATCATGTTATACATAATCGTTGACCAACCGTTTGAAGAGATAACGATAATTACTTGCAACAAGGCAAAAAAGATATTGTCAAAGCTTTCTGTATTATTTTCCGGATTTTGATCACTTTCCACGCATAATTGACCAACAGGACAAATGAAACCTTTGATACTGATCGGCAATGGACGGCCATCTGAACCAATTGCTCTTGTTTTTGCTCCAGTAACCGAATCACGATGACCGCCGCACATTTGCTGAGTTGTATAATTTTGTCCTCTCGGTGCGTTTGGATCACTTTGCAAATCACCTACCCAAAGGCAACTTCTTCGATAATTCCCTTCAAATGATTGAACGCCAATGATGCTGAACAACAACATCGAGAATAAAGTAAAGAAAGACACGTTGACCAATAGCGGACCGGCAGTCTTTAAACTTCGTAAGATGACTGAAGTACCTCGTGTTACAGTCAAAAGACGAGCGCATCGTAAAACGCTCAAAGCACGAAAAAAGAAGATGTGATGATTATCAGTCATCTCTTGTCCGCCAATTGCCAAGAAAAACATCACCCAAAAAGATATCACAGCGAGCAAATCAACACGATTCCAACTATGACGAAGAAAGGCGTAATCGGCAGCTTGTGCACGCTGTTTGCTAATTGCTTCTGCAAATGGAGCTAATTTACTCTTTTGTAAAAATGTGGATGTCTTTTCCCGCCATTGTCCACTAGACGATGTGGCAGAACTTGGTTGTCTTCGATCAAATTGACTTTTTGTTGCGCTACTGCTCTGGCTTTGATCATGTTGATGAGGTGGAAAAGTGGGTTCGGAGTCTAAAACATCTGATGTAACTGTACGTGGAGCATGAGCTCGATTCGGACTCAAAGGAGCCTTGCCATGTTGATTCAATTGTCCAAGATGATTGTGTGGTCGAACTGCTTCTGTCGCACGAACTTTGATAGTATCTGCCATTGCTGCAAATGTGTCCAATGTGTTCGATCGCATTGCTTTTGCTCGTAAATGCTGTGAGAAAGGCGTTTCAATGGGTGGTGAAGTGACAACATCTTCAGCTTTCCTTTGTTCTTGAGGTGCCTCGTATGCTGCCGGTGGATTGATGATCAATCCAGAAACAACAATACGTGCAACAAGCTCAATAGTGTAAATCACAAAAACAGCCAGTAATGCATAATCAACCCAGTAATCGAAATATCCTGGCAAGCGTGGATGATTAAAAACATCGCGTGAAGATTGAAGGACAAGTAGGATCACGTTGAAAATGATCATCATCAAGATGATAGGCTCAATCCACCATTGTGACATCAATGTAGCCAAAGAGCGTCGAAAAGGATTCTCAGGTCCAAAGATACCCAAACTTTTACCACGTAATTCCGAAGAGGTTTTAGATGGAACAATTTGCACTTCTTCAACAGCATACATCCCGTCTTCATCATCGCTGCTACTCTCATCCACTTCTTGATGGTCCGGCAAGCGAATCACTCCTTCAGTATTTGGCCTTTCTTCGCCGTCAAGATTGACAACTCTACGACTTATACGACGGATCGACTTACCGACTCGTGTCAATCCTTGCTTTGCACGTTCGACGCCATTAGCCTCTCCGCTCCTAGATGATATTCCCATTCGAGCATACAAATCAGCGCTGGACCGATGTGTATCTCGCGTCGCATTCATTTCTGCATCTCCCGCTTCTTCAAGAGATGAAGGAGAGTCAACTCTTCTAGGCATACCCTCTTCTTCATCACCAAAAAATTGATCCAATCGCCTCGGCTCCATATCAGCTCTCTCACCAGAACGTTCATCAGAATATCCTTCAGTCTGCCTGACCTTACCAGAAGGTGCTTTGTAAGCCGTTAAAGCAGCCACTTCAGAAGCTGACTGATGCGGAACTTCGGTACCCATCTGTATGAAAGAGCTATTACGTGATGAAGTGGCGCCTAAGAAGCTAACTGAATCTTGAGGCTTTGGTCCTAGATGCTCTTGATCCAGTGGTAAATTAGTGAAACTTTCCTGTATATCTTCGTTGTCCACTTGAATATAAGGATGAACGCCAACATCACCTTCTGTTGCTGAACTAAAATCTCGACCATGTCTTCCTCCGAAAATTTGTCGTGATGGACCGGCTAAGCCATATCGTAAAGGACTACTTCCTGGTGCTGGTTTCTGTTGTGGAGTAGAGGTAAGCATTGAAGTTTCCAAAGTACCTTTTGAGGTTATTAACTCCCCTTCGTCCTCCAGACCAAATGCATGGTCATAATCAAGGCCAGCTGCCCAGTTGGAAAAAGGCCTTTCTGCATCATCATCATAATCATTACCATCATTTTGCGAGGGGTGATTTGATGAGCTGATTGTGTTAGGCTGGGTTGTTCTTACCCTTGGAGGCGATTCTCTTACCGAGAGAGATGCCGGATATCTGCTCGTATGTCTTGCTGAAGAATCATGTGAATCTGTTCCCCATTGTGCTGGATCAAAATAATAAGAGGCTATGCTGAATTGGGAAGCATGCGGACCGGCTGCCGAGACTGACTGATCGACGCTATCATTAAGAGAAGGTAAGAGTAACGAAGGCACTGCTTGTGACGTAGACCTTGTGGTTCTATTATCCAAGACTTCTTGAGGATTCTCAGGAGCTGGCGATTGCGAACGCGATCTTGTTATGGAAGATCTTCGTGACATTGTCGTAAAGTGTCTGTGAGGGTGGATTTGTGAATATCGTTTTCATCTGTATCAAATCATTCCGCCCCCAAGAACGATTGAAAATGATTCTTAGGTTTTCGTGAAGATTTAATGATACAGTTTTACACTGTACTCACTTAATCATGTAAAGATTTTGTTTCATTAACAAGGTGAAGGATGACAATGAAAGTCCTCATTTCAAATCAAGTTTAAAATTGATTCCGATAGATCAACTTTTTTTCGGGCACTTTAGCCTTCTAACTCTGGAATGCAAGATCAAATTATGGACTTCTTACTCTCGCTTTTTAAGAAATTGTGCATAAGATTTAAACGCGTCTTCGGAGTAGGGTGGTACCAATAATAGACTAGACTAGACTATAAACCAGGGAGTTCGAACATTACGCCGAAATCCCCCTTGTATAATTTTGTGATTGAGCCAACCGCGTTTGCTCATTTTCACTACTACTACCGGGCAGCGTGTACAAGTCCGTGCATTCAAGTGGAAATTGATGGCTATTTTGGAAGTTGCGTTCGGATGACCACAACTGGTTAGGAGGCTGTTTTGAGATTTCGATCATTTTAGGGATAGCAAGAAGATCTGATATGTCGGCTAACATAAAGAAGCAAAATGGAACAAAATCTAAAGTTAAAAATGATCAAATTTCGGATACTTTGACACCAGCTTGGAGACAATTACCATTTTATGATGTGAGCCCTGTACGAGATTCTTCAGATTTTGCACGATCGCCCGCTGTTTTTAGGACGCCGAGTACGATTGCCTCGATCGCACAATCTTCAATCGTTCCAGCTTTTACTCGATCGAATGTAAGAGTAAATGCTGTTGTAGATCAAGGAAATGCACGAGTACCATCAAAGAAAGAATCAAAACGTCAAAATGAAGTAGGTAGTATACTAATAGGAACACAATCAGGAACAGTAATAGCGTGCGATCCAGAGAATTACAATATTCTGGGATCTTGGACGGCTTTTCGAGGTACGAGCAAGAATGACAAAGAAGCTTTACTCTCTGGTCGTGTGACACATATCCTTTGTGATGATAAAGGAAGAGCGATTACATTGGGAGAAGATGAAAGTGTTCGATTTCCGATATTACGGATATGGGATCTTAACATTTCTCTTAGATCAACAGATGGAACGCAATCACCTCGTCTCTTAGCCGAAGCAAAAGTACAACATGGCAGCAAACCATTTCCAGTTGCGGCAATCGCTCATACACCTTCCTCCTCATTCATTGCAATTGGTCTTGCAGATGGAACAGTGTTATTGTTGAGAAATGTATCGGAAATACTTGAAAATGCTCCAAAGATAAAGTCACAAAGTGAAGGAATCAATACACCTGCTGTTATTCTACCAAAATTCAAAGTAGTTCATCAGACATCTATATCCAAATCGGGCGAAGCAATAGGAATGGATTCTGTTACCGGTCTTGGGTTTTCAGAACATCATCCTGCTGCAGCAGTACATCTAGATCAGTCAAGCAATGTGCAAGCTGTTGGACCTACGCCTCGTATCAGTAAACAAAGGAAAAGGCTAGATACAAACAACTTTGTCGCTGCAGAGCCAGATTCCAGCGAAGCAATCGCAAACCGTCAATCAGGTACAACAGTACATCTTTTCATTGCCACTCTTTCAAAAATATTACGCTACACCGTTCTTGGTAAAGGTGCTGGATCGCCAGCTTCTTCTGTGGATGATGTTGGTTGTGGTCTTGAATGTGCAGTCATGGTTCCTGGAAATGTAGGCGAATGGAATGGGACAGGCGTGGAAAAGGAAAGATTGGCAGGTAAGATGGTGGTAGCGCGGGATGAAGCTATATATGTGATAGGAGCTGAAGGTAGAGAGATGTCATTAGCGTTTGAAGGAAAGAAATCATCTATTCGACTTTCAAGTACTCAATTAATCATCATTTCGCCGCCTATGCCCGCAACTGCTGCTTCAGCATCGCCGACAGTACGACATTATGTAGCTGAAAGAGATAAATCTTCCAGCAATTTCTCGAAATCCAATGATGTATCAAAAGTGACAATTTTTGATCTAGACAGCAAGCTAGTCGCACATTCAAGCACATTGGAAGGAGGTATTCGGGACGCATGGTCTGGCCCTGAAGGCGAAATTTGTGTTTTAGGTGATGATTGTTCGGTCACTAGACTTGATGAGAAATCCTTACGTCAGAAATTGGACATCCTTTTACGCAAATCACTTTATTTGCTCGCTATCAGTGTAGCTCAATCGCATGCTGCCAGAAATCGAAAGAAGAACGGTACTCTCGCTTTGACCGAACAAAGCAATGTTGGACCTCTGCTGGGCGATATTCATAGAAAGTATGGAGATTACCTATACGAAAAGGGTGATTTCGAAGGCGCAATCGGTCAATTTGTCAAATCGATCGGAGTTACACAACCAAGTTACGTTATTCGTAAATTCTTGGATGCTCAACGAATTACAAATCTTACCACGTACTTGCAAGAGTTGCATGCTAGAGGATTTGCTAATGCTGATCATACTACCCTATTACTAAATTGTTTCGCAAAGTTGAAAGATGTCAATTCACTTGACAAATTTATCAAGAGACCTATTGAAAAAGATGGAGAGAAACGAAATAGGTCTGGCGAAGATTTAGAAGAAAGTGATGACGAAGGAGGCGATGAAGAAGGCGGTGTGGAACGATTGCCGTTCGATCTTGATACTGCAATTCGAGTTTGCAGACAAGCAGGGTATTTTCAACATGCAGCATATCTTGCACAAAGATATCATCAACCGGATGAGTACATCCGTATCCAAATTGAAGATGTAGGAAATTATCTTGACGCAATGCGATATGTACGCAGTCTTCCGCTGCCTGACGCTCAACGTAATTTATACAGATATGGTCGAAGGATGTTAGATCATGACGCAGAAGCCACAACCGATCTTCTCATCGAATTATGCTCTGGCGCTTTCCATCCTGTTCCTATTGCCGAAGGAAGCGGAATTGATGCAAGCAAAGCCGAAAATAAGAATTATTTGACGTATCTCAAAGTTGGAAGATTGGGCAACGCTGGTGGAGGAAAGCCGGTGAAGGATACTGTCACGAAAGAAGATAAAGAGGAAGAAGAAAAAGTACAGGAAAATGCAATAAGTTCCCTACCACCTCCTTCTCCTCGTCCGTTCTTTGCACACTTTTTGAATCATCGAGCACAATTTATACGATTTTTGGAAACTGTCGCTCTGGCAAGATGGGATGAAGCGATTGATTTGAATGCCATCAACAAATCAAACGGGGTTTCTGATCCAATTGAAATTGATGTAGAAGATGAACTGGAAGAGGATGAAAAGAGAGATCAAAAGACGATATGGAACACATTGTTGGAATTGTATCTCTCATCGTATAAGCAGCAGAACGGCAAAAACGAAGAAGGTTCCGTTCAAACACAAAGGAAGAGAGCATTAGCACTTTTGCACCAATATGACTCTATACCTTATGATATTGGCCATGCAATTGTTCTGTGTACACAACATGACTTTGATGAAGGTTTGGTATACCTGTACGAAAGATTAGGTATGTACGAGGACATATTACGACTTCACATGGAAAGAGATGATGATGGATCGGAGGTTGGCACCGGTGACAAGATCTTGGAAACACTAAAACGATATGGAAGTATTGAACCAACCTTATATCCACTCGTTCTACGACATTTGGTGTCTGATGAAAAGCGATTGGAACGTCATAAATTTGACGTTGAAAAGATTTTGACACATGTATTTGAAGAAGGTCTTTTATCACCGCTAGAAATGGTTCAATTGCTCAGTAAGAAAGGTGTTGCAAGCGTTGGTCTTTTACGTGATCATTTAATGCGTGCTTTGGATGCACAAAGGAATGATATAAATACAAATGCAAAACTTACACAAACATATCGTGAAGAAACACGTGAAAAACAAGAAGATATTGATGCTTTACAAAATCTCGATCAACCAAGAATATTTCAACAAAGCAAATGTAGTTCTTGCGGTGGTAATTTGGATTTGCCAAGCGTGCACTTTATGTGTAAACATTCTTTCCATAGTCGTTGTTTGGGTGAAGGTGAAAATGAATGTCCACTTTGTGCTCAAAGTCATGGAGTCATTTTGGAAATTCGAAAGAATAATATTCAATTTGGACAAAGACATGATCTATTCATCAATGAAGTTGAAGAAGCCGAAGATGGATTCGATGTCGTTGCAAGTATGTTCTCAAAAGGTCTTTTCGGCGCTCAACAATTAGGACAATCACAGCAATGAGAAGCTGTACGAACTTGTTGTTCTTCATACACCATATATACCAATCATTTTGGAATGCATTTGATCATCATAGAATTTTAATTTTATTTTCCTGATACGTGCTAAAGTACATTTTATCTCACTTATAATACATAATTACCGAGCAGATCTTTTTGCTTCTTTTACAGATCTTTTTCTTTGTAATTCTTCTCTCAATAATGCTAAATCGGCATCATCTTGATCACCACTCGAGCCTGCTGCACCATTTGCCGCCATTCTTCTGGCTTGATCATACTTTTCTGCCAATTGAGCTTCCGATAATCCTTCTAATTCCGAAGCATCAATCGATAATTCAATAGCCCCTGAATCCGCCTTTCGTTTGGTTCCTCTCGAGTCTTCCTCGCCCAAAACTGGACCTGAAGCGATTCCATTGCCTTTGCGAATACTTGCAAGATCATAACCATGATCTGCAGTAAGGAATCCATTTGCTCCTGAAACATCCGTCTCAGGTAAAACGTGGTATAGCTGTTTCGGACCGATACTATCTTCTTCATCCGCTTGTTGACCGCGCCGACCTCCTTTACGTATCTCCAAGAAGCCTGGCGTTTGCAAACCACCAGGAACTGTGCTTGCAACACTCTGTAGGCCACTAGGCGTCTGTAGACCTTCAGCGGGCGTTTCAAGCCCTCTTCTATCGTACGTAGAATGTTCATCTTCTTCTTCAGCTTCCTCGCCGTCCTCCCCATCTTCACTTTCATCCTCCTCCTCCTCTTCTTCTTCTTCTTCCTCCTCTTCGGGATCAAGATCGCCGAAATGTTCCTTTTCTGGTTCTTCGCTGAAAATTGCAGCTTGACGCGATGATACATCTTCTGAATGACCGAGAACGTCACTAAATAGAGGATTGCCATATTCGTCCATCGGAGGACGACCCCAGCCACCCGGATGGAAACCCCATTGAGCCCCTTCAGGAATAGGTGCATTGAGACCGGGAATGCGTAATTGCGGATAGCTTGGCGGAGGGCCAAATCTTTGCATAGCGATAAGCCAAGGTGGTGGTGCTAAAGGTGGTATGCTTAAAGCATCTTTGAGAGCATCGCTTAATTCTCCCGGTTTGCGTTCTTTGAATTTTGTCTCAAACTCTTTTCCTTCATAATACACCTCTCCGAATCTGGTCAAACTTTCAGGCTTTGTTTGAAATCGAAAGAATGCATCATGTAACTTTTGATAATCGATCATCACTTTTCCCATCTTTGGTTGTACCCTCTCTCTCGTCTTTGCTTTCAAGGATTGTTCTGACTCCTTTTCTTTCAATGCATCTTTAATTTCCGCAATACCTGTAGCTGCGATGTAAGATGGAAGTTGGAAAGGCGGCTTTTCTATTCCTTTCTTGTTTTGCAAATATTCCCTTTTCAAATTCCAATGCGGCGGAACGGGAATTGTATTTCGAGTACTCTTGATTTGTACAAGGAATGCAGGATCTGTCGCTGTCACATCTTCCGCATCTACAAGTTCTGGTCGCTTGACGATCTGTTTCAGCTCAGCAACAGTTAATCTTTGTAGCTTTCTCTGTCTGCGCTTCGAAAGCTTTTCTTGTTCCAGTGCTTCTTCCTCATCTGATTCAGAGAGTTGCTCATCGTCTGAATAGATCACTTGACCTTTTTCGTCGGATGGATCGTAAACGCCTTTGCTGGAGGATGGATCACTTTGAAATCGTTTGAAAACGTCGGAAAAAGCAGCCAAAGCAGCCTCTTCTTCTGCTGTTGAAATGCTAAAGTCAATCGTAGAAGGTGCAACTGTCGGTAAAGGTTGTGAAACTTCTCTGTCGGCAATTATTGACGAAGTTATTTGACTTCCATTTGTAGTTTTTCGTTCTTTCTTCTTTTGTCGTCTTTTTGCATTTTTACTCAGTGAAGCAGACTGCGATTTTCCATTCACAGCTATTGCTTTCACTTCTGTCATTATTCGTAATCCGGAATGAAGATGATCATCGAACACTGCAAGTCGGTATCTGGTTGTTGGAAGAAGAGTTCCAATCTTCAGCAACACGTGGATTTCCAAGCCAAAAGTTATTCTTTAAAAATTTCCACCGCACAGCCCTATTCTATGCATCAATTTAGCGTGTGCATACTAGACTACACATGTGTGTGTGTTGTTCCGAAATGGCTGATCGGACCGCTCCACAGGAAATCTTGTTCCATACTATCATCGTCAATTCATTGAAATAATTCAATATGCCAACCTCATTTGCATCTTTACCTGCACATGAAAGACAAGCTTTCTTCTCTCTGCTAGATGAATACTTTCAATCAAGACCACATCTGTTACCAGGAGGTGGAGGAGGATCTACAGAAGAACAAAAAGTGGATTATGGATCACAAGAGCAATACGATCCTAGTCCTGCCGTCACAGCTGCAGCGCCAGCACCTATCGCACGATCACAGCCTCCAACACCAGCAGCACGTAAACCAGTAACTAGCTCTATGCATAACGTGCCTACACCTCCAGCTGGTTTAAGTTCAGGTAAATCTGTTGGACGGATAAATATGGCAAACAAAGGCTCAGCTTTTGGATCAATGATAATGGGTAAACCACGTCCTGAGGCACCAGCAACGGTAGGAGAAGCAATAAGTGGAATCGTTCCAAAATCAACGCCTGCAACCACAAGTAGAACAGCACCTCCTCCTGCTCCTGCTCCACGCGAGAAAGCAGAACCACAACTACCCTCTTTAGGTCAAGCAGAGGTATTGTATGATTATAATGGAACGGAATCCGAAGATTTATCTGTCAAAAGATTTGACATTATTGACTTGATAGAAAAAATAAGTGATGATTGGTGGAAAGGGCGTTCGAACGATGGAAGGGAAGGAATAGTGCCGAGCACTTATGTCAAACAAATATAATTCAATAATTATCGTTCACCAGAAAGATTGCTGATTGTAAAAAAAAGTTGGATTGATATTATCACGGAAGCTAAAAAAATACAAATAATACAGTTGTCATGTGTAGCTGAAGTAACGTGAATATGGCAGAGGTCGAGCACACGTTAAAAGTCACGGAATTGGGACTGAATGTAGTCCTCGGAAGATGATCTTTTTGTTGATTGCATATTTGTTGCAGAAGTGTGTTTTTGCAAAGCTGGCATTTTTGCAATATCGAAAGCATCATATTTTTGGAAATTTGCACTATCTCCAGCATGAGTTTGCACGGGTACGATGGGAGCCGGAATTCTTTTGGCCAGTAAAGCTTGCCAATCAACTCCCTCAAACCAAGGATGTCGAATCACATCATTTGCTCCTCCGCTTAAATTACCCAATCGTTTGGTTACATCGCGATTCAATAAAGATTGAATAAGATCTCTTGAACAAGCATCAACGTGTTTAGGAAAAACAATGTTTGCCTGTAGAATCTTTTCGTATGTTCCAAATGGAGTTTTATCGTAGAAAGGTGGGAAACCACACAGCATCTCATACATTAATATTCCTAAAGCCCAATAATCTGATGCGAAAGATTGACCTTGACTTTGAATCACTTCAGGACTGAGATATTCTGGCGTACCGCATAACGTCCACGTCCTTTCTGAGTTTCGTAAACTTTTTGCGAAACCGAAATCGGCAATCTTGATGTATCCTTGACGATCCAAAAGCAAATTTTCAGGTTTCAAATCACGATATAAGATCTTTTCCGAATGAAGATGTGCAAGGGCCAAGATCAAACAAGAGATGTAGAATCTTGTAACATCGACTGTGAATCGACGAGCTTTACGTAAATGTGAAAACACTTCCCCGCCCACAACGTACTCCATCAACATATAACAATTCTTTTCATCTTGATATGTGCAGTAAAGATCGACAATAAAAGGATGATGAACTTTGCTCAAAATATCACGTTCATTGTTGGTATGTGTGATTTGTTTTAATCGAATGATATCCATCTTGTTCAATACCTTTAAAGCAAAGTAGTTCTTTGGATCTGTTCTCGATCCAGATCGTAAACGTACAAGCAGTACTCGACCAAAAGTACCTGTTCCCAAGGTTTCCAGTGGTTCATACTGACTCAAATCGTGCAAAGGCTGTACTTGAAAGACGCTTGAGTATTGCCTTCTTTCGGATTGCATGCTAGGTGCCTGAGTAGCATTTTTGTCTATACCTGCGGAGCCTTTTCCTGCAAACATTTCATCTTCAGCTGCTATACTATCACTGGAATAGGAAGTATGTGTAGATGCCTGTCGTGAAGGTTGACTGCAGTTGCTACTTTGTCTTTCGTCATTTCTGTAGAACCTATCGGATTCATGGCTAGTTGGATTGTTTGATTCAGAACTCTGTGGTGTACTTTCATTCATCGGTGGTGCATTGGCAGGATGATAAGATTGAGAAGTATTCATCCACATACTTGTACTTGGTGCCGTATTGATGTATCTAGTCTCATGCAGAGTGTCTTGATCGATCAAAGGTAGTCGTGCAATTTGATAGCCAGCAGATTGATAAGCAGCCGGCGTGGAGAGCAACTGTGTTCCTTCAGCATTCGAAGTCAATGTTTGTCCTTTTGCATTTTTCATCCAATCAGAATGGCCATCGAATGTAGATCGGATCCAAGGTGCGCTATTATAGGATGCCATTACAGAAGGCGTTGTTGGACCGGATTCGCAAACTGTGATTTGAGAAGGAGAAGAGACTTCAGAATACATCGAATGCGCTTCCATAGGTTGTTGGAAGGATGTTTTGACCATGTATGCATGTGATTGTACAGGTGGTAACGTGGATCGGATAAAATCTGATCCGATATAGTTTGTTGAATGTTCCACAGAAATATGCATAGATGAATGATGTGTTGCTTTACTTGGCCTTGATGTGGTGTAATACGAATTATTTGTCGTACTTTCAAGTGCATTCCGTTGACTGGAGGTGTTTAGATGTCCATCTTGCAATTTCGCGTATTCGCTCAAACATTCTGATCCTATCACAGACGGAATTTGGCATTGACCACCATTGGCAAAAGGTAAATATGACGGTTCTTCGATCTGATAGCCTGCCCAAGGCTGTGTCGGATTTACAAATGACGAAGAAGGTTGTTCGCCGCCGGTGCTTGTTGTTTGTGTGGGTATTCTTACCGCTGAAGCAGATAACGGAGAGGTGTTATTTTTCGATTGATTTGATGAAGAAATTGAACGACCGGAAATACTACTACCGCTACCCGAACCTTTTCTTCCGAATCGACCGAATGACCATCTTGACGTTTTATTCTCAGACGAAGATGATGCATTGTTTGAATGCAAAGCACTATCGCCTGAGCGCGGTCTTTTTGATTTGATAGGCATCGAGACTAATCAAAGTGATAACGATATGAGCCCTTTTATTTTGCTTTCTTGCTTGCTCTTTTGACCGGCCTTTCGATTTCGGTTCGGCCTTTGAGACGGATGAATGCGCCAAAGTATTCTTACTCCGCTTTTCGGATGTCAATGAATTGAGCGGAAGATGAAAGAACGGAGAAAATGGCGATCAAATCAAAATTGACGTGAGAGTTGATGTTGAAGAAGTTGAAGCATTACAGTGTAGAGTAGATAAAGGAAAAAGAGGTAAAGATTGAAGTGAAGAAGTAGTAATAATTTGCAAGGGGTTAAGAAAAAGGAAAATCCAATCGAGTATATATATATGGTTTTCTTTCTTCGGGGTAATTTACCGGCCTTTTATTTGTCACTCTCTGTCCCGTACAGATTATTTATGCAGCTTGTCTCAATTTAGCATGTGTCCTTCCGTACTTACAATAAACAAAGAAAACAAGGAAAAAAAGGCTCTGCCACAAAGAAAGACGTCTGTGTACCTTACTTATTTTTTGTGCCCATGTTTGCATTTTCAGGAACACGCAATCAGTGCCTGAAATACAGTTTTTTCTTGCTGGATTTTTGCTCCTACTCTTGGCAAATATAAATTTTTTTCGTTCAAAACGGGCAACGCGTGAGTTGTGACAGCTCAACTTTTGTTTTTGCGTTCAATGTTTTCCACACGAGACTACACATTACGGGTGTTTTTTAAAGTTCTGTTGCTTGTGCATATGTATGTATGTACATACATCCGCGCAGTGTACGCACATAATATGCAAAGGTAAATAAATTTGTTTGCCGGCCTTGTGCACTGCCTCCCCGAAAAAGACCAAAGAAGTGCAGTAAAGGTGTCTCCTTTTTTTCCAAAGCTTTCCGAAATAATATTGTACGCAATTTTTACTCAAGTCAATCCGTTGTGTGCATATTATACGCAAGCTTGATTAATATCTATCTTTTTCGATCAAGCAATAATCAAAGGTTGATATCATGCCGTTCTTAGAAATTGATCATCTATCCTGCTTGACTTTAGAAAGCTTATCATTAAGAACACTGCCCCCTTTTTTCTTTCCAAGTGCATCGTTTCGGTTATTCATATGCAAGCTCCCTGTGTATCATGTTAGCCTGTGGAAAAATCAATCTATTGTGCCTTGTTTTATTGATTAAAGACAACTTTAATTGTTAGCGCCGCGTCCTCTACGTGTGGGGACCAGAAAAGGGGGACATTTTTTTGGTTCACGTGTAATGCATCATTCTCCTTATTGTTCATCTCATAAACAATATAAATAGTCAGAGATGTTAGGTGGTTCTCCCTTTAGAGTCATTTGCTTATTTGTCTAATACGATTGTACCAGAAAATCAAAGTTGTTATCACAATGATAGCTTCTGATTTCATTCAAGCGTTAACAAAAGCACTTTCAGAATTATGAATGAAGAAGGTGTTTTATGGTCACAACATTAATGCATGCTTATCAGATTACAGTCCATTTGACATTGCTTACGTATTTCTCAGATCAATTGTGCACGTTCCGTAATCATTATCGGGTTTTAAAATCGATCTACATATGTGTACCCTTTTCGATTAAAATGTCCGCACAAGTTTGATTACCAAACTTGCGTACACAACATTCAATTTTTGGGTCGATGTTCTCGGAACCGCGTGGAAGAGCGTAAATGATGAAGTATGAAAATGTAGGACGTACGTAAGTATGCTAGCTAGTGTTGCGGGCGTGTCCAGTGATTGGAGCCGATGTACCTTAACGGGCAAAAAGGAAAGTCGGTATTCTAGAACATCTTTCTTTTTTTTCTAAAACAACATTTCCTAGCCTACGGTCCACTTGCATAAATCCGCGCTGCAAGCTAGAATTACGCTAGCGCTGCGCAGCGCATGTTGTTATATGGAAATGTTTACCGTTCGGATTTCGATGTACGTTGCATAAACGTGTGGAGAAAAACATAACAAGAAACATTTGAAGTAGGATATAAAAAGAAGGCTCAAAGATGATTATTGATTTGCATTTTACCCAATAACAATTCCCCAATCATCTTCTTTACACAATCACCTAACCCACATTTAAACATCATGCGTTTCACATTTTTTCCACTCGTTGCCGTTGCTACTGTATTTGGTGTAGCTCTTGCTGGTCCGATCAGTGAACGTTCAAGCGGCCTTTCATGTTCTAAACAAATTTATCGTACTGAAAATGATTTAGGATATGGTGATGATACTACTGCAAATACAAGACAAGCTCTCGGAAAACATACTTCTCAAGGCGGTCAAGTTCAATTAACACGTTTAACTGATGGTGCTGAAAAGTTAAATGTTAACATTCGATTCTGTAATTCAACCTATCTTGGTATTTCAGGTGTAACAGAAGGAGCTTCATTTAGACAAGGAGAAGGTTATGTTTCTTATGGAAAGATTTTCTTAGCAGATGATGAAAGTAAGTGCTTACAACGTCATGGTACTTTGCCTTCTTCAAACCCAAATGCAAGAACTCATATTACAGTTGAAGATTGTTCAACCGTTGATGATTCTACTCAAGCAAGACAATTCTGGTATTTCCAAACAAAATTCGGTCAAGCTCAACCAATTACAAGAACAAACGGAAAGATTAATACTATCAACCTTGCTCTATCAGACACTAAACCTCAAGCTGTACTCGCTGCTAAGGATGGACAATCTTATCAAGGTCTCCTTTTCTAGATTTTTTCCATTTTGTAATTCGATACTTTATGCAATTTGACGTATACGTTCTCCATTAAACTTAAAAAAACGAAAAGAGTGATTCAATTCAGTTTGTGTTTATATTCACTGTTATATAGAATACTATTCCATAATTGAAAGACTATCATGACAATAACCTTCTGTCCTACTAATACGCTGAATTATTAAATCGCATAGTATACATCTAAATCATGTTATGTCATCAAAAGACTTAAGCTCAAGTGTATACTATGTGTTCTCTACATACGCTTCTTTTCGGGTTATGATCTTGCCCCTTAGCTCTCGGACTCGCGTGGTAGTGCATATATTTGATCGTCATAGCTTTTTGTGCCTGGACTAGCTTAAGTCAATTTTGGAAGACAAGGTTAGGTGCTGCACACGCATACATCCGCTATACACTACTTCGTCTTTCGGACACTAGCGCTTTCTCTTCGTGTGCAGGATGCATTCAGTCTTCGCAACTCCGCGTACACGAAACATTGTGCGAATATATCCATACAACCATACATACTTGTATCAGGAAGAGGGGCTTTTTCGTATCGAGAAAGGTATAAAAGCATGTTCTAAAGATTCTTTATAAAATACTCAACAACAATAACCCCAACCCAACCCAAACTCATTAATCAAGATGATGCGCTTCACAGTTTTCCCTCTTGTCGCTATTGCCACTGTTTTTGGCATTGCAATCGCTGGACCAATCAAAATAGAAGAACGTTCAAGTGGTCTAGCATGTGGAGGAGTGATTTCAACCGATAGTAATTTAAAATTTGGTGATGAATTTGGTGGAAATACACAATTCGGTCTTGGTAAAAAATATTCCGAAGGTGGCCAATTACAAGTAACACGTAACACAGATGGCGCAGAACCATTATCGGTTAATATTCATTATTGCAATTCAACTCATCTTGGCATTTTTGGTAATACGGATCACGCTGAATTCAGACAAGGAGAAGGTTATGTTTCTTATGGAAAGTTATTCTTAGCAGATGATGAGAGCAAATGCTTACAACGTCATGGTACTTTATCTTCTTCAAACCCAAACGCAAAAACTCATATTTCCATTGAAGATTGTTCTACCGTAGATGATGCAACACAAGCAAGACAATTCTGGTATTTCCAAACAAAGTTCGGCCAAGCTAGTCCTATCACTAAAACAAATGGAAAGATTAACACCGTTCCTCTAGTCTTGTCAAATTCTAGTCCACAAGCCGTTCTTGCTACATTTGACAATCCCGACCCCAATCACTCCAACACAATCCTCTTCTAGAGTTGTATATTTATCAGTTTTCATCATCGTGATACCAATGCATTTTTTCTCTATAAGAACTCTTTTAGCTTTCGGATTTGCGTGGTATACGCATAAATTGAATAGGTCTGTGCCTGAATTTGCAATAAATACCCTTTCCTACGGTCCACTTGCATTTTCACTTGCCGGACCTGGAGTAAGCCGCGATCTTAAGTTTATTTTCTGCTGCCGACTTGTTGATTGTTTTAGCGCCGGCACCTTTATTTTCTCCAGCTTTTTCCTCATGGACCTTCATTCGGTCCTTGCTATATCGCATGCCGTGAACAAAGATCAAGAGAAAAGTTAAATTTGTGAAATCTATAAAAGGACGATTAAAAGCTGTTTAACTCGATGTGCAAAGTATCAACAAACATAAACTCTAATAAACAATCCCACTTTTTCAATTCTTCCATTGAACAAAAAAAATGATTAACTTCTTTGTTTACACTTTTGTTGTTATTGCAACACTTTTTGGCACAACTCTTGCCAATCCTATTAATATGGAACAACGTTCAAGCATTGGTCTTTCTTGCGGCTCAGTGATTCAAAATACGAATAAGTTAGGTTATGGAAGCTCAGTCGGAGGAACACCACAATTCACTCTCGGACAAAAATATTCAAATGGTGGGCAATTACAAGTTACACAATTAACAGATGGTGCAAAAACATTAAACGTTAATATTCGTTATTGCAATTCAACTCATTTGGGTATTTCGGGTGATACAACTAGTACAGTAGAATATAATCCAAAGTACGGTTACGTTTCTTTTGGTAAAATATTTTTAGCAGATGATGAAAGCAAATGTTTACAAAGACATTCAACTTTACCTTCTTCAAATCCAAATCAAAAAACTCATATTACCATTGAGGATTGTTCAAACGTTGATGATTCAACTCAAGCAAGACAATTTTGGTACTTTCAATTGAAATATAATACAGCAAATCCAATCGTAGAATCAAACGGAAATATCGATCAACTCCCTCTCCTTTTGTCAAATACAAGTCCGGCTGCCCTTCTTACTTCTAGAAACAATCCAGATCCAAATGGGGGAGATAACAGTATCGCTCTTTGAATTCTTCATCCATTCACTCTAAATCTGTTGCATGTATGATCATTGCAATTTATATAATTCTATGTGTCTATGATTTGTTTTCAGCAAAAAGAGCATTGACTGTATTCTTTCTGCAATCCCGTAAGAAGCTAACGAGATCTGTACCACCCGTCCCTTTAGCTCCACTAGTTTGAGCACTTTCTTCTCCCTCTTCTTCGCTAGTCATACTTTGAACATTATTTGTCTTCGTCAACGTTAATGCTTCACTTAATTTTGCAAATTCGGCTGGAGGTGATTTGCGCATTTGTGAAACAATGTATAAAGTTGCAATACGCATGTGTTCATCACGTAAATGTTTAAGTGAATTTAATGCTTCATTATATGCTTCACGTAAACGTTCTACTGCATGTCGATATGCAAAACCTTCTCTTGAATCATCCTCTTCATCTTCTTTATTGATGACGAGTAAAGAACGTAATGGATGCGTTTCCTTTTGATGCGGTTCATCTTCCTCTTCAACATCCATATCCTCATCTGAATTTGCAGATATTGAGCTTGTGTCAATCTCCATCTCTTCCATATTTTGATCTTCATCATCAGTAAAAGAGATATTTTTTAAATGATTCAAAAAATTACGATGATGACCTGGCATATACGTTTGCATACGTTCCATAAATGTTCCATTTTCTGAAGGGGCAGAAGTCCTTCCCGAATGATCAACACCCAAAAATACATCGATCACATGGATTAATGAACTTTGACCTGCACTCGGTCCCATGAACAACATTCGCTTTCCTCCATACTCTTCAACACCTTCATAAATCCATCCTTTTTCTCCAGTATCTTTATCGATAAATGAATCTGCTCCATTAAACCAAGGTCGAATTCCCCAATAAAATGTCGTCGGATCGCATTCTGTTCGAACATCGTGTAATAATTGTTGAAGATCTTTAAGTACTTTTGCCAATTTACGAATATAAGAACGCATCCTTCGTAATGCCAAAGTATCACCAATAAAAGCTTCATCTAACGATCTTCTCATCAACGTTAATGCTTCTACTCCTCTTTTCTCGATCAAGACTGAAGTCATATAAAAGTGTTCCTCCGATCTTGTACCGCTGAAAGTTGTCGTCATGCGTAAGTTATCATCTGTGAAACCTTTTTCAGTATCTTTTAATGCCCAATTCCACATAACCGTAGTTGCATATGTCAATACAGGAGGAATGTCGATTAAATGAGAAAGAGCAACCCAAGGAATGGCAAGTGATGCTGGAACGATTCCATGATAAAGTCCTTTTGCTTCATCAATTTGATCTTGTTCGTCTTGTGATTGAGCAATGAGCGTGTTTGGAATATCAGCTTGTACTTCAGGTTGACTATGCATATAAAAGTGAGCCAAGAATGCTAACACCAAATGGGCTCTTCTTGCAAATCGAATATCACTCGTCAATTGTGGTGAAGGATGTAAGATTAACATTTGTCGAATATCTCGTCTCCATTGACGTGCTTGTTTACGTGCTTCTTTTGTGGTTGCGATTCCACCACCACCAATTCGTAAAGGTAAACTTCTTGCACGATCCAAAGCAGTCTCCCATAATTCTTCCTCGATTCCTTGTAATCGATAAATAGGTTCTTGTGGAGGTAAAAATCCACTTCGAACGTCTACATCATAATCTGCAGCTGCTAAGGTAGATGTATCGGGCATATGAGGTCTTTGACCACCAAAGAAAGAAGGTACTCCATCAGCCGAGGTACCTTGATCCGTGAATGGTGTTGTACTGGATAGTAGATCTCTTTCTTCCGCCAAAGATGGATATGAGAATGTCGATTTGAGATCATCAGATGTGGTCGTTTGACGTTCATGAGATCTACTTGTGCTTGTTTGAGGAGCTTCTAGTACAGTAACGAATGAAGCATCACTTCTTTCGCCATCAGATATCTTTCTGGATTTTGAAGCGGAAATGGAAGCCACTTCTGAAACGGTACCAGACAGAGCCAAATGTGAAATCGAAGAAGTCGAGCCTAGATTTCTATTTTGATTCAAAGAAGCAGGTGTAGCGGATGATCCTGCTGGTCGGGCTAAAAAGTGAGTTGGTGGTACTTCATAATATGCATCATTATTTATTCCATAGTTAGCATCGTACGCAGCCATTAAACGTGACATCATGGTCGTTGATGATCCTTCATCGTTGGACCTATCAACTGATTTGCCTTTGTCATATGATGGCGATGTCATTTTGAAAGATGTTCTTCATCTAGACACAAGGTGATGATGGTAAACGTATAAAGAGTGATGTGGAACATTCGTCTTTTACACGCATACATACATGAATCGGATTGGACCCCGATAAGCCGTCGATCATTAATTTTTTTTTTCCTACAGTGGCTTAACTTAGGCGGAAGCGCCTGTTGTTTTCATTTATTTCTTTATTTTCTCTTTTGGGTTTCCCGGAATTTTTATTTTTGATTACTCGAGATTTCAAAATGTGTAATCAAGCACGGCGGCAAGAATCGCGTCATTCAAACTCTTCTAAGGGTGGAGATCGGGGCCCTGTCTAATAATTATATACGGTACATGTAGTCCCCCAGCTTACTACACGCATACTGTACTGTACTGTACATAAATTCCTCGCGCCGCGTTTAAACGGAAATCTCCACAAAAGTATCTTGTTCCCTCTCAATGGATTGGCGGCCAAACGCTGCGCGTTTAACAAGCCCAACTTGAAATTCACGTGACCATCTTTCTCTGATTCGCTCAATAGACTCATGACGCTCTAGATAGGGTCTTACTATAAAAACATTCTGTTTTGTGTATGATCTGCAGTTTTACCGCAAAAACTCAATGAGGCACAAATCAGAAGAATTCTCATAAGAAGATCGAGCGTAAAGCTTGTAGAACTGTCTAATGGAATTTGTCCAACAGAATTGAAATAACGCGTGTTGTTGTAGTCTACATACTTACAGCAAGCTCCATCGTTAGATCTGTCCTTCTTGCTCTTTTTCTTGTTTTATAGAACACTGGACAACCGCCCCAATGTTGCACTCAACATTCACTCACGCGAACAATTAAATCGCCAATTCATTAACTGTCACTTATCGATCCGTAACTTCATCACACGATACTTGCGTATAAGACAAGCTCAAACAAGAAAAAATATAGCAAAAAAAACTTTGAAGGAGGGTGGAACATATGTGTAATTTAAGCTGACATTATCATCAATCAAGATCACAAAATTTAAAAAATGATACAGCCAGGCTTTGCGGCTATTGGGTCAGGTAATTCATATGGCTCTTCGTTTGGAAACAATAGCCCAGGGAATGGAGGTGGAATGGATGGCAATGGAATGGACAGTAATGGGATGGGAAATGGTCAAAATGGAATGGGAGGAATGCATGATAATGGTCAACAAGGAGGTCAAGCGGGAATGCAAGGATTACAACAACCCGAATATACTTTAGCTGGAATTTTGCACTTTTTGCAAAGCGAATGGAGAAGATACGAAAGAGATCGAAACGAATGGGAAATTGAAAGAGCAGAGATGAGAGCAAGAGTTGCTTTGTTAGAAGGTGAAAGGAGAAGTATAGAGAACCTCAAAACAGATTTGATGAGAAGGGTAAAAATGTTAGAATTCGCTTTACGCCAAGAAAGATCAAAGTACCTCGCTGCAGGACAAACAAACGCTGTGGGCGGTGGACAAAGTATTGGAAGTACTCTAACAGCTGCAATTAATCCCAAACATGCTGCTTTGCAAAATTTAGACAAAGCATCAACAAGTAGCGGAAGAAGTTCACCTGCTCCAGAAGCTATTGCACCATCTGGTCATGAACCACGCGGACAATCTACAATCTCATCAATCAACACAAATAATTTCAACACTTTGAATACTTCAACATTCAATGGTGCAACTATCGCTGGTCCAGGTAGTACATTCACAGGTCAAGTCAATTTGAGCAGACAAGGCTCCAGTGCAAAAGATCCTAAAGCGCGCGCAAAGAGCCGTGATTATTTGAAACAATGCTTGCAAGAAATTTCTTACTTGACCAGTGCATCAACTTTGAATCCATTACCTGAACGTACTCAGCCGAGCTCTATAGCAGGTCCAGGTCACACTCGACCTCGTAAATCCATGCCTGAAAATGTACCTTCATCCTTTGCTCCAAACGAGGGACAGAACAATGCAGCCGCGACTGCTAGAAGGCAAAGAAGTTTGGACAAAAATTCTTATCCTGGAGTCAAGAACACGTCTCGAGGCGTTCAACCGTTCGGTGAAACTTTGGAAGAGAGAGAAGAAGAAGGATTGTCTGGCGAAACAGGCGAGCCTTTTTTAGAGAATAAGCCGAATGAGGATGTTGCTTCGGCTGGAAAAAACGCTGAAAATACAGAAAGTGCTGCTGCTAGCCGAACATCTGCTGAGACAGATCCTTCTACACAAGCTCATTCTATTGAAGAAGGATCTCAGAATTTTAACGGAGATGTACCGCGCGATATCGCAGACGAAGATGAGCGTGAACCAGTCACAGCGATCTATAGACCGTCAGATGGGAGTTCTGGCGAAGGACAAAATGATTGGGCGAAATTGAAAGAAGTTGGTCGCATAGAAAGAGAGAAAAGAGACCGCGAAAGGTTGGGAGGCATGAAAGGAACGATTAAAGCAGGCACGAACAAGGCAGATGAAGATGAACTGGCAAATTTGACGTTCGGTCATCCTTCTGATGGGACTGAAGAAGAAGCTTCGCGCTTAGCAGCCGAAGCAGCAGCTGAAAGTCAAATGTGGAAGTCTAAAAAAGTTCTACGAGGTCATTTGGACAGCGTTCGTGCTGTCGCTTTCGATTCTTCGGATATTGGATTGTACTCTGCATCTGATGATGGTACGATTAAGTATTGGCGTGTTGATGCGAGTACCCTAAAGCAAAATAAGCCTAATCCAAGCGGTTCATTGGGCAATGCTGATATCGATCCAGTTGCGACTTTGCGAAGCCACTCAGGTGCAGTCACTTGTCTAGCTTTATCGAACAGCAAGAGAAAGCTGTATAGCGGTAGCGTGGATGCAAGCATTGTAGTATGGAAATTGCTCGACAGCAATACTGTAGAGCCTTATCCTCCCTTTGACAAGACTTCAGAAATTGGTAGATTGGTCGGACATACACAACCCATCTGGGATCTAGCCATCTTACCAACAAGAGGAGACGAGGAAGGTCTTTTAGCCAGTGCATCAGCTGATGGAACAGTCAAGATTTGGAATATACAAGACAATTCTACTGAAACGGGTAACGCGGGTGGAAAGCTTTTGAACAGCTTTGACTACTTTGGCTCTGAGCCCAGTGCAGAAAAGGAGAAGGAACGTGAATCTTTGCTATCGTCTCCCGCAGAAGGTAAAGAAGCAGGTTCTCTACCTGTTCCAACCAGTATTGCTCCTTGTATGAGTGATCTACGTAAATGTGCCGTCAGTTTCAGCAATTCGATCGTGAAATTGTTTGACATCGAAAGTGGAAAAGAGGTTATGCAATTCGCAAGTGATGCTCATTACGATGGAACAGCAGCATCACAAATCAATAAAGTGCTCACTCATCCAACATTACCCACCTTGATCACTGGACATGAGAATAATTATATTCAATTCTTTGATATCAATACAGGAGCATGTATACTTTCCATGGTTGCACATTTGGACAGCGTTACTTCTCTCGATATCGATCCAAGTGGTTTGACTTTGGTATCTGGTGGACATGATTGTTCGGTTCGCTTTTGGGATCTTGCAAACGAGGGAAATACAGCCGTTTGCGTTCAAGAGATTACTGCACATCGTAAAAAGAGCGCAGAAGGTGTTTTGATGGTCAGATACCATCCAAATGCACCTTACTTTTCTTCAGCTGGAGCGGATGGTGTTATTCGCATATATGGTTGATTGGAAAAAAGAACAATTGTTTGCTTGAGACCTGTTTAATGTTTAACCTATTTACGCTTGCTATCATCTTATTGTCGTCATCACCTTCATACTTTTTCTCTTTGAACATCAGCAATTACATCATAAAGATTGTGCATTTTCCCTATCATTTATATCAGTAGGAGCCCTTTTCAATTTAAAAATTATCTGCATCAACTTAGACTATACGTTTGACATTTTGATAGGCTTCCGCGTGTGAAAATCATAGTAGGCCCGCCCTTAAGGTGTTTAAACGCCACGCATAGACTAGATAAAAGGCCGCGATTGCACATAAGAAGGGTTGCTTGGCTTTTAAGCTGCGCAAGCCGGCGTGCGCACGCAGCGTTGTTGATCAAATAGCACAAACAGTTCCACCGTTTTCGTTGCGTGGGCGCTGCGCAAGCACAGCACAGCTTACAGCACAATAATCAAATAGGATAAGCCTAGGGAAAGAATAATTCCTGTTCGCGCAGCAAAGGCCAATGCATTTTATTAGTGTGGAAAGGTGGACTAACCGCTTAAAGAGGAGAAAGAGTGTGTGTGATTGCGTACATAAATTTTAAAGCTGATGTGGAAGGTAGATATGCGTAGATTGCGAGAAATTAATAACTTCTTAACCTTCCCTTTCCATCCGTCTTGGTTATACGAGTTTATCACAATTTTTGGGATAAATTTCAACCATTCTCTAATTCAAACTCCGAACCAACAATTTCGGAAAGCAATCTACGAAAATTTACGATTTTTGATTACTTGACGACAGATTTCTTACTACCATCAAGTAACGTCATATATTAATCTGCTCATACATAGAAGACATTTGATACGAAAACAAAACCAAATAATGGTGAGTACACCGATAGACAATACCGAATACCTAATCTGACATCGTTATATGCGTGCACCTCATTACCTCCTCTCTAGCCACGACCTGTCGCCTCTACTCCCCACTTGGTTTGGGCAGCCGGACACTTCCTAGTCTTCTTGGCCGGCCTACGATTCCTTCTTGGAGTATTCACTTTCAATACACCCAATCTTAAGCACTGGTATACACTAGCATACCTTGGTGCAATTATCAGTTATGGAGTGGTGGTGTACAAAAGCTTTGGAGTTCCTCAACTGAACAAAGCATATTTACAAAGAGCGGCATTTGATGAAAACGTTCAATATCTCTTACTGGCCGTTTACTGGTGGTTCAACAAACCAATCTTTGTGACTTTGATCCCTTATGTCACTTTCTCTCTCTTTCACGTTTTGACATTTGTCCGAACAACAGTCATTCCTATGGTCTTTCCGCATTCCTCCACTACGCCTTCTCGTTCTTCTTCGGCAGAAGGATCGTCATCGAGCAGCAATGCCAGTGGTACAGCAACCGCAGGAGCTAATTCTCCACCTCCAGCAAAAGCGGCAAAATTCATTCAAACATGGGTCAAAGCAAATTATGATCCAGCAATGCGATTTGTTGCTTATTCCGAAGTAGCAATTTTTGCAAGAGTTTTATTCGGAGCAATTTTATTCAAAAACAGTTTGTTGGCACCTCTATTTTATGCACACTTTTTACGATTGCGATTTTATATGAGCAGTTTCACACGTGGTGCATTCCAACATGTCGGTAGCGTTTTGGACGGATATACCCAACATCCAAGTTGCCCACCTGCAGTAAGAAGGGGATATTTGATGTTAACCGATTTAATATCTCGTTATGCAAGCACGGTCCTTTCTGTACAAAATCAAGGAGCCGCTGCTGGAGGAGCAAATGGAGCTGCAGCACCTCAAGCCGGACAAAGACGTCAATAAGCTTTTCCCTTTGAGAGAAGAAGAAGGGACATTGGATTATCAGGGCTACTTTCTTGGTTTTTGTCCTTAACAACTGTACAAAAAAATCCAATCTTTGGAAACACATGCTCCGTCTTTCTCCAGCAATCATGATTGTCTTTTTTTTCTACTGTCAAGGTGTCAAGGGGAATTGCTACATACATGAGTATTAGCACAAATCTGCAATTTGTTGCTGCTTCTCATACTTTTTTTCGTTGTGGATTTTCACCCTTGCTACCTTTTTTTCAATTTTGTACTCATACTCTACCATTTAAGAAAATCTATCAGTACTTCAAGACTATATTCGTAAGGTCGAAGTACTGATTGATAACTAGAAACCCGAATTAAATGAATAAGAAGAATAAATGTTTTACTGGTGATGAAAAGGCATGCTGTCCGTGTGTAGTACAACAAAAATAATGAAATTATTTCGCATGAATGGTATATTTCGAAGTCAGAGTGGTGAAAGATACAGTACAAAAATCTATACAAGATGTTCGGTTACGTTTGTTGTGGGTTGTGCTGTGGTTTGATTGCGTAAGCCAGGGATGAAATTTCGTAACCAATTCCAATACGATACTTGTGAGCGTTCTGTTGATGTAGTGGAAGAAGGAGAATCAACTCTCAATGATTGATTGGAGAGCTGTTTGGGCGTAAGATCAGCTGGCGAATCAGAAATTGTAGAATAAGGTTCGCCTCCGATCGCACTGGTTACCATGTTCCAAATCCGTTCAGGTGAAGGAATATATTCGTGCGAAATCAGAGCTAAACAAACCTCGAATGCGATCAAATAGATAATGATTAATTCCATTCTATGCGTGCTAGATTCGGTCAATAAAGCACGCAACACGCCCAACAAATTTTCACCATGATCCAACTTTTCATTGTATGCCTTAAAACGTGTTTCTATATCCAATGCTTGACAAATTGAATCATAATGATATTCTAATTCAAAATTTTCCCAATACATTTCTGGATCGTCCAAAAAGTTTTCAGAATCCAAATTTGCACGTTGACGAAGTTTTAGTAGTGTGCCCATTTTACGAATCACTTGACGTCTAGGTAAAGGTACTTTTCCTTCTGCTTCTAATCTTGCAGGCATATCCGCAACTTCTTCTAAATATTTCGTCAATGCTGCCTCTTGTACCGAAAGACGTGCTGATCTACTTAAACCTTGGGAAAATGCTAAACGGGCCAACATTGGTGTCCAATCCGGTTCTTCAGGTTCGCCAGAAATGGCTGCTGAATCGTCCAAATAATTTCCTTCTAATTCTTCTTGTCCTCTAGGTTGTTGACCGATCACGATCACATCACCAACAACTCTTGTTATTTGATCTTCAGCAAGAATATATTCCATTCCTTCATCACCAATTTCCGTATAAGCATCTACTTCTGCACTTCCACCTGAATTTGGTCTACCACGAATTACGCTTCTTAAGAATTTTCTACTTTGCTCATGACTGATACCCCAAGTGACATAACTTCCTGAACGAAAAATGAATGCTTCTCCCACACCGGGTATATACGGATGTGAGGTCGAGGAAGAATTAGAGGAGGGAGAGTTGGAATTTGAAATATTTGGCGGTCGTGCAGGCCAATGAGGAATGTAGATCACATTTCCATCTTCGATCAATTGCCAATGCGGTGGTAATCTTCCTGAAGCGATTAACATTTCGAAATTGTAGCTCTCTGCAGTTGCATAGGCATATACATCCCTTATTCTTCGTACGAGAGGTGGAGGTGTGGTAGAGGAAACAGGTTGAGAAGAAGCTGCTGCATGTTCTAAAGTGTTTTCGACATCATCTTCCACTATAGCTTCTTTATCTGATGGAATAGATTCTTTCTGTATTCTTCCCCCCGATGCCAATACTTCTTTGATTGATTCTAAATCTGATCCTGCCACTTTTGTTGCTTGTAATTGTTCACGTAAAGCTCTACTTGCAGATGCTTGTGCTTTGGCTTTTGCTGTTGGTGTAAGTTTACGATTTCTAGTTACTTGATTGGCAATTGAAGCTGCACTTCTGACACTTGCAGGAGAAGATGAAGAGTTTGGTTTCGTTGTTGTTGTTGCCGTAACTCTTCGAGAACTTTGTAGTTCGCCGCTTGTTGGTGCTGAACGATTGGATGCAAATCTGATCGAGCATGGTGTTGTTATCGATGCATTTGCGAGTCCACTTTTGTTATTTTTCAAGCGTGTCGCTGACAGTAACGTTCTCCTTGGTAGCATCTTTTGTTGCTTTTGGACTGATGATCACAGGGCGGAGAAGAAGAACAAAGGTTGCCTATTGCATGCACACACAAAGTTAAAACATTTTTCTTTGTGTGCGTGCGTGCATCTTTTAAGCAATTCGGATAATTTTAAGCGGCTAATGACCGAATACATGCAGCGCAGCGCCGTCAAAGCACAAAGGTGTGCTACACGCAAGGCTTCTACTCAAAAAAAGTACGCGACCAAATTAACTCTCACGGTTAACTCTTTACGACAACAAAGTACAGAAACAGATTTAATTTTCGTTACGAGTTACAAGCAGTGGAGATGATGACGAAAAAGGGGAATATGTAGAGTATTCTACGTTACTCTTCTCGTGATCGTGTCGTAATATAATCAAAACAAAGGTGACCAAAAATATTTTTTTAAATTTGTTCTCCTTCAAACCCGAAAGATGGAAAAAAGGGAAATGATTTTTTATTTAAGCAACATGAGTATTGACGCCCAAATCTTTCTCTGATCCTTCAGAGCCTGGACTTTTGACGTCATGTTCGGAAGGGCTATCGGCACCACCATGACCAAGATTTTCAACTTTTTCACCGTTTGCAATTGCAGCAGCCATTTCTTCAACCCGACTTCTCTCTGTAAGTTTGCGAGTTTGCCAAGCATGTACGTTGGCTTCAAAGACTTCTTCGATTTCTTCTAATGTCTTTCCTTTTGTCTCAACGAAGCAGAAGAAGACATGAATGAACATGGCAACGTTGAAAATACCAAAGATGAGGTATACCTTCCATTGAATGTTTTCGAATGCAGGTGGAACAAAGTAACCTAAGGCAAAGTTGAAAATCCAATTTGCACAAGTTGAAATTGCGTTTGCTTTTCCGCGAAGACGAGTTGGGAATAATTCGGGTGGGTAAACCCATGAGACAGGACCCCAAGTTGGTGCGTAAGAAGCGACGAACAAGTATGACATTGCAATCACTGCCTTTCCAGAAGTAGGATCAACACGCCATGAGACAGATTGAGACAGGTTGTATTCATGACGTTCTGCTTCAGTGACTAAATGACCATGTTGTGCCATAACGCCTGCATTGATGAATAACCAAGTTGCCATCAAAGCTGCACCGATCAAAAGTGTTGGACGACGACCCCATTTATCAATCCAAATCAAAGCTGGAACGGTCATAACAACGTTGATGACATATTGAATTGAACTTGAAACGACTGCTTGTGCTGAATCATTAACACCTGCCATTTGGAATACATATCCGATGTAGTACATCATAACATTCATTCCCGTCAATTGACTCCAAATTTGAGTGAAAATACCGATGTGAATGCGATACAACATCTTCCCCTTGAACAAATCTGTAAAGCCACTTCCTTCTCCAGATTCTGCTTCAATGGAATCTTGAATTTCCTTTAATTCAGCAATGACTAAAGGAGAAGAAATGTCTCCGTTTGCGTGGACCAGGGCCAAAACTTGACGTGCTTCTTCGTAGCGACCCTTGCTTGCTAACCAACGAGGAGAACGTGGCATAAAAGGTACCATGCACATAAGGAAAAGAGCAGGAATCATCTGAAGGCCCCAAGGGAGTCTGAAAGTTATCGTACTACGACCATCTTGATCGCCAGCATAAGAGCAACCAAGAGAAACATAATAGAAAATCATGATACCCCAAGTGATTGCCCATTGTTGACAACCGACTAAACGACCACGTAATTTTGTTGGTGATAATTCGGAAATATAAACTGGTACTTGAGCAGAAGCAATACCGATTGCAATACCACAAATCAAACGGCCAACTACCAACATTCCGATAGCTTGAGCAGCACAAGTGATAATTGAACCAATGACGAAAACTATACTAGAGACAAAGATTGAATTACGACGACCAAGTTTATCGGTCATCATACCTGAAATAACTGCACCCAAGAAAGAACCACCTGCCATTGAAGCAGTAATTCCACCTTGAACGTCAGAAGCAGGACCGGCAGAATCAACCCAACCTAAAGGCTTATTTGGTTGTTGATAAGGAATATCATTACCACCATTAAAATAAACTTTATAATTTGGAGTTGGTAAGATAGCAGACATTGATGCAATATCAAAACCAAACAAGAGACCGCCAACGCAGCCTAAAGCTGTGACGATGTAAGGATTACTGATCGTCTTCATTTTTTCTTGATGATGATGATGAAAAAAAGGGAAGGGGAAGGTGACCTTTCGGAAAGATTCTCAAAGTGGGGCCCCAAAGAAAGGATCGGTTGGATGAGGGGTTGTATTTATAAGTTGTTTGTAGTTTGGTTAGACAATGTTTTAAAAAATATTTGGGAAGGGTGAGGGGGCCTCAAGCGTTTCTTTTGGAGGTAAGAAATCACGGAACGCAGATTACCGGTGTATTTTCTAAAAAAAAGTACAACAAAGGAATCCCAATCAGCCAAAGGCAGAAATGCAGAAAGAATACGATTAGCGGATTTTGATGTACTTTTTTTTAACTTTTATATTGTCGAC
The DNA here is from genome assembly GCA_001600355.1 of Meira nashicola. Classification (NCBI taxonomy): domain Eukaryota; kingdom Fungi; phylum Basidiomycota; class Exobasidiomycetes; order Exobasidiales; family Brachybasidiaceae; genus Meira; species Meira nashicola. The sequence continues at coordinate 5,115,648 of BCJU01000001.1, read as the reverse complement.
AAAGCGGCGTAAGGACCGAAATGAAAAAGGGTGTCAAACCAGACAAATCCGATCGCAGATTTCATTAAGCCGAACGGGAATGAGCACTTACACACAGACAAGATGCTGTCGATTAAAATCGGTTTAGTAAAGTTTCATTAAATGCTGCTAAACCTGGACCTCATCCTCTTTTTGAAGGGTGTTTGCATGCTGTTCCTAGCATGTCTTGAAAGATAATTAATTCATGCTGCAAAAAGGCGCAGGTAATTAATTTTCCACGGGATAAAATTAACAAATGCAAAGAAACCAAGAAAAGGTTAAAAACGCTCTCTTGCATATTGCCTGACTTTAGTAAAAGATAAATACGCTAATGCAAAGCACACACAAGGTTTTTAGCTTCATTTTTATTTAATTTTTTGCATTCTGCATACAACTTTTGACAGCTATCTTGCCGAAATGAATTTTTGGTAATGCACTTCAACTCTTATTGAAAGAGCTACTGATAGTGTTGAGCCACACTTTGATAGTGCTGCACCCATTTCCTGGTTAGGCAATTTTATTTAAACCAAAAGTGCTCTCTTTTTTTTTCGGCACACACTAAGACGCCGTTTGCAATTTTGAGCCAATTCCCCTTGCTGAGTATGTTTACTAAATAATAAATTAGAAAATGAGTGTGGGGGACCGTTTTCTGATTTTGGATCGTGTTGCGGAGATTTCTCCAGATAACTGTTTCTTTCCCCACAAAGTCATTTAATCTCTCGATTTTCGCTGTCAATATATTTATTAATGCATATAAGCAGGTACGGTCCCTTTCTCTGATTGTTTAAAACATGAAAAAACATCGTGCCTAATCCGAATCCGTGGAAGCAAATCTATGCATCCGCGGAAAAAGATGTACATACTAATGCACCTCCGAGACTTTGTCCTCGCTTAAAAGAATAAGAAAACATGGAGATTTATCAAACCTTTTGAAACTCCGTTGTGATTTTTAGATGCAGGTCCCAACAGATGTATGTATGTATACTCAAATTTACCTACGGTTGGTGTACCTAACCTAAAAACGCCGAAAAAGCCAACCATCATTGTCCGATGCCGTTACGACAAACTCATCTTTCCCTCAATTCATCAAAGCAAGACATTTTTCGTGAGAACAGAAAAGAGCCCGGTCACTTTAACTCCGAAACCAAAAAAAAATAATCAATTCCAGGTACAAATTGAGCGTTCCTGGATGCAAAAAGATCACACGATCGATTAAATTGGACGGTAATGCTTTGATGCAAGCAACATTTCTCATTCTATAAACTTTTGTCCATTTGTCCTAAGAGATTCAATTTTGTTATCATCTGCATCTCTCTACGCTTGGAATTCTTCAGGACATATTGCAAGTAAAAGAATTTTTATGAGGATCATTGCTTATATCAAAGCATTGCCAAGGTAGTTACAAATACACTTTTACACAAAAAGATCAAAGAAAATGGCGTGTGAGTAAGATTCTGTTGATATTTTCCATATAAGAAAAAAATCTCTATTAGATAGCCCTGCATCTAACAATCGATTCGCATACCCTGTTGTGCCATGACAAAATGAACGCCTAAACCAATATCTTCTTCCCGTTCTTCCAATTCTTGTAAGATACGTTTTTGCATAGAACGTGTATCCATCGGTCTACTTACACGCTCAGAAGCTCGTCCGATCGAAGGAGATTTCTTTAATTCAGCTTTCGACGTTGTTGGTTCACCATTTTCAGCCGTTTCATAAGATGATGTTGATGCAATCGAAGGTCTAGGTGTGGCTTCATAGGAGGGAAACAAGGCAGTTTTAACGTGAATGATGACGACGTGTAATCCTTCCAAACTTTTTTGTAATTCCTCATCCGTTATCAGTCTTTCAGACGTATGCAAGGCGGGAATTTGAGGTAATTGAGAAGCGTAAATCTTTCTCGAAGCACCTTCGCTGGTTGTGCTTCTTCCTAGACTGCTATCGGCGGCCCGTCTTTGCTTGCGTAGACTTGAACGCTTTCGTTCAGCTACCACTACCCTTGCCATTGTATCCAATTCATCAAACACGTGCTTGACCGAAAGATGTCCATATAAAAATTCCGTTGGATGTGAAGCAGGAAAACTACATTCCAAAAAGACTGTATTAAGCTTACCATCTGCGAATCGTTGTCCAGCATGCGTCCATATTCTACCATTTCTAGGGCTTTGACTTATGCTATCCGGCTCAACATCTCCAAAGAATAAAACGTCTTTCTGCGTTTTCTCATTGGTGATAAAGAAGGCAGTAGAATCCAATGCTGGAAACGAAGGTTCTAAGGGAACATGTTGAGGTGCCATATTTCGTCTGCCTGACATATTTGATCCTGCCACAACTGAAGATGAGCGTGAATTAACCTCGGCTACAGTGGGAGGCGCATTTACTCCTGCTGATGCGATTGCACTGATTGCTTTTTCCGAACCTTGTGCGGTCTTTGGCCTTCGTGTTCGCATAGAAGATAGTCTCAAGCTGCCACCTGCAGATGCTTTGGCAATCGCTTGTGAGAAAGCTGAAGTTGATTGATAGGTAGGTAGTGGAGCAGAATTGTTTGCCGACATTGCTACGCCCGATGTGGGTGATCCTGGCTCAAGTGCTGACCTATTCTTTGTTCTGGGATCTTTTTCTTCTGTAGGTGGGGTACTAGGTAAGTTCTCTGTATGCCTTATTGTTGCATTGCTTGTATCTGCCGCTGCAGAAGCTGGCTCTGGAGCAAATGGACTTGTAAAGACCGGCCTCTCTCCACTTCCTGCCAATCCACTTGATCGATCAGGACCGTATCCAACTCCACCTGATGCTGGTGTGGAGAAATATCCATTGAGAGGCAACGAAAGTCTTTTGTTAGATAAAGATAGTCTTGTTGCAAACAATGGATTTGGGGTTGGAGGAGCTGGAATGACAGACGGATTTAAGCCATGGCTCAAAGCAAAAGGCAAAACGGTAAGATCATCGTCTACTGAAGTTCTCGTTTGTGGTTCCAGTGGTTTCAATTTGTATACAGCCGGGCCTCCATCGTCATCAAAGCTTGCCAATCTTGGCCAAATTTTTCCGTTGAAAACACCCATGATGTTATCCAATGTACCTTTTAATCCATACACATTTGATTTTCCAGGTAGACTTGCTGAACCTAATACCAATCCTAAAATGTGATCCAGATGGGCATGGGAAATCAAGAATGAATGCGCGAAACTTCCAATAAATCCTGCACGTATTGCTGGTACCTCGGAGGGAAATTGGGTATCATGGAATGCAGAATTGGGACCAACGTTCTCCAAAACTCTTGTTAGAGCGCCTAGCCACGAACCTCCTTCGATTACAATACTTCCGTCAGTCCACTGTCTATGTGCAGGTTTCAAGAGATAGCACGAGCAATCATTTTCCAGCGGCCCACCTCCTACGCCTAAGCAAACAAAAGTGAACGATGCTTCTCCTGTTTCATCGACCAAATAAGCATGTTGTGGTGGATTGAATGTACCATTAGAAGTGAATTGATCTACGTCAGACTCTCTGCCTGAACGTGTTGCTGATGTTCGGGGTGTCCTTGTAGATGCAACCATTATTGTTGATAATTAAAGTAAGATCGAAGGTTTTGACCGATAAAGAGTTGCAAGTTGACGATTTGCGTTCAAAAAAAAGCCTGTGCTGAAGCTGTGTTATGTACAGTAAAGAAATAAAAAATCGGAAAACTCAATTGCAAAGATGCGATCGGACATCTACTGTGCTAATTTTGCAAAATGCAACGAAATCGACCTCTCGACTGGAAAGAGTCGAGGATGAGAAATTGTCGATTGATAAACCTTTTCTTTATCTTGTCCAAGTCAATCCATTCTATCAATCGCACTTGTTCACGTCGGGGCTCTTGTCTGACCCTGTAGGATGTGATGATGGACGATAGAGACAAACACACTTTCTTGCAAAATTTTATCAATTTCTTGTTCTCTGTATGTATGCGTACATACATGTCCGGAAAATGAATCTAAGCTCAAACGCGCCCAGACATTGTAAGATCTGTATATGTAGTCTATGTATGTATGTATGTATGTATGTATGTATGCACTTAGACCAGGTAAGGAACCGAGCTTTTTTTTAATTTCTCTCTCTTTTCGCGTTTGACACATTTGTTCACACACACACTCTCTCTCTCACTGGCAGACTAAAAATTACGTATAATTCTTCACTTTTGATCGAAATGATACTTTGTTGAAATTGCTAGCAGGTCCAAAAAGTTATCATCTTATTGCTTTCTTTTTCAAATATCAGGCGCCAAATCGAGATTTTATTTTCGGCGGCGAAGAGACAAGGTTAAGCCGAAGATTGATTGACAGTCGCGCTGCGTTTACTCTTTTTTTTGGCAGGTCACTTTTGGTCTTTTTTGGATTTTCTCTGCATCCACTAAAATAAAATTATGCATCAAACTCAAAGCACAAAATACTCTTTTTGCCCTTCAAGCAATCTATGTACCCCAAATGGGCTAGGCTCAATGTCCGCATGTATGGGTTTTAACAGCACAAAATCACTGTGCTAGACATTATGAAATGCAAGGCCCATTATCTTGTCAAGCCACACGATTTAAAAAAAAAAAGTCAGCGTATATTTTTGTTTTACCTTTCCAGACTGCTAAGCATACAGCCGAACAAGACTCGCGCTTTTGGCACAGACACACACACACACACATTTGAAATCTGTTCAAATATGTAGACTACATCAACAAGCGAGCGAGCTCTAATTCAGCCATTGTCGTGCTGAGTATTAAACCCTGCTTTTCTGACAATCGGGAAAAGGTAGAGACTGAGGATAACATTCGAGGTCATCAATCAGATCATATCAACCAAAAGTCCCACGTAGAACAAATTTTAAAGATCGATGGCGGGGAAGAGAATTGGCCGATATGCTTTGTTTAAATTGATGATTTTGAAACATTTTAACCGATCTAGTTCATCACTTTTGTATATTTTCTTCTTGGCCGATGATTTTATCCCTCATAGTCTATTGTTTGACACCTTTGCGCCAGCAAGATGAGGACAAAATCGGTTTGAGGCACCACTACTGGCCGGAAGTGAAAAAGAGGTACAGGCAGAAAAAAACATTCCAATCACGGCGCGCCGCAAGGGTCCTACAGAACCTGTATCCACCATGAACGAAAGCGCTGCGCCGGCGCACGCGTAGCAATTAGCGGAACACGAAGCGGTACACAATGAAAGGTGCGGTACGCAGCGCAGCGCGTGCTTGTGTGTGTGTGTGTGTGTATCAGTGTGTGTGTGTGAGTTGGCAAAAGTAGAAAGAAGAAGAAAGGACGTGCACTGCAAACATAGCGGGAAGAGAGCATGTGTATACTTACAGTACACACATTTTACCAGCTATAGAGCTAGCCATTTTAGCAGGAAAGTGTAACTTTTATTTGCAGAAATACTTGAATGAAATGTTTCTATAATTCTAAATCTCATCCCCATCATCCGTTTCGAGCACTTGAAATCCTCTTGAAGATCGCAGTCATATCAATCATCTCCGGACTTTCAATCTTTCTCGGCGCCGAAAATAGATATTGTCGTTGATATATTGAAAATCGGCCAACAATTTTTGATGAGACGCCGTTCGGTCACAAGTAAAGAGCACAACAAGATTCAGCTGTAGAGCTTGTGAGGTGGAATTTGTTATTGCTTGCTTGTAGTTCCGACTCCATGCATTTTGCCGGACAAACAAATAATCTAGCACAACGTGCATCGCGGCAATCAACATCCAATCCTTCTTCTTCTCCTTCTACTGCAAAACAAGAATATAGCACGTTAGAGATCGGACCACCTTCACCTTCAGATCCATCTTATTCATCACATTCTTACAATTCCACGTACGATCAAAACGAAACAGAATCGTATACAGAAGATCATTTTGATACAGTTCGGACTTACGAATCCGGACAATCAGTTTTACCCACCACAAGTCCCGGCTTTGACAAAAGTACAAACAACGGAGCCGGCGGCGTATTATTTCAATCTAAAGCAGCAGCAAACTATCAACCTTCCTTATCCTCTAATTTTGCACGCGAACGGGGTACCGCGGACAATAGAAGAAGTAACGGATACGGAATTGCATATCAATCAGCAAATAACGACTACGAATTACAGCAACAACATCAATCCGGAACAATGTCAGGAGAAGATAAAGTGGCCGAAAAAGCTAGGCAACAATCATCGTTGGAAAAGCCAGGATTTTACGATGCATCCATTCGATCAAGAACAACGACGACAAATGGTGTCGGAAGAGGGAAATATGCTAATTTAATTCCCGAACAGAAACCACCTCAAACACCACTAGAAATCGTTCGTTGGTTCTTCGCGAATGAAGTTTGCATTTTGGTCATGTATACAGTCTTGTCTCTTATCACACGTATGTGGCGTATAGGGAAGAATAATGCTGTCGTTTGGGATGAAGCGCATTTCGGGAAATTTGGATCGCATTATCTCAAGCATGAATTCTACTTTGATGTTCATCCTCCTCTAGGTAAAATGCTCGTTGGATTGGCCGGCTTGTTGAGCGGATATGGAGGACAATTTGAGTTCAAGAGCGGAGAGACGTATCCAGATGACGTGAATTACGTAGGAATGCGTGTTATTATGGCAATGTTTGGTGTTGCAATGGTACCTTTGGCTTGGAGCAGTAGCGGAGCGCTAGGCTGGAACTGGCGTACAAGACATGCACTGACGATTATGGTATTATTTGATAACGCATGGCTGGTCATCAGTCGATTCATCTTGTTGGATTCTATGCTGCTTTGTTTCACTTTCATGACCGTTCATGGGCTTTTGATGTTCCACAGACATAGACATGAATCGTTTGGCGAACAATGGTGGTTCTGGCTAACATTTACTGGATTCAGTATCGGTTTAGTGGCAAGCGTGAAGTGGGTTGGTTTATTCGCTACCGCCCTTATCGGTCTTTATACGATCGAGGATTTGTGGGACAAATTTGGAGATTTAAAGATGCCTGTTAGAAGATATACAAGGCATTGGTGCGCTCGCATTTTATGCTTAATCGTTCTTCCGATGGCTGTGTATATGATGAGCTTCAAATTACACTTTATGGTTTTGAGCAGATCAGGACCGGGAGATGCGCAAATGTCAAGTTTGTTTCAAGCACATTTGAGAGGAAACGATTTCGCACAAGCACCTCTTGAAGCAGCTTACGGTAGTAAGGTCACTTTTAAGAATATGGGCTATGGAGGTGGTTTATTGCATTCACACGTTCAAACATATCCTGTGGGATCGCAGCAACAACAAGTCACATGTTATCATTATCGCGATAACAACAATGAATTTATCATCACTCCACCTTGGGAAGATCCACCATTGCCATCAGTAAACGATACCGATCCTCCACCTCCAAGAATTCTCACATCTGGCAGTGTAATCCGATTGGTACATGAGCAGACCGGGCGTAATCTTCATAGCCACAACGTTCCTGCACCCGTCACAAAGGAAAATTTGGAAGTGAGCGGATATGGTAGTGCGGATATTGGTGATAGTAATGATTATTGGGTGGTAGAAGTGGTTGATGATATGACTTCAGGAAAGAAAGGAAAGAAAGGAGATATCGTCCACAGTTTAACCACACGTATGCGACTCAAACATCAAAACTTGGGCTGTTATTTACGCGCTGCAAATGCAATCTTACCGCAATGGGGTTGGAAGCAAGTTGAAGTAAGTTGTGACAAAGAGAACAATCCAAAAGATGAACATACATACTGGAATATTGAGACACACATCAATCCAAGATTGCCAATGGGAAATGCCAAATTGTACAGATCACCTTTTTTGCGTGACTTTGTTCATTTGAATGTGGCAATGATGACATCAAATAATGCTTTGATTCCTGATCAAGACAAAGAAGATATTCTTGCATCCAAGCCGTATGATTGGCCATGGCTGTACAATGGATTACGTATGAACGGCTGGGGCGATACAACGACAAAGTACTATTTGATTGGTAATCCCGTAGTTTGGTGGGGTTCTTCCGTTAGTTTGATCGTTTATTGTTTGACGTATTTGTGGTATAAAGGAAGAATGCAAAGAAGGATCGTTGACCTCAGTCCACAAGATTGGGAACAATTCATTTTTGCAGGAAAGGTTGCCGGATTTGGATGGTTTTTGCATTATTTACCTTTTTTGATCATGGCACGTGTTTGTTATATCCATCATTATCTTCCTACATTATATTTTGCCGTTTTGATGATGGCACATTTGTTGGATCATTTCCTTTGGAATCCTTCAACCGCGCGTTATCGTTCAAAGAAAGGAGCAAGAATACCGTTAAGCGAAGAGGTCAAGAATATCACATTCGTCTTCTTTTGCTCTCTTGTTATCGGAGTATTTTGGTGGTTCCGTGAAACTGCATGGGGAATTGATGGTCCTGTTTGGTCACGTTGGGGTATCAAATGGAGAAAGAGTTGGAATATTAAGGATTAGACAATATGTGCATGAAGAAGGGTGGAAATGTAGCAACATCAATAAAATATCTATCACTGTTCTTTTCAATTAAAAAATGGAATCGCATTTCAAATATTTGTGTTTGACTACTATGGCTCGAAAGTGATCCAGTCTGCTTACCTAAGTTTAATTTTTTGTATACTAGTTTAGCATTAGATAAAGGATATCTCGGACCTCTCCATGCAACTCAGGCACTTTAAGGAAAAAGCGGGGAAGATCGTAAAGATAGATAAGACGATCATTCCTAAAATCGGACAAAATGTCCGTGACTATAATGCACAGTTTCCAATCAATTTATTTTCTCTCTTACTTGTTCTGTTCCTGATAAGAAATCGGGTAAAGGACCGAATTTCCGACTTTAGGAAAAGAAGGTTTGATATTACGAAAATGTGTCCATATGGTAACACAGTCACCATGCTTTTCTTTTCCTTATCTTTCCTTTAGGTCTTTAAGAGACGGAACTCAAAATGCAGGCACAATAATCTATACGCTAAGCAAAAGAGTTGAATCAATTTTAAGGGATCGGACGAATCACCATCGTTCAGATTCATATTAAGTTTTGCTAGGGTTTCGAATACATATATCCTACATACATGGTCGTACCTGCGTTTATGCATTTGCTAAAAAAAAGCCTTTCCACGCTATGCATGATTTACCGGATAATACCTATAAAATCTCTCTCCATTTGATCGACCACGCGGTCAATTACATGGACCCATGCGCTGCTTGCAGGGTTGGCGTACATGTCATATGCATTGTACAACGCGGTCGATGCTTACTTTTATTTCTCCATTGCTGTTTTAAGCGAATGTACATATGTACTACTACAATTGCAAGTATAACAATGATGTCTTGGCATTAAGAAGAATACGGAATATTATCCGATCACTGCAATTAAAAGAGATAAATCATAATGAAAAGCTTGCTCACTCCCCATACTGAAATGTTGTGTACGATACTACGCGTGATGAGTTTAAATTCTTAAGCAGACGTCGAGATCTTCTTTTGCATATATGTCGTCTCAAAATATGCAGGTCTTACTGCATTGTACCATGTATATGTTGTTTCTCAAATTTTCATCCGGTTTACCGATTTGATTTTTCGCTTAGAAAATTGTCTAGATTGTTACATAGTTCTTGTGTCTTTTTTAAGATTAAAGAAAATAATTGATATAATCCATCTTTCTTCTTCGTTCCTGAAGAGATATCGATAAGCAAAAAAAAAATTGATAAAATATAGATCTCCGATCATCAAAATCCCACGGACAGTCCACCGGATATTCCGAAAAACAAAATACAAAAAGGAAAGATCGGTTTCCCCGCCGCTTTTATCTTCTATCTTTTCTCGGGATTTTATTGACCGGCGTTCCGTCCGCCCTTGTTCTTTTTTATTGTCTCTCACGATTCTCAATCGGTAATTGAAAATCTATGGGAATTTCTAAGGTAATTTGCCTACGGTTTCCTTGCCTGATTTGAATTCCTCTTGCAGGTAATCTTCCCTTTCTTCTTCGCAAATTGGAAGCGAGTTTTCCATTTGAGAAGAGAAGTGTGTGCACATCTGCACTCAACTTTATCTTCCGTGGCGTCTGCATAGGAGACCGCGTGGTTTTTTATTGACTTGCATATTGAGCGCCAAATCAGTATTGTTTAAAAACATTATTTCAAATTAATTTATTTTTACGCACTATCTCACTGTGAACGGCGTTTTCATCTTTTTTGTTTAGCTTCTATGCAGGGTGACTTTGATTTTTCAGACTTTTTCTTTTTTTTTAACTGCACTATTTTTCGGAAAACACGCCATCCTTTTTTTTTCTCTCTGTTCTTTCTTCTTGGTACGAACTTGGTCCAGACTCGTTGAGACTTGATACTATATCTGACATGCATTAGCGTACCACCACTTCTTTAACAAAAACAGTGGTAAAATACGTTTTTCACCCTTGCATTTCGAAACCGGTTAATGGCTAGATCATGATCAACTGAAAATGAGCCGCATGGACGGTTCTGCGGGGTACATGATACATAGTCAAAGAGAAAAGACGAGATAACGATCAAAAAGGCAATAGGACACTATATTTTCCATACTATGGCGAGAACTTAAAAACTTTGCTATCTTTTTGACATATTGAGAAAAAGTACTATATGTCTTCTTCTCGTGTTTCTCCTTTGCATGAAACACATGGTTCACAATCAGGCACGTCATCCATACATTGAATGTTGTTAGACTTAGACGAAGTATGAACGCCACCTAATTGAATGTCCATGCGGATGTGATTTATTGGTAGGAAGAAGAGATAAGCACGTACATATTCAGTGGGGAGGGCTTTGCATCGGAGTAGATAATTGATAATGAAGCACATTTACCCGCCTTTTTACGTGTCGTAAGATCACGCACTTTTTTTCATTCAGGGACGGAAGGAATAATTATATGCATTCATTTGAATAATTGAAAAAAGGTATATTAATCCGCTCCATTCATTCGATCCAACTCCCTCTTTCCCTCCTTCATCTAATTTGATCCTCCTTCTCCATCCTCTTCCTCTTCCTACTTTGTTGATCAATTCATACTCACAATGGAGAGGAATGATTATTACGCCACAGGCGGCCCTGACCCGGCATTGAACGTAGCAACTCGCTTGCACGCTCACCACGTCACACAAGAAGGCGCACATGAAGATATCGTTCATGCTGATGAACCCGTTTCACGCCCTTCAAACGTTCATCGTTCTTCAAGCAGCAAAGATGAAAAAGCTTCTTTGGGTGAAAGTGATGAAAAGGTAACAAGCGCATTGCCATACGGTTCAAATGAAAAACATCAAACTGAAGATATGGAAGATCTACAAGAGTCTTTCACGGCAGAAGATTTGGCAAGAGGTGTTCCATTCCCTGAATCATCTCTTCCGCACGAAGAAGGAAGTGGTTTAACTTTACGTGCTTTGGTTGTTGGTACAGCTTTGGGTTTCATCATTGCTGCTTCAAACATTTACCTTGGTTTAAAGACAGGTTTCACTTTCTCAGCAACTTTGTTCGCTTCTTTACTCGGTTTCGTCATCATCAAATCACTCACAAAAGTTTTGCCTGACGGCAAAGGTGGTTCTTTCTTTGGTCCACGTGAAAATGTTACAATTCAATCTGCCGCTGCTGGTTCTTCTGGTTTAACATCAATGTTTGTTGCTGCCGTACCAGCAATGTACCGTTTAGGATTACTCAAAGATCCTCAAGCTGATTTCGCACGTTTGTTCACATTCTGCTTCTGCTCTGCATTCTATGCTTGTTTCTTTGCCATCCCATTACGTAAGTTCTACATCTTGAAACAAAAGCTCGTTTTCCCAACACCTACTGCTACCGCTTTAGCCATCCGTGCAATGCATACCGCAAACGGTGCTGCACTTGCACGTAAAAAGACAAAAGCTCTTGGTGTCGCTTTCGGATGTTCAATCGTTTACTGTGTCGTTAACTCTTACGTTCCCGGTATCTTGCTCGATCAACACGTTTTTTTTTGGCTTCATGAGTGGGGTTGGAAAAACGCCATCTATGTCGACAACTGGGGATGGTATACGACCATTACACCTGCTTTCTTTGGATCAGGTATGCTAGCCGGTATGAATGCATCATGGTCATTCTTGGGTGGATTGTTCCTCGGATACGCAATGATTGGTCCTTCATTGGTTGCAACAGGTGAAGCAAAGTGCCATTCTTTTGCAAGTGATGGATATGAAATGGCATACACTTGCTTCTCCACTACTCAATACAAGCCCGGTAAGACTACAGTCAAAGATGCAAGTCCCCGTTATTGGTTGATCTGGCCCGCAGTTTTGATGATGTTTGGATACAGTTTCGCAGAAGTTGCCATGAACTATAAATCACTTTGGGCTGGAATCAAATCGGCATGCTTGGAAAGCTATGCAAAGATTACAGGTCGTGAAATTCCCATCTTTGAAGATGCTATCCCTGATCCAGCACCAAAAGAACAACAAGTTCCATTACTTTACGTTTTGGTCGGTTTGGCTTTGTCAATCTTGATGACGATCTTGGTTTGTGCTTTGCAATTCCACATGAATGCAGGTAACGCAATCTTGGCAATCATTTTGGCATTCTTGTTCTCTTTCATTGGAATTCAATCTTCCGGTACAACTGATATTAACCCATTGTCATCCGTTGCTAAAGCATCTCAATTGATCGTTGGTGGTGCAATCAAGGGTGAAGGTAGAACTGGTCCATCTGCTCAATTGGAAAACTTGATTGCAGGTTCAATCGCTTCTTCTGCTGCTGCCCACTCAGTCGATATGGTTGGTGATTTGAAAACTGGACATTGGTTACGTGCTTCTCCACTTACACAATTCTACGCTCAATTGTTTGGTTCCCTTTGGGCAACACCAATTTCGGTCGGATTGTTTGTTCTCTTCTCAAAGGCATACCCATGTGTCTTGGACCCAGATGCAGAAACTTGTGTTTTCGGCGCACCAAGTGTTGCAGCATGGCAAGCAGTTTCAATCGCAGTAGTTGCACCTAAATTGCCCGTTTCACTTTCTTCAGGTTTGACTGCAATCATTTTGACAATCATTGCAATTGCAACCGTCGTTGCACGTTATAAAGTCATTCCACCAAAATACCACGTTTACCTACCAAACTGGAACGCAATCGGTATTGGATTCTTGGTGCCAAATTGCAATTACGGTATCGCAATGGCAACAGGTGCAACACTTGTTCACTTTTGGTCAAAGAAATACCCCGGAAATGCAGACATTTATGCATATGCAATCGCTGCCGGTTTAGTTGCTGGTGAAGGTATTGCAGGTGTTATTAATGCAATTTTGGAAATTGCTGGTGTTTCAGGTGCAATCAAAGGAACAACTGTTGGTGTTCCACCATGGCTTGCTTAAAACAAGGGTTACTGTAATACAGCCTTAATCCACTTTCTCATCTCAAAGATACCTTATTATACTCCTTCATGGTCATGTATTCTCTATTTGTTTTTTATTTATTCACGGTGTAATGATGAGAAAAGACCTTCTATATGTATGGTCGAAATGGCATGTTTTTTACGATTCATTTTGTCGGATGTGCGCTGTTATGAACGATTTAAGTGTGCCAATATTGCGAAGTAGCAATCTTTATAAGAGTTTTATTTAGAGCAGTTTTATTTAAAAATAGTTTATCATCTTCTTTAAAATATTGTATTAAGATTCTATTTGAAGTGATTTGAATGTTACAAAGGTATCTAAAAGAAAGTAATGAGAAGAAATAGAAGTATAAAAAAGAAGAATCATCTTCTCGCCGATTCATTGTGCCTATCAATCCAATCCAAGCGTTGTTGTGAGAAACTTTCATAGCTTGTAGAATCAAACCAAGGTCCATTACCATCAGGAGATGTGCAGACGAGTAAGCGAGCTTGATTTGCCTCCATATTCCACCCATCAAGTTTAATTGCACAACGTTTTTTGCTACGATCATCATTTGGCCAAAAGTAAAACTCTAAAGCCTTTGCCAGGTAGAAATTGATTTTTTTGGGGCTTAGTCCATCATTTGCATTCATATTGAATAAATACCCTCCATTTGTTTTTTCCTTGCGTAAATTTTTATTTTTCATTATTTTAAACATTGACGGAGTTCCTGGAAGATCTTGTGGTATACCATCAATTGGAATTGGTTGAATATCTTCTGCACTTGTATCAGATACTTCTCCACCTTGTTCGATATAAATTTGACGAGCCTTCTTGAGAATTGGTATCATTTTTGTCCCCTTAGGAGAGTTTTCTGTGCTTGTTTGAAGGTCGAACACAAATCGTAATGGAACCCATTCATTATTAGCATTAAGAACATCAAATCCAATATTTGCCAAGTAGTGACCATCTTGTAAAGACCGATATTGATAAACCGAATATTCTGAATTGAAATTTACTCGGATAAAAATAAAAAAACCTTGGGGTCTTGAAGAATAGCCTAATCCGGTTGTGATATCTCCTAAATCAGGTAACGTCATATAATCACGGGGGCTGCTTGTATTCGATTCGGCATCTGGTTTCCATACAATATTCCAACAATTTGTCCACCAATTTAATCGAGCATGTCCGTTTAAAAGCCCATTTACGATATCTCTATTCTCTGTCTCTTCAGGAATAAAAAACTCTTGTCGATCTTCTCGGGCTTTTGCTTCACGGATAAGCGTTTGTGAATCTCCTATAGCTAACCAATCATATAACTTTCTTGCAAACTTTTGACGTGTGATCGAATTATCAATCATTATTATAAATTGAAATGGGACCGTGACACCATCTTTTGTTGCAAATAATTTGATTCCAGAGTATAAATGACGTTCTTTTTCACTGAGATTTAGAAAAAGATCATCTTCTTGACTACTTGGACCACGTTGAAGATGAAGGTAAACTTGAGAGAGATCAACGATTCCAAGGGTTTCAACAATACTATCTTTGATAAATATACCATGAAAATTTGATGCATAAAAACCTGGATGATCTCCTTTTTCTGCCTTAGCTTGCATAATAAATTCACCGTTTAATAAATGATCTCTTTTAACGGCTTCATAACGATCTCGGTTAATATATACTTGCTCTTTTGCCCGATTGACACAGTTTTGTGTGATTCCTACGAGATTATCAGGAATGGAAATGCCTTTAGAATAGCAATCTTGATGATATTTCCATAGCCAATCAATTCGAATAAAGTTTAACCAAGAAGAGGATAATTTAGACTTCCAATGCTCAATTAAAATATTGAGATTAGAGCAAACATCTACTCTTCTATCGGGGCCATCTAAGCAACGGGTGGCATTTGCTCCTTTTACGTTGATAGCTGGTAATCCAAATTCTGCCCGAAGTTCTAGAAATTTAGGACATTTATTATATGATCCAAACATAGCACAATAAAGAGCTTCTAATTGTGCGTTGTATAGATCTAAATCATCACTAGAACTTGTATTTGCCAGGACACCGAATTTAACCGTATTTGACTTTTTTGCTAAATTATATTTGAGATCCGTTGTATGTTCTACGTCTGGCCAAATCTCTTCTATACAATCAAGATGTTGACCGAGTCGATTCTGAATATTTCGACTTTTTCCGACATAGATCCATTCAACTTCCTTTGCTTCATTTAAACCCCAAAGAAGGTAGATTCCGGAAAAGGTGAATCGGTTGGCGATTCTCACTTCTTGATCAAGGAGACCTACTTCATCGGTTAAAATAGTTGCTAAAGATGATAAAAAAGCATTTGAACCTTTATTTCCATTTAAAGTTTGTAAAATAGACGTTGCAAATAACGTTGCGGTTGATTTAAAACGATCTAGACTTGCCTCTAATAGAAAATTATCACGCTTTTTGAAAAACATATCGTAAAATTGAGGAGATTGAATCATCTGAATTGTTGAGCTAACGATACTCTCAAATCCTTGTGGGATTTTATATTTAGGTACCAGATGTGGAAGGAAAATAAAATTTGGCTTCTTATTCTTGCATATTGCAATCAAATCATTTTTTTCGCTTGACGGAATATTTTGTTGCTTTTCATGATCTAAAAATATAGAATCAAGATTTTCTTTGCTATTTCCGATATCATGATTTCCTTGAAAAAGCCTTTTACCGATATTGGTATTATTATCCGACTTCTCTAAATCATCTAGCATAGAAGAAGCTAAATGACTTGTAGAAGATCCACTTGATTCGGCTTTTGTAGATGAAAACCAGCCTTTCAATCTTTTTCCAGCCTCTTTATCTTCAGATGTGATATCCACCTTTCTTTTACCAACTTTGACAAACGTTGAAGGATCTTTAGGAGCCATAATGAAAATAGAAATCAATTGAAATGAAATGAAATGATGAAGATAGCAAACAAACAATCAAAACAGTAATCAATAATTATACAATTTCTTCTTCTGCTAGTCAATAGAGTAACATGGTTAATATGCACGCATGCATGCATGAAATTCATGCAAGCACATATATTTCCGCGTTATATCACTACTATAGATAACCTGAGGTATACCCCAGTTTGAAAATCTTTCCGAAAGGTCACCTTCCCCTTCGCTTTCTCTCATCATCATCATCAAGGAAATGAAGACGATCAGTAATCGTTACATCATCACAGCTTTAGGCTGCGTTGACGGTCTTTTATTTGGTTTTGATATTGCATCAATGTCTGCTATTTAACCAACTCCAAATTACAAAGTTTGTTTTAATGGTCGTAATGATATTCCTTATCAACAAGCAAATAAGCCTTTAGGTTGGGTTGATTCTGCCAGTCCTGCTTCTGACGTTCAAGGTGGAATTACTGCTTCAATAACAGGTGGGTTTTTTCCTGGGTGCAGTTGTTTCAAGTATGATGACGGAAAAATTTGGTCGTCGTAATTCAATCTTTGAAAATTCTGTGTAAATTTACACAGAATTTTTTCTGGCCAATTAGATTCGAGTATTTCATTCTGTGTTCATTGGTTCAATTATCACTTGTGCTGCTCAAGCTATCGAAATGTTGGTAGTTGGTCGTTTGATTTGTGGTATCGCAATCGGTATAGCTTCTGCTCAAGTACCAGTTTATATTTCCGAATTATCTCCAACAAAATTACGTGGTCGTTTAGTCGGTTGTCAACAATGGGCAATCACTTGGGGTATCATGATTTTCTATTATGTTTCTCTTGGTTGCTCTTATGCTGGCGATCAAGATGGTCGTAGTACTTTGAGTTTTCGTTTGCCATGGGCTCTCCAAATGATCCCTGCTGTTTTCCTCATCTTCATGATTCCTTTTATGCCGCGTTCTCCTCGTTGGTTAGCAAGCAAAGGTCGTTATGAAGAAGCTCGTCAAGTTTTAGCTTTAGTACATGCAAACGGAGACATTTCTTCTCCTTTAGTCATTGCTGAATTAAAGGAAATTCAAGATTCCATTGAAGCAGAATCAGGAGAAGGAAGTGGCTTTACAGATTTGTTCAAAGGAAAGATGTTATATCGTATCCACATCGGTATCTTTACTCAAATTTGGTCCCAATTAACTGGAATGAACGTTATGATGTACTATATCGGATACGTATTCCAAATGGCAGGCGTTAACGATTCAGCACAAGCAGTCGTTTCAAGTTCTATTCAATACGTCATTAATGTTGTTATGACCGTTGTTTTCATTCTTTCACGGTGTATTGATGAGAAAAGACCTTCTATATGTATGGTCAAAATGTCATGTGTTTTACGATTTATCTTCTATGTGTTTGCTAGGTCTTAGCAAGCGTTGTTTTTTGTCTGTGTCCAAAAGTCATCTAAAGCAAACCTGACCTCTTCTCATGAATTGTCACTTCTTGCACGACAGCCTCAATCCTCTTTTCATCATTGCATCTATTAGCATGGAAAGCAGATATTTTTCACAAGTATTAAAAACATCTCTGATCAAAACACATAAAACACATCATATACTTCTACAACTTTCCTGAAGAATTAATCTCAGCAGGTGGTTGAGCGTAAAGGGCATCGAGATCTTTCTTCATCATTTGTTTAGCTTCCGGTCGTTTCATCTTTTGTGTTGGTGTTAAGAAACCGTTCTCAGGACTGAATGGTTCTGCACGTAATTTGAGAGCGCGTGGGATCTCGAATCCTTTCAAACCGATCTTTTTACCATGAATCATCAATTCTTGTAAGACTGCCTTGGTCACCTTTTCATCATTGCATGCAGATTCAATAGCTTTTGCATCTGTTGGAGCAATCTTTTGTCCCAAAATATTTGAAGCGAAAGGTGCAAAAATGTCAGGCTCAGGAACAGCAACGGCAACCAAATGGCTTTGCATTGAATCACCATACAACCATAATTGCATCAATTGCTTCAAAGCGCTTAATTTACCTTCAACATTTTCGATTGCAACATATTCACCTTGCGATAATTTCAATAAATTCTTCACACGATCAATGATGTAGACGCGACCTGCTTCGTCAATTTGAGCTACATCACCGGAATGTAACCAACCTTCAGAATCCAAAGTCTCCTTCGTTTTTTCATCGTCTTTGAAGTATCCTGGGAAAACACTTTGTCCGCGAGATAATAATTCACCGCGTGGGTATGGTTTGTCCTTTGCAGTGTAACCTAATTCAGGACAGTCTTTCAAGCGAAGTTCAACACCAGGTAAAGCAGGCCCACAAGATCCAAGCTTTTTGTCATTTGGTAACATACACAAACAATATCCAGCATTCTCAGTTTGACCGTAACCCTCGCGGAAATCGATTGAGAAACAAACTCGCAAAAGTTTCAAAACATCTGGACGTAATGGAGCACTTCCGGAAATGATTGTTTTCAATTCTCCTCCCAAAACGGCACGTACTTTGCGGAAAACGAGGCGATCATAGAATGCATGAGTAACTGAGCCATCACGATCATGATTTGCGATCTTGGCTTCAACTGCAGTGCGTAATAGGCGAGCTTTCAATCCTGGTCCTTCCATTTGTGCAGAGATGAGAGCAGCAATACGATTCAAAACACGAGGAACGCAGTACAACATAGTTGGCTTCAAGATTTGCATATCTTCTACCAATCTTGTTACGTCACCGTTAAAGTATCCAATTTGCCATCCTCCACGCAAAAAGGTAGCTTCTGCCAAACGACCGAAGATGTGGGCCAAAGGTAAGAATGATAACACTCTTTCTTCACCGCTTAATCCGGAGAATAAAGCCATTCCAGCAGCACAAACGGATAATTCTCCATGGGACACCTTTGCTGCTTTTGGCTTTCCGGTTGTACCACTGGTATAGCAGAAACTGGATAATTCGTTCACATCTTTTGGTGGAATGTGAGCGACGAGATTCTTGCGACCTAAGTCTAAAGCTTCATCCCATGTTAAAAGTGTGATTCCCTTGCTGGCTGCCCATTGACGTGCTAATTGGTTCGCCTTCAATTCACCAGGTCGCAAAGGGGTTGGTCCATTTGTTTCGAGCAAGATGATAGCTTTCAATTTGGGCGTTTGTTCGGACACACTCAACAAATCAGCCACATGAGAAGCTGTTGTGAAACAGACACGAGCTTCAGAATGGTCCAAAATATATGCTGCAGTCTCACGATCATAACTTTCATAAAGTGCGACTGTGTAACGGGAGTAGGCGTAATTGCTTTGATCAAAAATTTGAAATTCAGGTCTGTTTTGCGACCAGAATGCACATGTGAAATCTGTCATGCCGACGTCGTCACCAAGCTTTTTGTCTTTTTGCAATTTAGTCACTGCACTTCCAATAGCCGTTCGGAATTCTTCTACTTGATTATAGGTGATCCATTGGTATTCTTTTTTGAAATCTCCGATTGATGCATCCCAAGGACGATGACCTAAACAAGGCTTATCGCCAGACTTTTGACGACCGACGGCAAAGAGGTCATAATTTGTCTCTGATGTTTTCAATTGAGGATGAATGCTGCTTTGATAAATGTGTGAGAAACCTGGAGCATCTGAACCTGGAACAGGAACTGATTGTTTGTCCAAATCAAAGTCGGTAACGGGAGGAGGTAGTTCAGTATAACCCATTATGAACGTTGGATTGTGAAGAGGTGAATGAGGTACTAATGATGATGATGATGATGATGATAGGAGGAGAGATGTAGAGTAATGGGGACGGACACCGTTCGTTGCCTGGAAGGACAAGCTGGAGATTCGCTTAGGGTATGGCACTGGTATGTACAGAGCGAGTCCGGAACTCAACACGGTTGGATTACATGCATGCTTGGCGTACGGCCTCTCTTCTGCCTTTTTACAGATATTATCAATTCCATGCCCGAGGCACATCAGACGTACCCCAGATGGAGGCCCACACACAGTCAGTCTTTTTTTCCTATATTTAATAGTCGGCAAAGTAAGGCCCATAATATCCGTACCCGGTATGTTCGCCTTGTCCAGCGCACTGGACATTTTTCACTTCACTTTCCTATCTGTCTCACGTGAAGTATCAGTGCTCAGCTATTCTATTTTTTCACGCTCTCGCTTTATTCATACAATGCGAATTTAGAACTTTCCTATTTGCCTTATATAAGCATTCTGGAAAGTTTGCGAAGCGCGAATTTCTCCGGTCAATAATGGACTAAATATTCAGCCTTATCGGGGACCGTCAAGTCGAAAGCCGTGATGTGCTGCAAGAAGACTTCCCCCGAGTGGTGCTGGTGCTGCTTTGAAATCAAATAAGATGTGATTGGAACAAACCTTCTCTTACTCACCATCATAACTCGTGTTTTCTTTACACAAAAATGGCTTCTGCTATTCGTGCAACGATGCCAATGCGTATGCGTGCTAATGTTGGCACAATGGCAATGCGCCGTACAACAGGTAGCCAAGTACGCATTTCAGCTCCAAAGCCATGCCGTGCTTACAGCACATCACCACAAGGTGGAACTTCAGGTGGCTCTCCTGCAAGTGGAAATAATGTCATTATTGGCGTTGGTGTTTTGGCAGCAGCAGGTTTGGGATTTTACTTTTACAACCAAGAAGGAAAGAAGGATATCTTGGGCGTTGGATTAGGACGTGGTGATAACAAATTGCAAGGTTCGAAGGGAAAGACAAATCCTGCAAACGGAGTTGGATCATACCAAGATTACCAACAAGTTTATAACGATATCGCTGATCGTTTAGAACACAATCCTGATTATGATGACGGAAGTTACGGACCAGTTTTGGTTCGTCTTGCTTGGCATGCAAGTGGTACCTACTCCAAGGAAGACAAGAGCGGTGGTAGTAATGGTGCCACTATGCGTTTCGCACCTGAAGCTGATCATGGTGCCAATGCAGGTCTTTTGGCTGCGCGTAACTTTATGGAGCCAATTCATGATAAGCATCCATGGATCACTCATTCCGATCTTTGGACATTAGGCGGTGTCGTAGCTGTTCAAGAATTGGGCGGACCAAAAATTCCATGGCGTCCAGGCCGTAGCGATAAGGAAAAGGAGCACTGCACGCCAGACGGTCGTTTGCCAGATGGTGACAAGGGCTCTGACCATCTTCGTTTCATCTTCTACCGCATGGGCTTCAATGATCAAGAAATTGTTGCTTTGAGTGGTGCACACGCTTTAGGAAGATGCCATACAGATCGATCTGGTTTCGAAGGTCCTTGGACGCACTCTCCAATCAGTTTCACAAATGAATACTTTAACCTTTTATTCAATGAGAAATGGAGCTTCCGTAAGTGGAACGGACCAAAGCAATACCAAGACAAGTCAACTGGAGGTTTGATGATGTTAACAACAGATATGGCATTAGTACAAGATTCAAGCTTCCGCAAATATGCTAAGCAGTACGCCGAAAGTGAAGAGAAATTCTTTGAAGATTTCAGCAAGGCATACGCCAAACTTCTTGAATTAGGTGTTCCAGAGGAAAACTTTAAGAAGTTTGAAACTGCTTTGGATGGTGGACGTCCTTTCCAATTCAAATCTACTGCTGAACAAGAAATTGAGCAATCAAAGAAATAATCTTTTTTACTCAACATGGCCAGATAAACTTTTTTTCTTCTTCTTCTTAGAAATCAATCCGTATGTAGATAGAATGTAGATTCAATAGACAACCCATAGATGACGAATTATTCTGCTGTGAGCTATCTATATTTAGTCGATCGTAATAAAGCTATACAAATATTTTCGCTTTTTCTTATTTGGCGGTCATTCGTGTCCTTTTTGTCGTAATCTGAACCGCCTCATTGGGGATGTTGGTGGGTGACAGGCCTGACGCAATTTAACAAGGCGTATTATCTTAACAACGCCTAAAACAAGGGCGTTATCAATACGTGCGTGTACAGCACCCTGTTCGTAGCAAGGCACAAAGTGCAATAAAGGCGTAAAGTGTTTCAAAAGCAAAAGACCAGTCTATTTTATCAACTCTTGATCACCGCTTATGTACGCGGCAAATCCAAAGCGAAATTCGACAGCACTTTTTGGTGCTAAAGAAAGAGTGGAATCCACAGACAGACAGACAGACACTTAAAAAGGGCGAATGTTTGAATGCAGCATTAAAAAATCGGGGTGTAAAGACAACCTTCCTATTAAAAGCTTTCTTCCCTATTACCGTCAATCATATTAAAAAGCCAACAAAACAGCGATCAGGGGAAAGATCAAATATTCATAAATCACTTTTGAAAAAAAGGAAACAGGAGGTGTTAGGAGAGATTGGATCGAAAACAGTAGCAAATCAGTAAAAACCATCCTTTTCTTGCACTTTCATCCATCCAATTAAAATCATCATAAAAAGTCTAACCATGGCTGCCGCTACACCTACAACAACAGAATACGGTCATCCTTTGCGCAAGTTCAAAGTGAGTATATCGGAAAATGGGAAAGCACTCGAGACATGAATGCTAAATGTACTTACCTCTTCTCTTCCCCCACATCTTTAGCTTGTGTTCTTGGGTGAACAATCTGTTGGAAAAACATCATTGATCACAAGATTCATGTACGACACATTCGATAACACATATCAAGCAACGATTGGAATCGATTTCTTGAGTAAGACAATGTACCTAGAAGATCGTACAGTTCGATTGCAATTATGGGATACGGCCGGACAGGAAAGATTTCGATCTTTAATTCCATCGTACATTCGTGATTCTTCAGTGGCCGTTGTGGTTTATGATATCACAAATCGAGCTTCTTTCCAAAATACGTCAAAATGGGTTGATGATGTTCGTGCAGAAAGAGGAAATGATGTGATTATCGTTTTAGTAGGAAATAAGACAGATTTGAACGATAAGAGGCAGGTCACAACTGAAGAAGCAGAAAAGAGAGCGCAAGAATTCAACGTTATGTTTATCGAAACATCCGCAAAAGCTGGACATAATGTTAAAACTTTGTTCAAAAAGATCGCTCAAGCTTTACCCGGAATGGACAAAGATGCACAACAAGATGGCGCAACAGCTGCCAACAAAACTATCGACGTTTCCACCCAAAATCAACAATCGGAAGAATCGAGCGGCTGTAAATGCTAGACGCTTGTCTTAATTAGACAGGTAGTGCATATCCTTCATATTTTTTGTGTCTTTACTATATCCATCTCTTTCCCATTCGCTTTCTTATTGGGATCATCTCATCGGCTTTGAGAAAGAACATTGTAATACATCTATCTCACTTATTCAATATGTCATGTTTATAGTACAAAGTGCTACTGGTGTGTGTTGTACAATCTTTTCAGTCTTCTGTAAGATCTGTTAGATCCGTTAGTTCGGATGAGATGGAATCCACCCTTTCTCGATTCGTCGTAGGAGATTTTGTAGAGAAAGAGGCCGCTTCTAAAATCATAATGTATCTTTTCATTTTCTTTTCAATCTGTGTCCACTCGACAATGAATTGAAGAGATTTTTCAGCAGAAATTGCTGAAGAAAGAACGATTCTCTCTTCATTGTTCTCCGCAATTCGACGTCTCTTCTTGCTTTCTCCTTGATTATTATCTTCACCCCGAAGAACCTCGCCTTCTAAGATCTGTTTATAAGTATCTTGCATGCCTTTAAGACACTTCCCTATCACCCTTGAATCGCTTTCAATATTTCGGGCCAGTAAAGCAACGGCCTTGGTCGAAATGACATTCAGATTCGGATGATTGGGGTATGGCTTTACCAAGTATTGTTGAAAGCATTCAAGGATTGCTCGTTGCAATTGCGTTTGAATGACTATTTGGTCTACGATCCTGCGTCTTATCTCCGAAGCGATTGAAAAGCTCTGCATACGATTCTCAGTCTCCATAGTTGAATCAATCTTGCTAGAGTTGCGTTTTTTGGGACGCGATTCGTGCGTTTTGGAGGTAGGGTGCAATTGCCATGTATCTTGAGACAAAAAACCACTGATACCACCATGCTGATCATCTCTTAAACTTTTTGTCAAGCGCCAAATTTCGATACCTTCCTCCTCAGCCCAATCTACTTTATGCAAGAGCCATATTCCTTCTCGGAACAAGCGTAAAAAAGCATGATGTGGAGCCAATGCATCGTCTTTAATGCAATCGCTCAGAATGTCTTCAATTTCGTCATCCCAAGGCAA